>BKCH01000250.1:0-215869 GCA_008635985.1 Ficus erecta
TTTCTTTTCGGATTTTTGACCCCCGCATTCATGGGGTTCACAGTTATTGTTATGGTCTATCCTTTTTGTTATAGTACATTAGTTTTTTAACGAGTTTAATACCCGTGCTACGCTAAGGGATGCAATGAAAAAATAAAAGGAAATAATTGAATATTATATAATAAAAGTAGTTAGTTAAGATAAATAATATAATTATTATTAGTATATTTGTTTAGTATCTATTATTATAAGATTATAATATTTACATTCAAATTTATATTAAAGTGTTGGATTTATAAATATAGACAAACATATATGGATATTTGTTTATGAACAGATTTGTTGGAAATGAATCATCTTGCATTGAAAATGTCATCAACCGTGTGTAATCTTCTTCCCTTTTCCCTCAGATCTGTCATGAGAAAAAAATTAATTATTTTATGTTAAATTAGTATAATTATATAATATGTAAGTATATATAAAAAATAATTATACTTTGATTCTTTTCGTTTTCTAGATGGATCAACAGAAGATATTTGAATTTCTGTTCATGAAGGATGTTGTTGAGGGCTAAAATAACGATGAGTATAGTTATACAATTGTTTGTAATTTATGTATATATATTTGTAGTAGACAAACACAAAAGTTTTGAAACAAATTATGAATAGTAATTCCTTGATTCAATCTCCTTTGTTATGGGTTCGGTGACGAAAAGCTGTTTTTTCAAACTTTTTTGTTTTGTTTTTGGCAGTGGTGTTTCTGGATCCAAAGATGCTAATGGTGCTGGGATATCTTTTGGAGATTCGATTGGTGGTGCAGGCAATAATATTTGTGATTCATCGTCGTCCAAGGTTTTAACAACCGTTGTATCAATAAATGCACATCTTGGACGAAATTGAATCAAAAATATTTTTGACATGCCTTTGAGTTGATCGAGGAGAGGGGGAATGATGTTTGGATCGGTATATCCTTCTTGAATTGTTAGTATGGAGCAAGGTTTTATTTACCAGTGATTGTACTGTTTTTACAAGCATAGCAATATTCATGCCCTTAGTACTATCTTCGATTCGAGCATTAATTTTGTACATGTTATAAATAATAGAAAGTTAGTGAATTTTGTAGTGTTTAAGAGTTATTTATTAATTTTTATAATAAAAGTGATGAATATTACCAACTAAATGGTATTGTCGTTAAATATGCATGAGTGTCGCACCACCATGAAGTTCCTGATTGTTTGACACGTTTATAATAGCGTAGACACACATTGTAAAACCAACCTTATTGTACATCAATTTTAGTGATGGTTGCCTTGTTAGTAAATTTTTTGTCATGTTATTTGAAGAGGAAAAAATTTATTAAATTATATATTATAATTAAGAAGCAATAAATCAATATTTACCTAAATTTGATATGGATCTAAGAACTGAAGCTCCGCTACCATCAGTCTATTCATTGTTTTTGCTCCTCTAATGTTATTGGTTTTTTGCGTCGACGGAGTAATAAAGTCTATTTCTTAAATAGAATTACTAAACTTATAAATAGATAAGATATTAAATAATGTTAATTTTTTAAGAGAATTGTAAAATGTATGACTAAGTATAATATTTTTGTAATAAATATTTAGAATACATTTTTTTGATTTTCTTCGATTCAGCAATGTCTGGTTCAAAATAAAATGATGTTCCAGAAGTGCTTGCTACATAAGTCCACTTGTATATTTATAATTATTAAAAATAATGATTAGAAATATGTTGTTGTTATTTGGAATAAATTTATATCTATTAATATTTTAATATATTTATACTTATCAAGATATTGTTTAGCTGTCATAGCTGTAAAGGCGATTACAACTGGTTCGGAGATTCTTTGAATTGCATTTTCATCAAAATTCTCGTCAATTTCTCCCTAAAGAGTTATGTTTAGTGATTCTTCTCTGTAAAATATAATAAATTTAAATAAATAAATTATTAAGAAATGATTTTTAATTAAATGGAAATATATTTGTAATAATATATAATTTATAGTTACCTGATATTTTGAATTGTCAGATTTCACCTTTTAACCAATCTATTACCCACATTGGATTCTTCAACACCTTTTACAGATACGAGACGGCCAATGACATTTGGCATAAAATTATAAATACAAAATTATTAAATATTAATATTAATATTATATATTTATATTCTTTAGTTAATAAAATAAAAATATTATTTATTATTTATTTGAAAGAAGGTTATTGATGTCAACTCTTGATGTTAATTGGTCATATTTCACAAAATTAAATTTGCACAGAGGTATCTCGGAAATATTTTATTCGACTTCTTTGAAAACTGTAGACCGTGCAAACTGTAGCATCGCTCTATGCGGAACAATTTTGTATCTTTGTTTATTGTTCGTAACAAAAAAGTTGATGATTTCATATATATTGCCTATTTGTATTTTGTTTGTTATGAAATCAGCGTCTTTTGCATGAACAAATTCGTGTATTGCTTCATCCTGCAAAATATATATTTATCAATTTAATAATAATAATAATAATTTTTGGTAATAATAATGATGCTATACCTGATGATGCTACAGCTAGTACAATTTCACCATTTGATCTAATTTTACTAATAATAGCATTTCATAAATATGTTTTATTGTACCACCATAACCATATATGAAAAATAAATTATCTTGTTTTCTTTCAATTCCTTCTAAAATTTGATTATAAATATAGTGTTGTTCTTTATTTAAATTTTGTTCTAAGTTAAGATTTTTTTTTTATTTTTAATTTATATTTGTCATAGTTAAGTTCTTCTCTTAAAAGATTATTATTTAAATATTCAATTAATGATCCAGTTGAAAGTGGAAGATTATAATGTGATAAAGAAGATGAATTTAAATTTAATTATTTTTCTAATTCATATAATACAAAATTATATCTCATTTTTCCAAATTTTTAAATTTGGGTTATTAAATAATATTTTTACTTTGTATAAAATATCGTTGCATATTAATTTCCAATGTTTTTCTAAAAAATTTATGGGATCAGAAATATTACAAAATAATAGTATTGTAATAAAAACTTGACGAAGTTGTGTCGATGTTGACCAAAATGATGCTTATTCTATTGATTCATCCCATTCTTTATCATCTCCTAATAAACCTAATGCATGACAGGTTGTTTGATTTGTGGGATAAATAATATTGTTTACTGTTCGAAGTCATTCATAACTTATTGATCCTTTTTGATGATTTAATAATAATTTTAAATAGTATAATTCACCAGAACTTGGATGAATATAAAATGTTCATCCTATAATATGTACATTTTGTCGATGAGCCCATAATTTATCTTTATTATTCCAAACAAATTTTATTAGAAATTCTATATGAGTAAATTATCGAGCATCTTCATCAGTTTTATTTATTTCCATTCATTCTGTTAATGTTATTTTTTCAATTTGTGGTTGTCGTATTATATTATGTAATTGTTGATTTTATGAAATGTAATATTTTGCATATTTGATAAATGAATGGAAAGGCGTTGAATAGTTGGATTTCTATGATGTATTGAATATTTAAATATTCTCCAAATTGCTTCGTAAGGTGTAATATATCGACAATTAAAATAAGTTTTTATTTCATCAACTTCTTATAATTTATTGTTTCATTATTTTCAGTAATAATGTAATCTTCAATGATGGTTCATATTCTATCTGGACCTTCTGTTAAGTATTTAAATAAATATTTAATGAGTATAGATTGAGAACATATTTCAAACATTAATATGTGCAGAATATTTTAAACACAAAGTTTGATTATAAGGTACAACATATCTATTATCAAGTTTTATTCCTTCTTTAATAACATTAAAATCTGTATCTTTTCGACGATAATTTACAAAACCATTTTCTTCAATAGTTGTTTCATTTTTTATTTATTGGGGAATTTTTTGAACATTTTGAATTTTTCATATATGGTGTAGATGTTTTCGCATATCCACATGGTCCATGTATCATATATTCAGTAATAATTTTATGGCCTAAAGGATCTATTATTGGGTTTGAAATTTCTGCAAAAATAATTTTATTTATTTGTAATCGATCATGGTATTTATATTCAGGATATAACCAAAATAATATATGACAATGAGGTAAACTACGTTTTTGAAATTCGACTACATATAAATCTGAAACAAAAAGAAAACAAAAAATTATGTTAGTATTTTTATTTTTTTAGATAAAAGATTATTATAATAATAATAATATATTTATTTATTTATTATATAAAATAAATTAACTAACATGCTATTATGGGCCCAAAAATTACTCCTGATTTTATTGTTTTTAATAAGTGGTCTAATTTAATTTTAATATTCTACTTATGATATCTGGTCTATCTTTAGGTTTTTGTCCTGGAATTAGTGATAAATTTCTTCTAATTTCTGGCCATTTAGTATTACATGTAAATGTTAGAAATACATCAGAATTTCCATAATGTCTACAAATTGCTATTGTATCTTGATAATTTTGAATAATATATCTTGGGACTTCCTGTATAAGATGATGGTAAATAATTTTTTTTTCCAATTGCTTGTGCATCTGTATTACCTCTGATTATAGCATCTTGCATACCTTTGTAAATCTCATATCTTAAGTTGTTTTGATTATGTTTAATATAATCTAAATGGTCTTCTTCAATAGAAACATAAATATCTACAATATACTGTTGAAAAAGTCAACCATATCTAAATAATGTATATTCTTATTGTATTCGTTGTTGAAGTTGAAAAGCATAAAATGATCACATTGATATTCGATGTCTACGTGGTTGTTTATCTACAAAATTTGGATTCTAACTTATATCGATTCTATAGCCATCTTCTCCATAAGGAAATAATAATAGATATTGTAATGCCATATAAGATGGATGGAATTTATTGATTCTTTATAATTCTCCAGTTTGATTATGAATAATAATATCTCTTCCATCTTCATATTCACCAATATCTCCAATAAGTAAAGCACATATATCTACTGAAGTTGGAAGATCATATTGTGTACTATCTTCTCGTCATCTTCCTAATAATCTTAATTTCATTGATGATATTTGATTATTTTTATAGGTTTCTCTAACAGTTCTAACAAGTTGCACTAATCTATTGTTTCATCTAACATTGCAATTAATTTTTCAACTATTGTCTCATTTAAATTATCAGTATTTGAAAGTGTAGCTATTCTGTTTTGAATTTCATTTTCTGTATCATAAATATATAATTGAGCAAATCTTGGAGGATTATTATTAATCGGAAGTAAAGATCAAATTAAATGATGTATTTGACCCACTGATTTTCAAAATATATGGCGCCATGGAATATTAATATCTGATTGAATATTTGCTTCAAATGAAGTAAAAGCAAACATAGAATTATAAGTCCTAATATTTTTCCTGAAATTTGTACTTAAAGATCCTCCATAACAATCTAATAATTGATCTAAAATTGGTGGTGTTTTTTTAGTTAAAGGAATACTAATTTTTCCATTTTGACAACGTAAAAAATATTTTGGTGGATTTGTATTACGTATTTGTTCATATTTCCAAAATAATGCTCCACAATATTGACATACACAATTACAATCTCCAATAGCTATATATTCATTATTTGAATCTAAATCAAAAAGTTTATGTGAAAAATGAAGGGGGGGAAAAAATTAGAAAACGTTAGTAAAATATTTTGGTAAAATTAATAAATATAATTAAAAATAATTAAATTAACTTTTTCAAATGATGGCCAATTGCACCTTTCAGTATTTAATTATTGATATTCAGTATTTGAAACATGCACATTTCTTGATGTAGATGCTTTATTATTATTCATATAATTTTGATTTTTTTGACGTTTTAAACGTCTTGAATAGTTAGTGTTTTTTCCATAATTTTTTTTGCATTCTTCTAATTTGTAATACAAAATAGAAAAATAACAATATGAAATATTGTTAGAAAATTAAAAGTATACATGTAAATGTAATAAGAAAAAAGGAAAAATATTTAAGTATTTCATTAAAAAAAAAAAAAAGATCTAAGCAATAAGAAGATAATAATATGAAATATTATGGTAAAATATTTTCGGTAAAAATTTTATCCATTATCACAACATAGAATAATATTTTATGATTAAAAGACTATGAATAATAAATAAAATACAAAATTTTAAAACTCAAATAATAAGAAAATTTTCAATGACCCTAAGTAAGTTTGATATTAGTATGACAAAAAAAATCAATTAAATTAATAAATAAACATAGAAGTGGATAAATATTTAAAAAAATTTATTCTAAATATTTTATCCTACAATTTAGCCTGGTATATTTTTTAATTGAATTTTGATTTTATTTTAAATTTATAACATTCCTATGGTTATAAATTATTTTAAAATATTTTTTTTCTTCAATACTATTATTTGATTCTGTAAATTTATTTTTTATGATTAAAATATAAAAAAATATGAAATTAAGACTGAAGTTATAAAAGATTAATACATATGATTTATTTTACGCTTAACAATAAATTATCATAAGTAGAGAATTTTTTTCATTTTTATTTTATGATAATTTTTATTTTTTAACTATCATATTATGAATTATATAGTTTATCAAATATATTTAGTGAAGTTATATTTTTATATAATAAACTTGTTTAAGTTTCGATTCATATATTTTTCTTCAATTTATGTATAATATTTCAATCTTTTAAATTTGTTGCTTAGTTATTATATTACATTTATTGTATGATTGAAGTCAAAAATTGTAGAAATTTTATGCAAACATATAAACAAATATCAAATCTATATAAAATTTATTTCTCTAAATTTATTTATTACGGATATAGTTTATTTTATAGTTATTAATAAATTATCCATAAGTAAAGAGTCAATTTTTTTTTATTTATTTCTTTTTATTATTATTTTTATCTAATATTAGTTTTTTAAGCGTCATACTATAAATTATATACTTTGTTAAATATGTTTAATGAATTTATGTTTTTATATTATAAATTATTTTAATTTGAATTCATATCAATAAGAATTGAATCCGGATAGACAAAGGGGAAAAACTTAACAAAGACTCCCACTACTTTTCCAACCCATCCACCCACGTGGATGCTACTTATGAGAAGATTGGCAATATACCCAGTTAGATCCTCCCTACATATTTCTTCTTTGTGAAAAAGAAGTAAATAAAAGTCTTAGGCTCTGTTTGTTTCGTTGGTTCAAACTTATATTTCAAATTAAAATTTTGTCTTTTCTAAAAATTTTTTGTCTTTTCTAAAAAGTCAACAAAAATTACTATTGAAACTTAAAATTTTCAACTCAAACTCACGAACCAAACAGAACCTTAAAAGACAAAAAAATCAAAAATAAAAACTTTTTTTCTACTGATGTGACTGAGAAACCCACTCTATCATAATCCCTAAAAAAATAATAATAATAAAAAACAGTTCTTATGATAAAAAGTAACAAACAAATTTCAGAAAATGATATTATAAACATAAGTTAGTGGTAATTTAATGTAGTTCACCTTATTTGTAAGAAACCATTCATCTAATTCGGGCTATAATTTTTTTTTTTTTTTGGGGCTAATGTTCCTATAGCTGAATTCTTCTTTTATCTTGTCCTGTCGTTTAATTTGCTACAAGGATATTTTGACAATAAAATAATTGTTTTTTGAGAGAAAAAAAAAAAAGACAAATTGTTTCAAAGGATAATTTCAGTGAAATCAAAGTGGGTGTTCAATACCAGAACAAGCACTGCACTGGTCTTAAATTGATTCTAAGTAAACTAATTTTATCATGGAAAATGTAATATAACTCTACTGATACATATAGAATGATGTTTACCTGATCATGATCGGGAAGAGATAGCTGATGACCAATACCACTGTGTTTACAACTAGCCTCTGCTCCGTCCCTCCGCTCCATTCCCAGGTGTTTGTGTTTCCTTCTCTCTGTTACAACACCCCTCGAAGGGTGCGGCGGTCAACGACAGTCTGCATTCATCGGTCGAAGCGGCTCTGAAACAGTGGAACGGTGGACGTTGAAGAGCTGCTGGGAATCGTGATGATTGTTGTCAGAGAATAAGCACCAGCCATCGCTTTCGAGGTGTTTCCACAAGTCATCATCTGCCAGTGGCGGCCTCGGAGACAGCGGATCGTCAATGACAAATGCGACGGCAAGAAGTTTTCGAGGTTCGACGGCGGTGGAGTGCTTCCCGCGGATGAGGAATCACCGATTTCCCTCATGGGTGAAAAGAGAGAGAGGTTATGATGTGAAAGAGCACAAGAAGGTAGTGAAATACTAGGTTTGAAAACCACTCGTTATTATCTTTATAAGTCAACGATGAAAAGTAAAGTGGAGATTGAACTGAGGACCTACGTCACAAAGAATGGCCAAGTTCAAATTATCTCGTGAATTAAGTACTTGTGTTCGTTTCTTTCTTTTTTTAATTTTTGTTCCCATGCACTGTGTCCGTATAACTTTGGAGTAGATATTTTCACCCGTGATATAATGATTATCTCAAGAAATGAGTTATCTTTATATATTGATTAATACGATGGGGATAACATAAATCTAAATATTTAATAAGAAGTACAAATAATCTACTAATTTATTTGAAAGAATATTAATTACCTCATAAATGAATTATCTATATATATTAATTAATAGTATAAAGATGATATGAATCTAAACATTTAATAAGAAGTACTAATGATTTACCAATTCACTTAAAAGAATGTTTGCTTTTCCCTCAATCTTTGGTGAGAAAAAGTATTTCAAACTTTTCTTGTCATAAAGTGAAGCAAGGCTTTGATTAATTTCTAACTTTTGCAACAGGACAGCTGCGTTGTTATCCTCACTTTGTTTGAGAGGGACAACCGATCAACTTCAGTGGAGTTCAATAATTGTTATTGTTTTTATGGCATGCCTCAATTAAAAATTGTTCTCCTTTGAAAAATTTGGACAAACAAAAAAATAAAAAGAGGAAGAAAGAGAGAGAAGAAGGTAAATAAAAAAAGAGGGGGATACAATTCTAGAACGTATAAACAAATTTCATTTTTTGAGAGTAATTGCAGATATGATGTAGTAAAAATATAACATCTGATTTTATCTAAAAGTGTATAATTCGAATATCTTCGCTTCCAAATTCAAAAAAAAAATTCCAAGAAATTTGCAAGGGAACAAAAGAACGATGGATTTCGACACCCCTTATAACCCAAAATAATGAGAGAGTTTGGGTGCATGTTTACATGTGTAGCAAAATTCAATCATGTAGTAACGTATGGGCAAATATAATGATGAACTTAATTACGCCCCATAACCTTTAAAAAAAAAAAAAAAAAAAAAAAAAAAAAAAAAAAAAACCACTCCCCCATTAGAGAGAGGATCTGAGCACCATTACATGAACTGATTACTTTATGAATGATAGTAGGTTTATGCTAGGATTTGTGTCTAAGACAAGATACATTGAATATAATTAAGGGGACTTTAATAATGAGATAAGGTTGTTCTACCCTATGAATGGTGTAAAATCTTCCACCGTCGATTTGATTAATCTCTATAGTTTAGAAGACACATGTGTAAGAGTGTAAAATAAGCCTATTGCATAGGATTTAATCTTCTAAGAAGAATGAAAAATATATTTCATAGAATTTACTCATCTAAGAAAAATAACAAAAAATAAAAATAAAAATCGCTTGTGTTTGTATGGAAGGGTGGGTTCACCGCCGCCCTCCTACGGCTAGTTTTCAACAATCCACGACGAAATAATGTCCAACATCACAGTTTTCAAACTCGCCTCTGTCCCGCTCCTCTACCGTCTCCGTGTTTTGACTAAAGAAGAAGAAAAAATTCCCTCATTCGAGGAGTCCATCACACCGCTGTGAGCCCACTCCACTACGTGAGCCATCGAGCCTCCTCAATCACATGAATCGTTGAGACTCCCTCAGCCACGCGGGCCGTTGAGCCCCGCCTTGCTCGGTGGTTTGGAATTTTAATTTTAATTTTTTTCCCCTTTTCTATCACATTCATTTGGTGTTTAAATTACACAATTATTTTCATGCATATTTTTAATCTAAGCTGTCGAAATTAATTCAATGTCTGAAACTTTTTACTCTATTCATGGGTAAAATAACCTTACCCCATTGTAAAATTTCACTTAATATAGTTATCATATATTTCTACCAATAAAATTTATTTGTTTGTTTCATTGAAAATTCTACCATGAGAAAGGTTACTTATCCCATGGATGGAGTAAAAATTGTTGAATAATTAAACAAAAAGTCCATTTTTTAAGGTCTCATTTAAAATATCTATTTTTTAACAATCTTACTTATATGTCTAATTTTAAGAAACAATGTTTTAGAGTAACTATTTTATTCTTTTACTATATTGAAAATCATTTTATTTTATACATATTCTTTAATTTTTTTTGTTTTTGAATTTAATTATGAATATTTTTTATCGATGATGTAATTATCTTTAATAAACCCAAATAAGTTATCAACATCAAAATAATTATAATACTATAAAATATTTACTATAAGCAATGGTAATTCTAAGGATTCTCCCAAGGAAAATAGAAATGTTTTCTACGTTATCCATAATATGTGGAAATATGAACGAAATTTCATAGAGTCATTCAGTCTAAATGCTACCCGAAGAACATAAGCCAGATGAAGGAACGAGAAGACCTAGGAGTGTAGAAGATCATAACATGAGTTATTCAACATAATTTGATTCCTAAATATGATAGTTCATACTAAATAATAAATACAACAAAAAATATTAATGATAAAGATTGATGAAATAAAAAAATTCATGCTTTTCATGTAAAAAACCAATTAATTCCTTACAAAAAAAAAAACCTATTTATTCATGTAATCCTCTACAAATTAAATGATTGACATTTACGTCTCAACCAAACAAATTAAAAAATGATACAAAAAATGGTATCAAATTCTTAAAAAAAAAAAAAGACTATTAATTATAAAAACCAGTAGAAATGAAATCGAACTCATCTTTATTGACAAAAATTGATTTATTATACGATAGATTTTTTTTTTTTTTCCAGATGTTCATGTTTCTTAATTTAGCTGAATCTCATTAATATGTGAAATTCAATTTTGAGAAACATCCCATTTTTAGTTCATTATGAATATTTACACTTTAACAATAACTAAGAAAAAAAATCATATTTTCCTTATATATAATTTCTTTTATAAATTCCATTGAATCAACTTTAGCTGTCTTTGGTAAACGTCTTAGATTCCATTTTTTTCTTTTTTGTAATTTATTTATTTTTTAATTCTCAATTCTTTATGAAGGGTAATATTATCTTTATAGTTACTCTTTTGACAATTATGTAAACAAAAAGAAATATATACATATTTTAAATTAACACCTCCAATTTGGACATCTATGTAAATAATTCAAATGATTCATCTTTGGATTAGTTTAAATGGTCTAGATTGAAAGGTTATACCGAACCTATAATATGATAATACATGAAAAATGGAAAAAGATAAGAAAAGGAGAAAAATAAAAAAAGAAATTTTTTTCTTCTTTCTTCGTCCATGACCATGTTCATGAGATTTTTTTTTTAATTTTTAATTTTGGTTGAAAGTATTTCAAATGGAAGTGCAAGCTCAACCACCCCACATGAACGACAGCGACACTTGATGGACAAACTCTTATTTTTCTTTCTTCCCCTTCCACATACCTCTTAGGTTCACAAATGAACTCTTATAAATATCTTAAATTAACCCCCATATGTATTGGTCTACCATAACAAAAATTCAAAAGTCAAACAAAATTGAAAGAACGAGGACATCAAAAACTTAGAGTAACGACAACAAACTCATCATAAATTCAATCTCGGAAAAAAAAAAAAAAAACTTTCATCTGCCAAAAAGAAAACAAACAACAACTTTTGGCAAACGGAGAGGAAAAATCAAACTTGGATGGCACCCCAATGAGCACGACGACAATCAACCAGATTTGTCGCAACCGAGCCGTCTATGTGTATGTCCCATTCGTGAAACCAAATCTGCCCACGCAGTGCTGTAACCTTGTCACGCCACCACTGCCGTGAGCAAGAGCTTCACAAAGCCATTTGGCGAGGTCCATGTCCAATGCGAATCCAACTTCCCTCACCATAGAGGTGGCCAAGTTCTTCTTTCCTTGACGAATTTTACGAACTCCATAAAAGCTTTTTTTTTTTTTTTTTAAATCTTTTGTTCTTTTTTTAATTTAGTTGTGAGTTTTTTCTTTGTAATTTTTTTAACATGGCAAAGAATCATACGTGGGATGCATTATTTTAGTTTGATACTCTTCCTTGTTTCTTACCGTTCAATTTGAATCAAGTGGTTAACAATTTAATTGGTGGGGGAAAAAGTACATCCCCTGTTATAGAAGTTACGAGTTTAATACTCATGCGTTGCACGGGGAAAAGAAGAAAAATAAATAAATAAATTGAGTATTATATAATAAAAACAGTTAGTTAAGATAAATATTATAATTATAATAAGTATAATTCTTCCCAAAATCTCTCCAAATAGTGAAGATGCAAAATCAAAATGACAATAGTACTAATAATAATAAAAACGAAAGCAAAAGCAAAAAAATAAAAATTCTTCTGTAGTCATACTCATTTAAAAGAAAAAAAAAATTAAAACAAAAATAAAACAGAAAGCAAAAAAAAAAAGAACAAAAATCTTTAGATTCAAAAGAATTAGAAAAAACTAACCCTAACAATAAAAATTATAACAAATAAAAAATATATATATATATATATCCCATTTTCTTCTCTTTTTTTTTTTATTGTTTTAAAAAAAAACCAAAAAAACAAAATTTATCAGGTTATTTACATACAAAAACGTAAAAAAAAAAAAAAAAAAGATTTTAAAATACAAAACAAAACAAACAAAAAAAGACACACCAAAAAAAATGCATACAAAATCCTACAAAAAAAAAAAGGTCTTTAAAAAATAGAACAAAAGAAACAAAAAAGACACACAAAATAAAACCACAGAAAAAAAAATCCGAAATAAAGATAAAAAAATTTAAAGCAAAAATTGTTTAAAAATAAAAAATAAAAAAAAAAGGTAAGTGAGCAAAAACACAATACAACAATAGATCAGAATTTAATGTCTAAAATTTAGCGTCCAAAAAAATGGCAAAAACAATATTAAGGAGAAAAAAAACACAAACTCTAAATAGTGGTAAAACTAATAACACACTGTAGGAAAAAGAAAAGCAACTAAAAAAGAAGGGTAAAACGGTAATTATATTATGCAGACTATACTGTGTGGGCAGCCGGCAATTTCTGCATTAGGCGGAAATAGGTCAACTCACTGTAGATGGAGGAAAACCAACTAAATCAGGGGGTCAAAAAAAACTCTGCACTGTATAAAAACAGTAAAATATGTGAGGACAAAACCGTTATTCCACTGTAGATAAGCAAAAATCAACACATGGGATAGGGGCAAAATCGACATTTTAATGTAGAAAAACAGCTACTGTACATCATTGTAGCAAAAAGTACTGTACATTACTGTAAAATACTATAGAAAAATAGTTTAAAAAAATTCATTGTTTATTACTGTTAAAATAATAGTAAAAAGCTAACATCTTTTTAGTATATTTATAATTTGTCCTATTTATTTTATGATTTTGAATGTATATTGAATATAACAAGTAACAAATTGAGACCATTGACAACTAAACTTTAAATTATATGTAAAGACTCATACGCAGATATATATATCTCTCTATATAATGGTAAGATAATAATTCAAATTAACATTCACAGTCTGTAGAATAAAAATATATAATTTTTTCTTGTTAAGATTATAATGAGTGTTTACTTTAGCATCCTGGTCATCAAAATAAGTTATTAAGTAGAAACATTGATATTCGTGTTTTTGCCCTTTTGTGGCTCCTTTAGCGCCCAAAAAAAAAAAAAAACATGTTCTGGTACCTCCAATTTGCCGGATATATCGGACAGGTTGAAAAGAACCATTAATTGGATGAGATTTGGACGGTCAAGATTATCAAGGATAAAGGAGGGTGGGGCAACAAAGTGTACTGACAACTTCATAAGCTAGGCTGAAAGAATAAGAGTAAAGTAAACTAGGTTTTAAAAAAAATAAAAACAAAAACAAAAGCCTTTTGTGGTAGGGAATGTACGGATGTGTTGGCTTCGTAAACCGAAATTGGCCAAAAATTTAGTGGAAGCATGAGATTATAAACGAAAAAAAAAAATTCTCAATTTCATTGCTATTCTATAGTTATGTTAATTTAATATATAAAAAGGATAAAATATGAGAATTGTACTATCGTCAAAATAGGTTGATAACTTGAAAACTTCTTTAGAAAGAAATCTCATGAACCCGTGAACAACTTGTCTCTTTTAAGACCACGTTCTTTCACACCTTATCTTCATCACTTGATTAAACAAACGGGTTAACATTCCTATTAAGGGATTGATTCACCCACTCATTTGTTGGTATCTTTGTTTTGGCTCTCAACACATAAGAAAAACAAAGAGTGTAAATGATAACTCTTCTTTTTTGGGTTTCTTATTGACTACAAGTCTACCAATCAAAATTTAAAAAAAACATTCTCCTCTCTATCTTGATATAAAATCATATTTATAAAGTAAGATAGGTTACCCAAAATCTCCATCTTGTGTTTTGAATATTACCAATATTCAAAATTAAGATCAATTTAAAATTAGATACTTATTCTATTATATTCAAAATATATTATAACATAATATATTATCTGTATACATATGTATACCGTACATATGTATGTGTGCGTTGCTGGAAACAAGAAACATTGGTTTCCTAGTTTCCGTTTCCTTTTTATTTATTTATTTATTATTATTTATAATTATATTATTATAAATATTTAATTTAAAATCTAATTTTAAAAATAAATATTTATATATAATTTCAAAAATAGGAAGCTGGCATATCATAATCTGCACACCAGTGGGTCCTATGCACTAGCAGTAAGCATAGACACGGTGAGTTTCATGCATTGTGTAATCCAATTTTAATATTTAAATAATCTCAATTATTTAAATGATACAATTAAATCATAATTAATTCTTTTGGTAACAAAAAAATATTTGTGATTATAAAATAATATATTTTAAATCACACAATTTAGTGAGCAAAAATACAATCATCAAACAAACTTGTTCAATTGTTAATGAAAAGGCGGTTTAGGCAACTACGAACCTATAGTTTCAAGCTCCAATAAATTTGATTAGACCTTCATGAGATAGTCTATACCAGTATTACGTCGTACTATGACATGGGAAGCATAACTAAGTCAACTCTCATGACTTACTCCCAATGGTAACCCGACACATTCTACAAATGTGTGCTACTCGTACGAAACCAGCAGCTAACTGTAAAAGCAAAGGTGGGTCGAGTCCCTCGAGCTCCAATCCCGAGGTACTCATAAATGATATGGAAATGAGTGATGACATTCTCTTGACGGAAAGAAAGAGCTAGAATGTTTACTAGTATTTCTGATGTCTGGTTTGTATGTTTTCCCGAGCTTCAAGAACCTGAGCCTCTTATACCAAATCTGTCACTATTCGAAATCCGGGTATGGTGATGTGGATGGGTTTAATTAAATTTAAGTTTGTAATTAAAAACATCAAATTAGTAAAACACATAATATTCTGAAATTTGCCTACACTTTGAATAAAAATTCCCATTTTAAACATCCTTAGAAAATATATTAGAGTATTGGGCCATATAGTAATTTGTCCTAAAGTCTACTATTTTTATAATTATTGAAAACTGTCAAGTGGCTTTTTAATCGACAGTGAGCATTCCGAAATAGTGAGCATTCCGAAATATTAAGTTTTAATGTGAAAACATGTATGAAAATCCAGTCTCTGGTATCATCATACAAACAAACAAAAATAGAAAATAAAAGTAACAAACATCCAAAACCCAGTCCAAAGAACGATTTAAGTTTACATGTCTTGGAAAAATAAAGGTATAAATAGATCATCATTGAACCACAGTGGCCTTGACATCACACCGTCTACTTGGCACTACTCCTAGCACCTCTTGGGGGAACAATAAAACGTGAGCTACTAGGCCAGTAGGATAGATTTGACTCATTTAAAAATAATTACATTCGAAAATAATTTAGCTGGGGTATGTTATAACGAAAACAAGGTTGAAATTAAATGCACAAATAAATAAAGGCATAATAACATACTCTAAAAATACAAATACTCGTAAATCTAACTAAGCCAGCATACCATCATAGTGGAACACCACTGAAGTGGACCAATCACTTAAAGGTAACATTTTGATACCTGACAGACCCTAATATATATGCATTAAAAATCATCCGTCAGTGACTAATGGCAGAGTTGAAATTCAATTTAAATAACACACTTGGATGACACAGGCCACAAGCCTTAAAACATTTGGACAACACACGCCACAAGCTATAAAAATCCTCACTTAAGTCTCTCAAAATAATATATCTACATGTATATTCTTCTGATCCAAAACATTTGATACATATATATACTGTCCATTTTCATAACCATTTAAAAATCAGGAAATCCATAGTAGCATTTATAAAAGTGGGTTTGGATATCATACCTCTTAAAAAAAATTAAATCTACTGATCACTCCATGAATACCGAGGTTCCTCACTCCAATCTTCAAACTTTAAATCAAACCACACAAATATCCTAAGTATATGATATAAACTTAATTCATTAATTGGACTAAACATCTAATTTAATTAGTGTGCTTAAAATAATAATGTATTAAAATATCCATATTTTTTGATTTATGTGCAAATTGTGAAAATCTAGGTTTGGATTTAAAACATTGTTATTTGGGGTTTAAAACAGTAAAACAAGGCTGATCGGATCGAAATAAGGCCTCTGCAAGCTCTCTGCCTTTGTCTGGTTGACAGATCCTATAGGTTGGTTAACCAGACAAGGACAAAATGTCATGTCCTGTTCCTGGTCTATTTCGATCAATCGGATAGAGTGTCCGGTAGACCGAACAGTCATGGAACAGTAAGTTCCAGACCTCGGCCCAACCCAAAAACTTAACCAAATCCTATTCCAATAGTTCCCATAAGCTCAAAATAGAAAACAAACAATTCCCAAAGCCTAATCAACTAGAATCAGACTTAAATCCATCAAAAATCAATCAAAATTTCATTTGATATTCAAGTTTTCAAATCCAATGAAATATAAATTTCAAACTCAAAATCAAGCTTTTTGAAATAGAGAATGAATTTCAAATGAACCTGCAAAGTTTAAGGAGTCTGGGTTAAGTGTTTGAGGCTTTGGTGTGTTTTGGCTACAAAATTTCAAAGAGAGGGTAAGGGGAGCTCGGGTTTTTCTTTGGGAGAGATAGAGAGAGGGAGGGAAACCGGGCAAGGCAGAGAGGGAGAGATCGAGGAAAATGGGAAACTGAAAAAGGAAGTGAGTTAAGGGTATCTATAGGTGAGTCTACTCCAGGGAGGGGGTTTTTGGCCCCTGACTTGGTTCAAGGTCAATTTTGGCATCGTACCTAGCAGGGAATATTGGCTACAGGGTGGTTAACTAGTTTTGCACTCATCCAGTCGATCGGTAAATAGATCTAGTTGACCGGTCAGGGGCATTTTTATTATTTTAAAAAGTTTTACAGAGCAAAAATGTAATTTTTCAAAAATGCTTTTAAAACTTTGTAAACATTATTTTAAATGCAGTTTAATTATTTTAAAACACATTTTAGCACACTAATTAATCCAGTTTAGCTTAATTAATCACGATTAGTTCTAACTGGCATTACAATATAACTCTTATGTATATTATTTAAGATCACATAAATAATTATGGAATTTTAATGATATTTATTAAATATTAGATATATATGCGTATAGAACTATAATGACATAAAACATTTATTTATATAAATCGCAACAAAGTTAAGCATCATATGTTTTATGGGTATCAATCCGAACAGGATCCCCTACTGGTAGGGAAAGAAGAATATCCACTTGATCTTTATTTGATGATGAAGAATTAACAGGATTACCATGAATTAAATGAGCCACACACACACACACACACAATGTTTTTAAGAATCCAAAAATTTCCAAAAGCAAAAGGAGATAAGATTTTGGAGGCGTGGAGAAGACGTACGCCACTGTTGGGCGAGGACAAGGAGGGGAGACGTCAGTAATTGATCGGATGTACAGAACAACACTAGCCTAAGGGGTACCAACAAGTTTTTCTACAAATAATAAGTAATAAGCTAAATAATCCCACATCACCCTCTAGTTCAAGGAAACTATATCTCAGGTCTTTGACCCCTTTTAAACTTTAGGGCCTGTATGGTGTATAGGATTAAGGAGGATTTGCTTGGACTGAATTTTAATCCTGTATTTGGTGTGAAATTTTAAAAGAGTGGACTAGAAAAGAGCTTATCTAGTCCATAACTTAATCTCATTTAAAGAGGATTCAACTATCATTTTCAAGTGAAGGGGATTAGAAAAGCTCATATCCTCTCTCTCAAGTTTTTCTTCACAAGTCACTCATCTAATATGCCAATTTCTAAGGATTTCATCCTAATCAATCATAGGTTAGTATTAGATAAAATTCAATCATATTATTTCCTATACATTTCAATCCAATTCCTTCATGTCTTATTCAATGTAATCCTATTTTGTATACCAACGGACTATTAGAGAAATTGATGGAAATATGTTATCATTGTCAACTCACTGTACAAGGGGAAAAAGTTGAACACAACTGCAAAATAGGATTATGCATGCATTAATACAATTGAAAGAGCATCTTGGGACAATTTCATCCTACAACATAATTGCATTCATTTCTCATCCAGTTTTTGAGAGAAGATAAAATTTGGAAGTTTTTAAAGTGAGGGGTAGAATGAAACTTTGCAAACTTCAGGAAGTGGGATTTGTTTAAATCCCAAAACCATGATTTACCTTTTCATCATAAAAATAGTAAGAAAAAAAAAGTCTCAAAATCATAATTTACCTTGCATACCTTTATTTGTGGTTACCCATATTTTGCTATATACCCATGAGCTTTTTCCAACTACGGGAAGTTGTATGTGTCCTTTGCGTGTAACAAGAGTATATCAGGACTCCATAAACGTATATAGTACATTGGTCTGTGGTACCTGGTCCATTTAAAAGCCAAAAAATAAATAATAAAAAATAAAAAATAAAAGCAAACAAACATAACCAAAAAAAAAAAACAAACAAACAAAGGTAGGTGAAATAAGGGTTTTGAGCTATGTAGTCTTCATTTTGTGGTCTAGCCGTCGCATTCGGTAGTCCGGTGGACCCTTTTCTCATTGCTAAGTTCATTTTCAACTTATATTAATTTTCGACCTTTCACATTGATGTGTACTTCTTCTTCTTCTTCTTTTTTATTTTTATTTTTATTTTTATTTTTATTGTTATTGGTGCACCTGGTCAAGCTAGCCCTATGTCATTGTTTAGCACATTTCCACGTCAATGTAGGAAAAGTTCTGTGAAATTTCCCCTGTCTAACACTTTAATTATCACTAATTGCTTAATACCATTATTCCAAATCATATCAGATTATTTTTTCCTTCAAGTAAGAGAATTTCATAAAAATATAACGATTCAGTGTCTTGTATGTAACTTTATGGTCACAAATTCATATTGTATTAGTTATGAGAATTATGTTTTTATAGCGCGTGACCTACAAAGTACTACGTACATTAGTTGGGATACATGGTGTGCCTTTAGACCAAAAAAGAATGACTTGATTAATATAAGAAATTATTGTGGTAGAGCTTATTGAGAGTGACTACTGTATATCTCATTTTTTTATGTCATTCAAATAGAATCTGTTAACTGAAATAATACATGTGTATGATAATTGCGGTATATACCAACTCATAGTATTATAGCTAGATTAACAAATTTTTAAAAAACATTCTGAAAAAAGGCCTTGCCCCCATTGTTCGTCTCCCTCCCCGACCTTCCACCATGCATCAAGAGGTTTATGTGGGATTGATGCCCAAAAGCATGTGATGTTTTGGATATTATATATATATATATATATATATATATATATATTTAATAAAGTTGAATTTTAATTATATTTATGTACATGTATTTTGAATACTTTATGAATAATATTAAAATTTATACATGTGACATTAAATAGTGTATATAAGAGTTATATACTAGATGATAATATTTAAAGATGATAATTAAAACGGTCCATAATAAATAATCAATTATTAAATTGATTAACCAATTAAAGTAAGGAATCTTTGATTGGATATTACTAGTGGATGTCATTATCATTAAGAATGCACTGGTCTTATTCGAACTGTTAACATAGCGAGACATTTAAAGAGTGCACTATGCATAATGTGATTATGTAGGACGGGGACATGACGAGATATGAATAGCTAATAATTTATGTCAAGTATAGCAGATTCTAACTACGTCAACCGATAATCATATAGAGAATGATTTTAATCCTGAGTTATTAGTAGACTCCTATTTATGTAATTATAGCTTTAAATTTACTTGGTATGGATTTGAGTATCAAATCTTATTTCTTGTATTTTAGAGATATGATGAAGTAAGTAGCTGGAAATGTTAATATTACAAGATGGAATCCATTCTTTCTTATTTAAGAAGCAGATGAATAATTCCCTTGCGTGTTAATTCAGGGCTTGAATGGTATAAGCGCTCAATTCGTGATTAACTTCATGAATTTATCATTCGTTAGAGAATCAATGGTACTCAAAGATAAAGATGTAATCAAAGAGGTTAACAGATTTTACCTACCTATAATTATGAATCATTTATGCAGGATCGATTTATATATAATGATTATAACTGGACGACTCTATTATTCGCGTAGTTTTCTATCCGTAATTTTAAAAGTTTAGTTTCAAGTTTTTAGTGGAGCAACATTGGGATTAATAAAGTTGGTAAATTAATCAAAGAGTTTGATTAATTATCAAATTTATTGGAGTTTGTCCATAGTTCCTCACACCGCTTTCATTAGCAATTGAACTATTTAATGGATTGTATTTTTAGCTCACTAAATATGTGATATAAAATATAAAATAGAGTGTTTACTTTTGTTATTTTATTGTCACAAATATTTATTTGTTACTCAAATAATTAGTTGAGAATTAATTGTGTCATTTATATAATAGGGATTACAAATATTAAAATTGAAAGACACAATGTGCAGTACCCACTGTGTCAACATGCACTAATAATGGGTCAAACCAGTAGTCTACAATTGATATTTAAAATTAGATTTAAAATTAAATATTTATAAATAAATAATTAAAAAAAAGGGGCACACTGTTATCTGCAATATGTATATTTGATATACTTATTAAAATAAAAACAAGGAAACAAGGAAGCATTGATTTCCTTGTTTCGACAACACATGGAAATGGCGAAAAGGAATACATATATGTGGTATGCATATATCACAAAATAGGAAACAAGATTTTCTTTCAACGCACAAAAGTTGTGCCTATAATAATTATAAATATAATATAATTAGTTTCCAATTTTGAATATTTGGAAAATTTCTATATTTAAGAAGGAAAATTTAGGTAGCCTACCTTACTCTATAAATAGGATTTATATCAAGATAGAAGGGACTTTTAATCACAAGAAAAACCTAGAGAGAAACGTTTTCCTTTATTTACTCTTTATTTTCTCATATGTTGAGGCAAAAAACAGACACCCAAATTGTGAGCGAGTGCATCATTCCATTAAAGACCATATAAACAAATGCCCAATATAAGCATACATGGTCTCGCACTTGCCCATGGCTAAGTGTGATTAGGTGAAGTTGTCCCATTGTTTGTGTGACTAATATACTCTAACTATGATTTCAAACTTGATTTTTTCAAGATGTAGGGTTTGAATATCTTTATATTCTCCAAATTCAACCGAAAAAAAAAAGAGAAAAAGAAAGAAAGTGTGTTTAGTAATTACATACATAGTCTAACAGATATTTTATAATTGACTCCATCATAAGATATAATATTTGAATTTTCAGGTCTCATAGTTTATAATATATATATATATATATATGCGCTCAAGTCAGGCGTCTTAAAGATTTGAATCTTATACACCCTAGCACTAAACCGTGCTTCTAGAAATGATTGGGTATTTTCACTAAAAGTGTGTATAATCAATAGCAAACACACAATTTTCAAAAAAAAAAAAAATGAAAAAAAAAACTGAAAACTGAAAGGGCAGAAATGAGACAGGCATTTGAATTCGGGACTACTTTGGACCATCTACCTTAGGTGGACTCAAAAGAACCCCCAAAAGTTCCACGACAAAATGTTGCGCCCCTCTCACTTAGTGCAAACATGAGTCTACATGGAGTCTTTGAAACTTAAAGAGTTCTATTTAAAGAGAAAGGAAAAGTTGCACATTACACAAGGGCCTATCTCTCCTCTAATTTCCTTCAAAGCCACTTGAAAGGCTATGGCAGGCATTTCCTCAAGGCCAAGTTTCTCTCTCGATCACCCGCAAAGTTCTCGACGTCATGAACATCCGTCCTTCAACGTCGTGTACAACATGCCTACAGTCAACTATTTCCCACCACAACACCTTGTCGTTCCCGACCTTCCCCATCCAATCGTTGCCTTTATCATTCCCGTCATCATCAACAAAATTGAACTGAAATGTCAATGTCAAGCCAATTCTCCATTTGAGACAAACCCCATAACCATGTGGTTCAGCATTTCTTGCTTGGCTTATAGGATCGAGCTGAGATTTTCTTCCCGTCTTCACTCTCCAAATTGTGCTGAACTCACAGCAATCCGGTGTGGTTCTTCACTGTTCGTTTCCCTTTGCATAGCGTCTTTAACTTCGATTCTTTTGCCGTCGATGAAGCTGCTTTTATATGGTTTTTACGGGCTGCTGTCAATAGGTGACATATTGCAGAGCTTCAAGATTGCTTGGAAATGGATTGATGAATGGATTGTGAGTAACTTCTTTCGTCTGTCTCAAGAGCAACAAGTGGAGAGGGACATACTTCCGGTGTAGAACAGGGACCTGCAGTAGTTTGTTCTTCTTTCTTGTTCGTAATTTAGTATTCATAATCACACTAGTGCACTTCATTTATATAGATTTTTACATTTTTTTCCCCAGTGTATTAAAATGTCCTCCTTAGAAAACCAATCATACAAGTTGGTTTTGTCACTTTAAATCACACTATTTTATTTGGGATTTCAATTTCTGCCATGACTAGGGATTTTCACAGCGGAATAGTACAAGTGACGATGTCTTCATACAAATTCTTGCTTTTATGCGTCGCTAAGAAAAGATAGAAGTGATATTGCATAATTTTTTGTTTTGTTTTGTTTTGTTTTGTTTTGTTTTTTTTTTTTTTTTTTGGTTTTTTTAACTTTCTCCCCTTATCTTGTAGTTAAAACAAAGAGCAAAAGATTTCCTTGTACAATTAGACAAGAACAGGTCCCATTTTTCCCTTCAAAATTCCGGAATAAATATTGTCCTTTCCTTTTGTAGCAGAAATAAACTTCTTAACTATCTTACCAATCAATTACGGAATTTTTTTTAATCCCTACATTTGTACGACGAAATCACAATTAGAAATCATGTCTCAACATTTATCAAAATTGAAATTTGCAAAAATCAGAGCAAATCAGGAATCTGCTCGATAAACGAAAATCAAAACAAATCCGAAATCACCATTAGACACTAGATTAAATGTATGTATCAGTGAAACTAATAGGAATTGAATAATTATGGTTAGAAAAAGTTTGATTCAGAGGTAGAAGAATATTCAACTAAGCCAGCTAAACGAAAAATGATATGTAGAGCAAAGCAAAGCAAAACGAAAAATTAACCCAAAATGAACCCATTTAATTAGTGCAAAGAAAGACGTAGACAGACTCACTCACAAATCACAATCCTTGCATAAAGAAGGAGAAAACATATTACATAATCCATGTACATGACATTAACACGAGTTGGCTCTGACACCACTTGCAGGAATATCGCACAGCGGAATTTAAAAAAAAATTTAATGATCAAATAAACTTGTGATGCCATATAAAATGAATTACCTTTAACTAAGTAACAGGTGAATCAAGAATCTCCAAGAATTAACCAAGATCTCGTGTAGAAGAGCTTCAACCACTTCTCTAATATGCTCTAATTCTTGAATGATGGAGTATGTGGGCACTCTTACCTTTTATTAATCACATATGCGAACTTAAATTCTCCTTCCAACCACCTAAAGCTCTAGAATTTATTATCACTTATGAGAGTATGAAAAATAAGCTCTCTTTAAAGTCCATGGTCTACCCAAAAATAGAAGAGCAACCTCCTACTTATATGAAAATAACTAGAGGACATTTGAATTTGAGTAGGACTTCTAGAAAAGATTTTTCTCTCTGCTCCTTATCAATTATCTTGAAATTTGAGATTTTATTTATCTAGATAATGTTCCTTAAAATCAATTTCAATTTCAAATAAAATCATGTCAATTTTATTTGGATAAAATAATTATGTAATAATTATCCACAAATAAAATCATGAAGGAGAAAAAAATCTCATTCTCATCGTCTCTACAAAAATGCCAATTACAGAGGAGATCAGACAAGATTTTATTTCAATTCAAATCTCTTTGTGATATTATCCATATCTAGTTAACTTTATTTATTTAAATAATATTTATAGATATTTAAATTAAATATCCAAATGATTAATTTATCCATATCTATTAATTGAAATTAACTTCAATATTTATCACAAAAGATAAATGCCATTAATTTAAATCATTAAACATAAATAAATAAATCTTATGATAACTATTTAACAAATAACTAATTATTGAATTAGTATTTATCACAAATATTAAACCAAATAAAATTTATTCTCCCACTAGTTGTACATGCATATTGTCACGTTAGTGACTGTAGCAGTCTCATCATCATAACACCGATGAGAATTTAAACTGCATTAGTAATTTGATAAATTACCATCCGTTAGTGGAATTAGATTGAGCTAGTGAATAGACCAATTGGACATATATAATTAAGGCTCAAATAATCTATGTGACTAAATATTATATACCGAAATATTAAATCACATAATTATTAGTTTCAGAATCACACCATTATAAACCTGAAACTGCACTCTTGATTAGATACCATATTACATAAGCTTATAAATAGCCTTAGTCCACGACCTTGTCAAATATGCAATACCCTCATATGATATCCATGATCAATTTAAGGCTAAGATCTATTTTACCTTTTTATCCTTTTATCTTAAAGATTCATTAACACCTTATAAAAAATGATTATCCATATCGAAATGGATAGTAAATTATTTGTACAACAAATGACTAATGCCTTGTCAATTTTTCAATTCCCGTATATTTCTTGTATGAGAATAGCCTTAACTCTTTTAATAGAGCTATGATTCCATATCTATAAATAAAAGCTCTCATCAAATATAAGTCATGTACCCAACAAACCGGTATATAAGCTTACTATTTCGAGACGCTTTAACCTTTGGAACATCAAAGTACACAAGTTATAAACAAGAAATCAATTATTTACTCAAGATTAAGGAAATCACATAATGAATATCGTAAGTGAATTAATATATGTAAACGGACTTATTAAATAGATTAATTACACTAAAGTCCTAGTCTAATATATCACTACCACTAGGCAATATATCTATGTCTCTACTTAGGAGTCAGCTCGCTCCATACGGTTAAGACAAATTATCTCCTCAATTAGATTTAGACAACATAACAGTCTTAACATGAGTTAGATACTCAATCTAACTCCATTGACCATGAACTATGATTTTAGACTACTTACTTTAAAATGTTGTCTTCTTCTATACAAAATCCATTGCATGCAACATTCTAATAGTTTAAACACAAAGTAGTGAATGAGTCATATTTACTTACATTTATTTTAACATGTAAATTTAATGAGAACGTAGAACTGATATAATGAAAAACCTCAAATATAAATTAATAATCAATCCAAAATAATCAGTGAAACACATAAAATGTCTTTTATACTTAGGGCATTCTTTACAAAATATAAGGGAAAAATACCTGCATGACAAAAATTTAAAGACTATTGCACCAACATAATATAAAAATTTATTACTAAACCAACACAATGCAAATAAGACACTTAGTGGGTGTTTGAGGTAGTATCTCCAGACAGTTTTTTTGCCATTTGGATTTCAAATTTCTAACTCTACATCAAAATTTATCTTTTTTCTATTTTCAAAAAACATAAACTTTAAAAATCTACAACTTTCTCATTTCAAATCGGAATGAGATAAATTTTTTTGTCAAAATACTTGTAACGACAAGATGAACTAGACAATATCCATGTTGCATTTTTTTTTTTCCAAACACATTTTAAAATTTTACATTATTTTTTTATATCACATAGCTTTTTCGAAAGTTTTACCTCTAAACACACATTTCCAACTCGACTTTGAAAATACTATCTCCAGATGTTACCTAAATGGACCATAATAAAACTAAAGTTTCTGTTATATTGGTCAAAAATGAAAAATTTATGTCATGTTGATCAATAAGTGAAAAAAAGATGATTATTTAGGCAATTGTCTCAAAATTACAAAGGCAGAAATGAAAAGCTGCACTTGAAAATCGATTGGTCCAATTGAACTAATTAATTGGATTGTTTGTTATATGACCAAAATAATGCTGATTAGATAAACACCCATATTACCTAATTCTGACAGAAAAAAATATTAAGAGAAGAAAATAAACAAAAAAAACCCTAGCCAAAATGACAGTTTTTAGATACTTATTTAAAAAAAATTTGATGATAGTGACTATTAAAATGATTGATAAGTTGATCAATCTAAATCCACTCAATTAGTGATTCATTAGTAGATCATTCGATTAGTGATTAACTTGTAAGTCATTAACTAACATTAATTAAATAAATATTGATAGCTTGACAGATAAGTAATTAATAAATCATTAATTATTATTTACTATTTTTTAAAAACTATCCTTTTTCTAATTTAACAAAATTTGAAATATTTATGAAAAAATACTAAAAAAATCCATTTTTCTAAATATTTTAGTTGGAAAAAAAGGTTTTTTTAATTAAGGTAAATCACTCATCTATTCTCTAATCTTTTTACAAACTCGCAAGTTCGTCCACAACCTTTTTATTGCAGTCTTTAAACTATTTAAACTTGTATAATTTAGTCCCTTTTTTTTTTTTTACTAACAAATGTTAAAAATTGGATGAAATAGATTAATTATATCACACATGTAAGTATATATATATATATATATATATATATTCTTTATTGCTCTTAAAAAGTAAATCATGTACGATTCATGTGATATTTTTCTATTAAATTTTTAAGGTTTGTTAACAAAAATGACCATTATGCATCCCTTAAAGAGCTCAGGCATCTTTTAGCCCAAAAAAAAATTTAAATAAAGGAAGATCGAGGACCAAATCATAATTTCGTAAAAGGATTAGGGTTCAAATTGTAATTTTATGTTTTAGATCATGTTTATAGGAGCAACTTGTCACATTTTGACAATTTGCATTCCAAACTTCTAGTTTTAACAATTAAATTGTTAAATTAATCATAAAATTATACTAAATTTTCATTAAATTAATCATGAAATCCACATACGCCTCATATGAAAATAGAAAACAGTATTTTAAACAAACAATTTTCAAATCTTGTATAAACCCTAACATAAATCTTCCAAATCCGAATCTTCAATGTAATATTAGATTAACTAAATAGAATAGCATCATAAAACCTTTAAAAAAAACATTAAAGAAAAATTATTAAAATTAAAAATTTAAAGAGCATGTTGTAAAAGGGTAAGGCTACGGTAAAGTTCTTTTAATATACCATATCTGTAGAGCCAATTTTTAAACTGTTTAAATATAATCAAACGATTGAGATGTTGCTTGTGTATGATAATTGTAATGCACCTTACCTTATACTAGTATAGACTAAAAAATTAAAAATTAATATATAAAAAATAAATTAAAAAGGAACTCCCCCATGCCCATAGAATCCCTCCCCCTGTAGGCGGGGTGGGGAAGGGGAGCTAGGTCATCGGCGCGGTTGGGTTGGGGGGGGGGGGGAGGGCTGGTCAGCGGGGAGGGGGGTGCCTCCTCGGCGTCGGGGACTCTGTCGGCCTTGGGGGAGAGTTTTTTTAATTTATTTTTTTTATATATTATTTTTTAATTTTATAGTCTATACTAGTATAAGATAAAGTGCATTATAATTGTTATACAAAAGAAAAATCTTAATCGTTTAATTATAGCTTAACAGTTAAGAAATTAATTCTTCCAATATGATATATAAAAAGGTATTTATTCTACTCTTACCCGTTGTAAAAAAGTGACAATTTTAAAGAGTATGGGTGCTAAATTTTATTTTATTTTTTGTTAAATGAATGGTGCTAAATGTGGATTTTTGTCTATGCTTGAATGAAGATCCCCACTGAACCCCAAGTCCACTTTCATTTCTGCCTTTTTTCTTCCGCAGCAATGTGGTCAGTTGTGGCGGCACGGGCCTCTCATCTCTTCAGAACCCTCTCCCCATCATGCCGAGCCTCTCATCTCTTCAGAACCTCTCCTCCTCCTCCTCATCATCATCACCATCTCGCAAGCTTCTCTTCGCAACTCTTCAGAGAAATTCCGACATTTTCCTCCCAAAACCTCTATCCTTTTCCCCTAGATTCCTCTGCCAAACTCCGGCCAACTACTCCGATTCTTTAGAGGCGGAGCAGCTTCCAGAACCTCTCTCGTCGGCGAAAATGATGACGCTCCTCAGATCGGAATTGCCCAGTTGGATGATGAAGAAGACAACGCCGATAAGGTGGAGGAATTGTTGTCTCTTCTTCGGAACCAAACCTCTGATGATGGGTCTTCTTCTTCTCTGGAATCCAGAATCGACGGCATGGATTTGAGGCTTCACGAGGATGTCCTGGTTAGAGCTCTTCAAACTCCAGAAGTTTTAACTGAGAATTTGATTAGTTTCTTCACCTGGGCTTTGAAGAAAAATCCAGAAATTAGAGGAAAACCCCGTGTTTTGGAATCACTAGTTAGGGCTGTATGTGGTAGTAGTCTTAAGAGGAAAGAGGCTTATTGGTTGTGGGATCTGGTAAAGGAGATTGGTGAGAATGAAAGTGATGTGTTGAACACTCAGATTCTCAATGAACTTATTGCTTCGTTTTCTAAGTTGGGGAAAGGGAAGGCTGCTTTCGAGGTTTTCGAAAAGTTTGGAGATTTTAAGGTTGAGCCTAATGCATACACGTTTTACTTCACGCTCGAAGTGCTTTTCCAGCGCTCGATGTTAGATTGGGCTTGGGCAGTTTGCGAGAAGATGATTGACGCTGATATAGTGCCGGATGAAGGTGAGAAAGTCGGCAGGATCATCTCGTGGTTTTGCCAGGCGAAAAGGGCTCAGGATGCCCATCTGGTTTACACGATGGCGAAGGAGAAGAAGAAGGGGTATCCGGTTCCTCACCGCGCAGTTAATTTCTTGGTCGGTGTGCTTTGTTGGGAGGATGGTACGGTGAAACTGGCGCTGGAGATGTTAGATGATTTCAAGGGAGTAGCAAGGAAGTATGCGATCAAGCCATTTTCGGCTGTGATTCAGGTTTGTGTAGGATAAAAGATGTGAACGAGGCGAAGAAATTGCTTGTCAAGATGACAACAGATGGCCCGCCTCCGGGGAATGCAGTCTTTAACTCGGTCATCCATGGCTTTTCTAAGGCCGGGGATATGAATATGATGACGAGTAGGGGATTGAAGCCGGCTGTCTACACCTACACTGTTATCATTAGTGGATACACGAAAGGAGGTCAGATGCCGGAGGCTCGTAAGATCTTATCAGAAGCCAAAAAGAAGCATTCTAAATTGAGCCCAGTGACATACCATACGCTCATTCGTGCGTATTGCAAACTTGAAGAGTTCGACAAGGCTTTAGAGTTTTTGGCTGAGATGGAAGATCACGGGGTAAGTCCTAACACTGACGAATACAATAAGTTGATCCAATCTCTTTGCCTCAAGGCTTTAGATTGGGAGACAGCAGAGAAATTGCTCGACGAAATGAAAGAGAAGGGTTTGCATCTCAATGGGATCACAAGGGGGCTAATAAGAGCAGTCAAGGAAATGGTGGAAGAAGAAGTTAAGAATTCAAGACTTCAAAGACTAGTGTAGAGGCCTAATATGAGAACATGAAGATTGGGGTAAGTTGGTAATAAGTTGATTTTGTTAGTTTTAGATCTCTCTGTTCTCTCTCTGATTGAAAAATGATCTTTATGTCAATGTTGTTGGTCCTTTTAGATTCAAATTTAGGCATGGTTTAAAGAGCAGGTTGTTGTAATCGCAAAGTGCAATTTTCGGGTTGGTTCGTTTGGTTTCAGTTTCATTTTTTCAATGACCTCTGTCTATTTTAAGAGGCAACTAGAATTGAAAATTTTATGAGAAAATGAAAGCTACAGGCAGTAAGTTTTGAACGAAATATAGTCAATTTTTATTGACGGCTCAAAACAGGTTGAGGGGCAAAAAGAAAGGACCCTGTTACGGTCCCCGTCAAAATCTGCCATGAATTTTGAGGTTTTGTATGATTTTTATTAACGTTTTTTAATGTCTATCCAAACCTACATTCTAATGTTTTTATTCAATGATTCTATTCAAATACATCCATCCGAACGTCGGCTTGGATTGTCATTTAAATGTTAATGTTTAAATGTTTGGGGGGTTCAACTTCAAATATTACCATCACATGTTGCCTTATAAACATGATTGTTTGAAACAGTCTTGAGAATAATTTTTTGTAATTGTTTATATGTTTAGCAATGTTGTCACTTTTTACTTGAAAAAAAAAAAAAAAAAACATATGCGCTACAAAATTGTTTTTTTTTTAATGAAATTGCTTTTTTGGACACACTGTAAACATTTCAAAAAATCTCTTTGATATTTTTGGATATTCATATTTCTAAACATTGGGAAGATTTTACGGACAGTCTGGGAAAAAAATTATTTTCTTGCCGTTATCAATGTCAAGATTTAAATATATATAGGCAATGCCGTCGAGTTGAATCCAACATCACGGATATTTTCATTAAGGATGGGGTTTTGGATGGGGTTTTGTTTTCTATCTTCACTCTGAATATTTAGAAAAAAGACTCTCCAATTTGATCAGCTAATGCTTTTGGTTTTTTCTATAATTTATGCGCATGTTTTTTTTTAATCGTAAAAAATATAACGAGAAAGCTAGCTTAGAAGGTAAGATAAAGAAATTGAACGGTGGATCATTGAGCAGCTTTTTAGTCTGAACTTATTTCACTACTACAAATATGGGATTCCACGACGGTACTTCGACGACCGTTTTTTAAAAAACCGTCGTGTAAAATTCGCAAAAACACGGAGCGAAATTTTTTTTACGAAAACCGTCGTGGAAAGGCTTGCTTCCACGACGGTCTTTTAAAACCGTCGTGGAAAAGCACGATTCCACGACGGTTTCTGTAAACCGTCGTGGTAGCCTAGCCGCTTCCACGACGGTTTTCGGAAACTCTGTTCCGCTCCGTGTTTTTGCCGCATTTTCCACGACAGTTTTTTGAAAAACGGTCGTGGAAGGGTCTTTTTTCACAAATTTTTTTTAAAAATTTTTGGACTCTACCACGACGGTTTTCCCAAAAAACCGTCGTGGTAGGTACTAAGGCGGGAATTTTGAAAAATTTTGAATTAAATTCAATTTTTTGGAGCATGTATTAAAACCCAAAAAAATACCCTCTTTCGCACCTCATTACATTCTGAGCCTTTTTCACTCTCTAATACACACTCTAACTCCATACCCAAAGCCACCCAATTTCGTCCCTCGATCTATTTCTTTCTCTCCGCTCCCTCCCTACTTAAAATCTCAAAAAACTCGCTTTATCTCACCACGCCTCCTCTCTCTATCTCACCTCTCAAATTTTTCTCTTGGCTCCATTCTATGATGGCCTCCTCTACCACTCACGTGGCCTCCTCCATTCTCCTACGGGTCCACCAAGGAACTCACGCGGCTTTCCCTCTCTCTCTCGCCGCACTCCGCCCGTACCCATGCTTGACAAGCCGGTGAGTTGTAATGTATATTACTTGGGTAATGCACGGATTTGGGAATTTTTCGTCCAAAATGTTGATTTTGTTGATTGTGGTTGTTGATAAAAGTTTCCATCCAAAATGTTGATTTTGTAGATTGTTGAGTTGGGAATATTCTGTCCGAAATGGCCAAAATCCGTCCCCTACATTTTTGGTGATTGTTTATTGTGGTTGTGTTTTAGATTGAATTAAATTGGTTGGGTAAGGCACGGATTTGAGAATTTTTCGGAAAAAAAAAGTGTTGATTTTGTGATTTAAATATTTTTGGGAAAATGAAACGAATTCGTAAAATTTTTTTTTTTTTTTTTTTACCTACCACGACGGTTTTTAGAAAACCGTCGTGGTAGGTTCGTAATTTTTTTTTTCGTTTTTTACCTACCACGACGGTTTTTTCAAAAACCGTCGTGGTAGGGGGACCTACCACGACGGTTTCCTTGAGAAACCGTCGTGGTATGCCAACTAACCACGACGGTTTCTCAAGGAAACCCCTCGTGGAAGATTACCTTACCACGACGGTTTTTTACGTAGAACCGTCGTGATATGTTCTTAAAAGTTCGTATTTAGGCCCTATTTTTGTCTATTCCACGACGGTTAAAAAACCGTCATGGAATCTGAAAAGATTCCACGACCCTGGATTCCACGACGGTTAGAAAACCGTCGTGAAAATATTACCACGACGGTTTTTAACCGTCGTGGTATCCACATTTTGTAGTAGTGTTTATTAATATAATTATCATATATTTTGCAGCAAATAAATTGGTGTTAGAACTACTATAAGATAGAAGAAAATGAAAGGCATTAGAATTAGAAGAGAAGTTGGAATGAAATTGTCCTCTAATGGGACCAAAATGATTCCAAATTCCTGTTGCCCCTGTAGTGCTTTCCCAACCTCCTACCAATTGCTAAGGTCAATATTAAATTCAATTTCGGACCAAAAATGTGTCGATCTTAACGTTTATTTGTTAGATTTTAAGATCCAGACTTTAAAATTATCTAACAAATAAATAAAAAGGAAATTAATGAAAAGTATTTTTCATAGGACTGTAATTTACTCAATATAAGCACAATATGAAATGGTTTAGGTTTGCTATAAGACAAAATGATATACCAAAAAATTGTAATAAAACATAAAGTTGTTTATTTTTAAAAAATGAAAATTGGACAAGAAAAGTAGAGATAATTCTCAAAGTGATTTTATTAATAATCATCTAATTTTGATTTCAAAATAATAGAAAAGCCTCTAAATAGTAGATCCTAATTTTTATAATCCTATTAAAATAATTATAAAAGACACTGACTAATCAAATCTGAAAAAAAAAATGGCCGTTTCATTTTTCTAAATAAAAAAAATTCTGTTAGATTATGTGATTAAATAGATAATAGTAAATATGAAAAGTAGAGAAATATTAAAGAAACAGATTAAAGAAAAAAAAAAGGATGCAATATGCACATAAATTAATATCCCAAAATGATTAGTCTTCCGAAGATAACAAATAGAAGATTTATATTTTCAAATTCAAAGTATATTTCAAACATTAATGACAGAGATACATACAAATAAAACCCAAATCAAAATTAATTTAGAAAACCCACTTAAATAAATACAACTTGTTTGCATAGCATCCTCAATGATATAAATGCAAATGCTAAAAAATAATAATACGAAAAAAATGATACAAAGAGAAAAATGATGCTTACATACACGAACACCCCAAAAAAATAAAGATTGGTCAAAACCTAACCGAGCCAAAATCTAAGTTCGGAATAAACCAAATAGATCAGGGAAAAAAAATCAAAGGGACAATGAAAAAAAATACAGAAAAAAAACCCCCTTGAAAATCAAAACTTTGGGTTCGGACAAAACAAAGAGGAGACAAAATTTTTAAGAGATGAACGACGGAGACAATCGAAACACCCACAAACTAAGGTACATAGATCCGAAAAATGAGAAAACAGAGAAACCGACACAATTCTTAGATTATACCCGAGATTAAAAGAAAAGGGAACAAAAAAAAATGAAAAATTGAAACAACACAATACAGAACAAAATCTAAACTTAAACCTCCCAAACACAAATCGAGCAACAACAAAAAAAAAAAAGAATAAAATAATACACACCCTAAATCAATAACACCGAAAAACAAAAAACCCTAAGCCTTCGAATTCGGAGAAACCAAACACACCAAAAAAAAAAAAACAAAACAAACGATGATGAACGATGATCGACCAAAATAACAAAAAATACCAAAAGCTAGTCCACAAAATGAGAAAAGCAAGAAAAAAACCGAAGACGAAGATAGAAAATAAGAAAAACCAAACAGCAAAAAAAGGGAGTGCAAAATGAGAGAGGAGCGACGAAAACAGCGAGAAAAGCAAAAGCTAGGGTTTGTAAACCAAAAAAATCAAAAGAGAGAGAGAGATAATGAGAGGAGAGTAAACAGTGATGAGAGGCAAAGAAAGAGGGGGCGGGTAGAGCAAAACCAAACCAAAGGCAGGGTTTCAAGGGCAATAACATCCGGTCACTGTACACAACAAACCGGAAGGCACACAAAATCGATAACTTACTCTGCATAAGAAGCAACAAATACTGTACAAAACCACAAATATAAATACTAATCACTTAGCACGACAACAGTAATAAAAAAACATCATACAAATATAAATGTTTTACAAATTATAAAAAACATAAACATAATTAACATAATCATAGGAACAAATATAAATAAACAAAAACGATCATAAAAATTATATAACTACCAACTTTTACAGATACATAGATATAAACAAAGACACGCAAAAGAAAACAAAAGTAAATGTAATATCTAAATTGTTGAAATTACCCTACTTCACCCTTTTAGTGCTAGGGAAATTGTAGTCAACAACAATTTTACTAGCTAAATAATATATAAAAGTATATAAATTGTTTATTAGATAAATTTTTTATTTATTGTTGTTTACTTTATATATTTTAAAAAGGGAGTGTATAATGAGAGAGGAGCGAAGAAAACAGCGAGAAAAGCAAAAGCTAGGGTTTGTAAACCAAAAAAATCAAAAGAGAGAGAGAGAGAGATTATGAGAGGAGAGTAAACAGTGATGAGAGGTAAAGAAAGAGGGGACGGGCAGAGCAAAAGCAAACCAAAGGCAGGGTTTCACGGGCAAAAACGTCTGGCCACTGTACACAACAAACCGGTAGGCACACAAAACCGATAACTTACTCTGCATAGGAAGCAACAAATACTGTACAAAACCACAAATATAAATACTAATCACTAAGCACAACAACAGTAATAAAAAAAACATCATACAAATATAAATGTTTTACAAATTATATAAAAACATAAACATAATTAACATAATCATAGGAACAAATATAAATAAACAAAAATGATCATAAGAATTATACAAAATTACTAAATCATATAACATAATTATCTAACTTATAATAAGAATAATGATCATAAAATATCCACACACAAAAATGTCTATTCTGTGTAAAAAAAAAAAAAAAAAATAGATACAAGGGTGAAAAAAAGGAAGACTAAACACGATAATAAAATTAGTAATAGTAAATAAATAAGATGAATAATAGAGAAATATTAATGCAATATAAAATCGATAGAGAAATGAATTATAAACATTTAAAATAGTACCTGAATAAAAACAGGATCTCTACACAGAAATTAATATCCCAAAATGATTAGTCTTCTTAACAAATAACAGGATAAAAGACTAATAAAAGTTTTATAAATATAATTAACAGAATCATATGAACAAATTTAAAAGTTACAAATAATCATAACAATTTTTAAAAATTACTAAATCACATAACATAATTATCTAACTTATAATAAGAATAATATTCATAAAATATCCTCACAGAATGTTAAAAAAAAAAAAAAAAAAAAACAGGAGATAATTTAGTCAATAATAAAATTAGTTAACGATAATAGTAAATATGAAAAGTAGAGAAATATTAAAGAAACATATTAAAGAAAAAAAAAAGTATGCAATATGCACATAAATTAATATCGCAAAATAATCAGTCTTCCGAAGATAACAAATAGAAGATTTATATTTTCAAATTCAAAGTATATTTCAAACATTAATGACAGAGATACATATAAATAAAAACCAAAATCAAAATTAATTTAAAAAATTAATTTAAAAAACCCACTTAAATAAATGATATAAATTCAAATGCGAAAAAATAATAACACGAAAAAAAAGATACAAGGAGATACTTACATACACGAACACCTTAAAAAAATAAAAATTGATCAAAAACCTAACCAAGTCAAAATCTAAGTTTGGAATAAACCAAATAGATCAGGGAAAAAAAATCAAAAGCATAGAGGGACAATGAAAAAAATACAGAAAAAAAAAACCCCTTCAAAATCAAAACTTTGGGTTCGGACAAAACATAGAGGAGACAATATTTTAAGAGATGAACGACGGAGAGAATCGAAACATCCACAATCTAAGTTACATAGATCCGAAAAATGGGAAAACAGAGAAACCGACACAATTCTTCGATTATACCTGAGATTAAAAGAAAGGGGAACAAAAACAAAAAAAAACAAAAAATTGAAACAACACAATACAGAACAAAATCTAAACTGAAACCTCCAAAACACAAATCTAAACTGAAACCACCAAAACACAAATCAAGCGACAACAAAAAAAAAAAGAATAAAATAATACCCACCCTAAATCAATAATACCGAAAAACAAAAAAACCCTAAGCCGTCAAATTCGGAGATACCAAACACACCAAAAAAAAAAAAAAGAAACAAACGATGATGAACGATGATCGACCAAAATCAGAAAAAATACCAAAAGCTAGTCCACAAAATGAGAAAAGCAAGAAAAAACCGAAGACGAAGATAGAAAAAAAGAAAAAACCAAACCGCAAAAAAAAGGAGTGCAAAATGAGAGAGGAGCGACGAAAACAGCGAGAAAAGCAAAAGCTAGGGTTTGTAAATCGAAAAAATCAAAAGAGAGAGGGATTATGAGAGGAGAGTAAACAGTGATGAGAGGTAAAGAAAGAGGGGGCGGGCGGAGCAAAGGCAAACCAAAGGCAGGGTTTCAAGGGCAAAAACATCCGGTCACTGTACACAAGAAACCGGTAGGCTCACAAAACCGATAACTTACTCTGCATAGGATGCAACAAATACTGTACAAGACCACAAATGTAAATACTAATCACTTAGCACAACAACAGTAACAAAAAAACATCATACAAATATAAATGTTTTACAAATTATAAAAAACATAAACATAATTAACATAATCATAGGAACAAATATAAATAAACAAAAATGATCATAACAGTTATAAAAAATTACTAAATCATATAACATAATTATCTAACTTATAATAAGAATAATGTTCATAAGACATCCACACAAAAAAATGTCTATTCTGTGTAAAAAAAAAAAAAAAAAATAGATACAAGGGTGAAAAATAGGACGACTAAACACGATAATAAAATTAAGTAATAGTAAATAAATAAGATGAATAATAGTGAAATATTAATGCAATATAAAATCGATAGAGAAACGAATCATAAACATTAAAAATAGTACCTGAACAAAAGCAGGAGCTTTGCACAGAAATTAATATCCCAAAATGATTAGTCTTCCTCACGAATAACAGGATAAAAGACTAATAAAAGTTTTATAAATATAATTAACAGAATCATATGAAGAAATTTAAAAGTTACAAATAATCATAAAAATTTTCAAAAATTACTAAATCATATAACACAATTATCTAACTTATAATAAGAATAATAGTCATAAAATATCCTCAAGAATGTGTAAAAAAAAAAAAAAAAAAACAAGAGATAATTTAGTCAATAATAAAATTAGTTAACGATAATAGTAAATACGAAAAGTAGAGAAATATTAAAGAAACAGATTAAAGAAAAAAAAAAGTATGCAATATGCACATAAATTAATATCGCAAAATGATCATTCTTCCGAAGATAACAAATAGAAGATTTATATTTTCAAATTCAAAGTATATTTCAAACATTAATGACAGAGATACATACAAATAAAAACCAAAATCAAAATTAATTTAAAAAACTCACTTAAATAAATACAACTTGTTTGCATAGTATCCTCAATGATATAAATGCAAATGCGAAAAAATAATAATACGAAAAAAATGATTCAAAGAGAAAAATGATACTTACATACACGAACACCCAAAAAAAAATAAAGATTGGTCAAAACCTAACCAAGCCAAAATCTAAGTTCGGAATGAACCAAGTAGATCAGGGAAAAAAAATCAAAAGCATAGTGGGACAATGAAAAATATAAAGAAAAAAAAAACCCTTGAAAATCAAAACTTTGGGTTCGGACAAAACAAAGAGGAGATAATATTTTTAAGAGATGAACGACGGAGACAATCGAAACACCCACAAACTAAGGTACATAGATTCAAAAAATGGGAAAACAGAGAAATTGACACAACTCTTCGATTATACCCGAGATTAAAAGAAAAGGGAACAAAAAAAAAACAAAAAATTGAAAAAACACAATACAGAACAAATTCTAAACTTAAACCACCAAAACAAAAATCGAGCGACAACAAAAAAAAAGAATAAAATAGTACACACCCTAAATCAATAATACCGAAAAACAAAAAACCCTAAACCTTCAAATTCGGAGAAACCAAACACACACCAAAAAAAAAAAAAAAGAAACAAACGATGATGAATGATGATCGACCAAAATAACAAAAAATACCAAAAGCTAGTCCACAAAATGAGAAAAGCAAGAAAAATCGATGACGAAGATAGAAAATAAAAAAAAAAACCAAATAGCAAAAAAAGGAAGTGCAAAATGAGAGATGAGCAACGAAATCAGCGAGAAAAGCAAAAGCTAGGGTTTGTACACAAAAAAAATCAAAAGAGAGAGAGAGAGATAATGAGAGGAGAGTAAACAGTGATGTGAGGTAAAGAAAGAGGGGCGGGCAGAGCAAAAGCAAACCAAAGGCAGGGTTTCAAGGGCAAAAACTTCCGGTCACTGTACACAACAAACCGGTAGGCACACTAAACACGATAATAAAATTAGGTAATAGTAAATAAATAAGATGAATAATAGAGAAATATTAATGCAATGTAAAATCGATAGAGAAACGAATCATAAACATTAAAAATAGTACCTGAATAAAAACATGAGCTTTGCACAGAAATTAATATCCCAAAATAATTAGTCTTCTTAACAAATAACATGATAGAAGATTATTAAAAGTTTTATAAATATAATTAACAGAATCATATGAACAAATTTAAAAGTTACAAATAATCATAACAATTTTCAAAAATTACTTAATCATATAACATAATTATCTAACTTATAATAAGAATAATACTCATAAAATATCCTCACAGAATGTAAAAAAAAAAAAAGGTGATATTTTAGTCAATAATAAAATTAGAAACATATTAATGAAAAAAAAAAAAAGGATTTAATATGTACATAAATTAATATCCCAAAATGATTAGTCTTCCGAAGATAACAAATAGAAGATTTAAATTTATAAAATCAAAGTATATTGCAAACATTAATGACAGAGATACATACAAATAAAAACCAAAATCAAAATTAATTTAAAAAACCCACTTAAATAAATACAACTTGTTTGCTTAGTATCCTCAATGATATAAATGCAAATGCGAAAAAGTAATAATACGAAAAAAATGATACAAAGAGAAAAATGATACTTACATACACGAACACCCCAAAAAAATAAAGATTGGTCAAAACCTAACCGAGCCAAAATCTAAGTTCGGAATAAACCAAATATATCAGGGAAAAAAAATCAAAAGCATAGAGGGACAATGAAAAAATACAGAGAAAAAAACCCCTTCAAAATCAAAACTTTGGGTTCGGACAAAACAAAGAGGAGACAATTTTTTTAAGAGATGAACGACCGAGACAATCGAAACACCCACAAACTAAGGCACATAGATCCGAAAAATGAGAAAACAGAGAAAACCGACACAATTCTTCGATCATACCCGAGATTAAAAGAAAAGGGAACAAAAAAAAAACAAAAAATTGAAACAACACAATACAGAACAAAATCTAAACTTAAACCTCCAAAACACAAATCGAGCAACAAAAAAAAAAGAATAAAATAATACACACCCTAAATCAATAATACCGAAAAACAAAAACCCTAAGCCTTCAAATTCGGAGAAACCAAACACCCAAAAAAAAAATAAATAAACAAACGATGTTGAACGATGATCGACCAAAATAACAAAAAAATACCAAAAGCTAGTCCACAAAATGAGAAAAGCAAGAAAAAAACCGAAGACGAAGATAGAAAATAATTAAAACCTAACAGCAAAAAAGGGAGTGCAAAATGAGAGAGGAGCGACGAAAACAGTGAGAAAAGCAAAAGCTAGGGTTTGTAAACCAAAAAAATCAAAAGAGAGAGAGAGATTATGAGAGGAGAGTAAACAGTGGTGAGAGGTAAAGAAAGAGGGGCGGGCAGAGCAAAAGCAAACCAAAGGCAGGGTTTCAAAGGCAAAAACGTCCGGTCATTGTACACAACAAACCGGTAGGCACACAAAACCGATAACCTACGCTGCATAGGAAGCAACAAATACTGTACAAAACCACAAATATAAATACAAATCACTTAGCACAACAACAGTAATAAAAAAACATCATACAAATATAAATGTTTTACAAATTATATAAAAACATAAACACAATTAACATAATCGTAGGAACAAATATAAATAAACAAAACGATCATAACAATTATAAAAAATTACTAAATCATAAAACATAATTATCCAACTTATAATAAGAATAAAACATCCACACGAAAAAATGTCTATTCTGTGTAAAAATAAATAAATAGATACAAGGGTGAAAAAAAAGGAAGACTAAACACAATAATAAAATTAGGTAATAGTAAATAAATAAGATGAATAATAGAGAAATATTAATGCAATGTAAAATCGATAGAGAAACGAATCACAAATATTAAAAATAGTACCTGAATAAAAACATGAGCTTTGCACAGAAATTAATATCCCAAAATGATTAGTCTTCTTAACAAATAACATGATAGAAGATTAATAAAAGTTTTATAAATATAATTAACAGAATCATATGAACAAATTTTAAAAGTTACAAATAATCATAACAAACGTAATAAAAAAACATCATACAAATATAAATGTTTTACAAATTATATAAAAACATAAACGTAATTAACATAATCATAGGAACAAATATAAATAAAAAAAACGATCATAGCAATTATACAAAATTACTAAATCATATAACATAATTATCTAACTTATAATAAAAATGTCTATTCTGTGTAAAAAAAAAAAAAAAATAGAGAAATATTAATGCAATATAAAATCGATAGAGAAATGAATTATAAACATTTAAAATAGTACCTGAATAAAAACAGGATCTTTACACAGAAATTAATATCCGAAAATGATTAGTCTTCTTAACAAATAACATGATAAGAACAAATATAAAAGTTACAAATAATCATAACAATTTTCAAAAAATTACTAAATCATATAACATAATTATCTAACTTATAATAAGAATAATATTCATAAAATATTCTCACAGAATGTTAAAAAGAAAAAAAAAAACAGGAGATAATTTAGTCAATGCAATATGCACAAAAATTAATATCCCAAAATGATTAGTCTTCCGAAGATACCAAATAGAAGATTTATATTTTCAAATTCAAAGTATTTTTCAAACATTAATGACAGAGATACAAACAAATAAAAACCAAAATCAAAATTAATTTAAAAAACCCACTTAAATAAATACAACTTGTTTGCATAGTATCCTCAATTATAAATGCAAATGCAAAAAAATAATAATACGAAAAAAATGATACAAAAAGAAAAATGATACTTACATACACGAACACCCAAAAAAAATAAAGATTGGTCAACACCTAACCGAGTCAAAATCTAAGTTTGGAATAAACCAAATAGATCAGGGAAAAAAAATCAAAATCATACAGGGACAATGAAAAAAATACAGAAAAAAAAAACCCCTTGAAAATCAAAACTTTGGGTTCGGACAAAACAAAGAAGAGACAATATTTTTAAGAGATGAACGACGGAGACAGCCGAAACGCCCACAAACCAAGGTACATAGATCCGAAAAATGAAAAAAACAGAGAAACCGACACAATTCTTCGATTATACCCGAGATTAAAAGAAAAGGGAACAAAAACAAAAAAAAATTGAAACAACACAATACAAAATAAAATCTAAACTTAAACCTCCAAAACACAAATCGAGCAACAACAAAAAAAAAAAAGAATAAAATAATACACACCCTAAATCAATAATACCGAAAAAAAAAACCCTAAGCCTTCAAATTCGGAGAAACCAAACACACCAAAAAATTAAGAAACAAACGATGATGAACGATGATTGACCAAAATAACAAAAAATACCAAAAGCTAGTCCACAAAATGAGAAAATCAAGAAAAAAACCGAAGACGAAGATAGAAAATAAGATAAACCAAACCGCAAAAAAAGGGAGTGCAAAATGCGAGAAAAGCAAAAGGTAGGGTTTGTAAACCAAAAAAATCAAAAGAGAGAGAGAGATTATGAGAGGAGAGTAAACAGTGATGAGAGGTAAAGAAAGAGGGGCGGGCAGAGCAAAAGCAAACCAAAGGCAGGGTTTCAAGGGCAAAAACGTCCGATCACTGTACACAACAAACCGGTAGGCACACAAAACCGATAACTTACTCTGCATAGGAAGCAACAAATACTGTAAAAAAAACCACAAATATAAATTCTAATCACTTAGCACAACAAACGTAATAAAAAAACATCATACAAATATAAATGTTTTACAAATTATATAAAAACATAAACGTAATTAACATAATCATAGGAACAAATATAAATAAAAAAAACGATCATAGCAATTATAAAAAATTACTAAATCATATAACATAATTATCTAACTTATCATAAAAACATCCACACAAAAAAATGTCTATTCTGTGTAAAAAAAAAATAGATACAACGGTGAAAAAAAGGAAGACTAAACACGATAATAAAATTAAGTAATAGTAAATGAATAAGATGAATAATAGAGAAATATTAATGCAATATAAAATCGATAGAGAAACGAATCATAAACATAAAAAATAGTACCTGAATAAAAACAAGAGCTTAAATAAATACAACTTGTTTGCATAGTATCCTCAATGATATAAATGCAAATGCAAAAAAATAATAATACGATAAAAATGATACAAAGAGAAAAATGATAGTTACATACACGAACACCCCAAAAAAATTAAAGATTGGTCAACACCTAACCGAGCCAAAATCTAAGGGTTTCAAGGGCAAAAACATCCGGTCACTGTACACAACAAACCGGTAGGCTCACAAAACCGATAACTTACTCTGCATAGGATGCAACAAATACTGTACGAGACCACAAATGTAAATACTAATCACTTAGCACAACAACAGTAACAAAAAAACATCATACAAATATAAATGTTTTACAAATTATAAAAAACATAAACATAATTAACATAATCATAGGAACAAATATAAATAAACAACTTATAATAATGTTCATAAGACATCCACACAAAAAAATGTCTATTCTGTGTAAAAAAAAAAAAAAAATAGATACAAGGGTGAAAAATAGGACGACTAAACACGATAATAAAATTAAGTAATAGTAAATAAATAAGATGAATAATAGTGAAATATTAATGCAATATAAAATCGATAGAGAAACGAATCATAAAGATTAAAAATAGTACCTGAACAAAAGCAGGAGCTTTGCACAAAAATTAATATCCCAAAATGATTAGTCTTCCTCACGAAAAACAGGATAAAAGACTAATAAAAGTTTTATAAATATAATTAACAGAATCATATGAAGAAATTTAAAAGTTACAAATAATCATAAAAATTTTCAAAAATTACTAAATCATATAACACAAATAACACAATTATCTAACTTATAATAAGAATAATAGTCATAAAATATCCTCACAGAATGTGTAAACAAAAAAAAAAAAAAACAGGAGATAATTTAGTCAATAATAAAATTAGTTAACGATAATAGTAAATACGAAAAGTAGAGAAATATTAAAGAAACAGATTAAAGAAAAAAAAAAGTATGCAATATGCACATAAATTAATATCGCAAAATGATCAGTCTTCCGAAGATAACAAATAGAAGATTTATATTTTCAAAAGTATATTTCAAACATTAATGACAGAGATACATACAAATAAAAACCAAAATCTATTTTCAAATTCAAAGTTTATTTCAAACATTAATGACAGAGATACATAATTTAAAAAACCCACTTAAATAAATACAACTTGTTTGCATAGTATCCTCAATGATACAAATGCAAATGCAAATGCAAAAAATAATAATACGATAAAAATGATACAAAGAGAAAAATGATACTTACATACACGAACACCCCCAAATAAATAAAGATTGGTCAACACCTAACCGAGCCAAAATCTAAGTTCGGAATAAACCAAATAGATCAGGGAAAAAAAATCAAAGGCATAGATGGACAATGAAAAAAATACAGAAAAAAAACCCCTTGAAAATCAAAACTTTGGGTTCGGACAAAACAAAGAGGAGACAATATTTTTAAGAGATGAACGACGGAGACAATCGAAACACCCACAAACTAAGGTACATAGATTCGAAAAATGAGAAAACAGAGAAACCGACACAATTCTTCGATTATACCCGAGATTAAAAGAAAAGGGAACAAAAAAAAAAAAACAAAAAATTGAAACAACACAATACAGAACAAAATCTAAACTTAAACCTCCAAAACACAAATCGAGCAACAACAAAAAAAAAAGAATAAAATAATACACACCCTAAATCAATAATACCGAAAAACAAAAAACCCTAAGCCTTCAAAATCGGAGAAACGAAACACACCAAAAAAATAAAGAAACAAACGATGATGAATGATGATTGGCCAAAATAACAAAAAATACCAATAGCTAGTCCACAAAATGAGAAAAGCAAGAAAAAACTGAAGACAAACATAGAAAATAAGAAAAACCAAACAGCAAAAAAAGGGAGTGCAAAATGAGAGAGGAGCGACGAAAACAGCGAGAAAAGCAAAAGCTAGGGTTTGTAAACCAAAAAAATCAAAAGAGAGAGAGAGATTATGAGAGGACAGTAAACAGTGATGAGAGGTAAAGAAAGAGGGGCGGGTAGAGCAAAAGCAAACCAAAGGCAGGGTTTCAAGGGCAAAAACGTCCGGTCACTGTACACAACAAACCGGTATGCACACAAAACCGATAACTTACTCTGCATAGGAAGCAACAAATACTGTACAAAACCACAAATATAAATACTAATCACTTAGCACAACAACGGTAATAAAAAAATATCATACAAATATAAATGTTTTACAAATTATATAAAAACATAAACATAATTAACATAATCATAGGAACAAATATAAATAAACAAAAACGATCATAACAATTATCATATAACATAATTATCTAACTTATAATAAGAATTCATAAAACATCCACACAAAAAAATGTTTTATAAATATAATTAACAGAATCATATGAATAAATTTAAAATTTACAAATAATCATAACAATTTTCAAAAATTACTAAATCATATCGCATAATTATCTAACTTATAATAAGAATAATATTCATAAAATATCTCACAGAATGTGTAAATAAAAAAAAAACAGGGGATAATTTAGTCAATAATAAAATTAGTTAACAATAATAGTAAATATAAAAAGTAGAGAAGTATTAAAGAAACAGATTAAAGAAAAAAAAAAGGATGCAATATGCAAATAAATTAATATCCCAAAATGATTAGTTTTCCGAATATACCAAATAGAAAATTTATATTTTCAAATTCAAAGTATATTTTCAAACATTAATGACAGAGATACATAATTTAAAAAACCCACTTAAATAAATACAATTTGTTTGCATAGTATCCTTAATGATACAAATGCAAATGCAAAAAAATAATAATACGATAAAAATGATACAAAGAACCCTAAATCAATAATACCGAAAAACAAAAAACCCTAAGCCTTCAAATTCGGAGAAACGAAACACACAAAAAAAATAAAGAAACAAACGATGATGAATGATGATTGACAAAAATAACAAAAAATACCAAAAGCTAGTCCACAAAATGAGAAAAGCAAGAAAAAACCGAAGACGAACATAGAAAATAAGAAAAACCAAACAGCAAAAAAAAGGAGTGCAAAATGAGAGAGGAGCGACGAAAACAGCGAGAAAAGCAAAAGCTAGGGTTTGTATACCAAAAAAATCAAAAGAGAGAGAGAGAGATTATGAGAGGACAGTAAACAGTGATGAGAGGTAAAGAAAGAGGGGCGGGCAGAGCAAAAGCAAACCAAAGGCAGGGATTCAAGGGCAAAAAAGTCCGGTCACAGTACACAACAAATCGGTATGCACACAAAACCGATAACTTGCTCTGCATAGGAAGCAGTTTTCTTAACAAATAACAGGATAGAAGATAAAAGTTTTATAAATATAATTAACAGAATCATATGAATAAATTTAAAAATTTAAAAGTTACAAATAATCATAACAATTTTCAAAAATTACTAAATCATATCGCATAATTATATAACTTATAATAAGAATAATATTCATAAAATATCCTCACAGAATGTGTAAATAAAAAAAAAAACAGGAGATAATTTAGTCAATAATAAAATTAGTTAACAATAATAGTAAATATGAAAAGTAGAGAAGTATTAAAGAAACAGATTAAAGAAAAAAAAAAGGATGCAATATGCAAATAAATTAATATCCCAAAATGATTAGTTTTCCGAATATACCAAATAGAAAATTTATATTTTCAAATTCAAAGTATATTTCAAACATTAATGACAGAGATACATAATTTAAAAAACCCACTTAAATACAATTTGTCTGCATAATATCCTTAATGATACAAATGCAAATGCAAAAAAATGAAAATACGATAAAAATGATACAAAGAACCCTAAATCAATAATACCGAAAAACAAAAAACCCTAAGCCTTCGAATTCGGAGAAACGAAACACAAAAAAAAAAAATAAAGAAACAAACGATGATGAATGATGATTAACCAAAATAACAAAAAATACCAAAAGCTAGTCCACAAAATGAGAAAAGCAAGAAAAAACCGAAGACGAACATAGAAAATAAGAAAAACCAAACAGCAAAAAAAGGAAGTGCAAAATGAGAGAGGAGCGACGAAAACAGCAAGAAAAGCAAAAGCTAGGGTTTGTAAACCAAAAAAATCAAAAGAAAGAGAGATTATGAGAGGACAGCAAACAGTGATGAGAGGTAAAGAAAGAGGGGCGGGTAGAGCAAAAGCAAACCAAAGGCAGGGTTTCAAGGGCAAAAACGTCCGGTCACAGTACACAACAAACCGGTATGCACACAAAACCATAACTTACTCTGCATAGGAAGCAACAAATACTGTACAAAATCACAAATATAAATACTAATCACTTAGCACAACAACAGTAATAAAAAAACATCATACAAATATATATGTTTTACAAATTATATAAAAACATAAACATAATTAACATAATCATAGGAACAAATATAAATAAACAAAAACGATCATAACAATTATAAAAAATTACTAAATCATATAACATAATTATCTAACTTATAATAAGAATTCATAAAACATCCACACAAAAAATGTTTATTCTGTGTAAAAAAAAAAAATAGATACAAGGGGTGAAAAAAAGGAAGACTAAACACGATAATAAAATTAAGTAATAGTAAATGAATGAGATGAATAATAGAGAAATATTAATGCAATATAAAATCGATAGAGAAACGAAACAAATCATAAACATTAAAAATAGTACCTGAATAAAAACAGGAGCTTTGCACAGAAATTAATATTCCAAAATGATTAGTTTTCTTAACAAATAACAGGATAGAAGATAAAAGTTTTATAAATATAATTAACAGAATCATATGAATAAATTTAAAAGTTACAAATAATCATAACAATTTTCAAAAATTACTAAATCATATCGCATAATTATTTAACTTATAATAAGAATAATATTCATAAAATATCCTCACAGAATGTGTAAATAAAAAAAAAACAGGAGATAAAGGGTGCAATATGCAAATAAATTAATATCCAAAATGATTAGTTTTCCGAATATACCAAATAGAAAATTTATATTTTCAAATTCAAAGTATATTTCAAACATTAATGACAGAGATACATAATTTAAAAAACCCACTTAAATAATTTGTTTGCATAGTATCCTCAATGATACAAATGCAAATGCAAAAAAATAATAATACGATAAAAATGATACAAAGAACCTTAAATCAATAATACCGAAAAACAAAAAACCCTAAGCCTTCAAATTCGGAGAAACGAAACACACAAAAAAAATAAAGAAACAAACGATGATGAATGATGATTGACCAAAATAACAAAAAATACCAAAAGCTAGTCCACAAAATGAGAAAAGCAAGAAAAAACCGAAGACGAACATAGAAAATAAGAAAAACCAAACAGCAAAAAAAGGGAGTGCAAAATGAGAGAGGAGCGACGAAAACAGCGAGAAAAGCAAAAGCTAGGGTTTGTAAACCAAAAAAATCAAAAGAGAGAGAGAGATTATGAGAGGACAGTAAACAGTGATGAGAGGTAAAGAAAGAGGGGCGGGCAGAGCAAAAGCAAACCAAAGGCAGGGATTCAAGGGCAAAAACGTCCGGTCACAGTACACAACAAACTGGTATGCACACAAAACCGATAACTTACTCTGCATAGGAAGCAACAAATACTGTACAAAATCACAAATATAATACTAATCACTTAGCACAACAACAGTAATGAAAAAACATCATACAAATATATATGTTTTACAAATTATATAAAAACATAAACATAATTAACATAATCATAGGAACAAATATAAATAAACAAAAACGATCATAACAATTATAAAAAATTACTAAATCATATAACATAATTATATAACTTATAATAAGAATAATGTTCATAAAACATCCACAAAAAAAAATGTCTATTATGTGTAAAAAAAATAGATACAAGGGTGAAAAAAAGGAAGACTAAACACGATAATAAAATTAAGTAATAGTAAATGAATAAGATGAATAATAGAGAAATATTAATGCAATATAAAATTGATAGAGAAACGAATCATAAACATTAAAAATAGTGCCTGAATAAAAACAGGAGCATTGAACATAAATTAATATCCCAAATGATTAGTCTTCTTAACAAATAACAGGTTAGAAGATAAAAGTATATTATAAATATAATTAACAGAATTATATGAACAAATTTAAAAGTTACAAATAATCATAACAATTTTCAAAAATTACTAAATCATATAACATAATTATCTAACTTATAATAAGAATAATATTCATAAAATATCCTCACAGAATGTGTAAATAAAAAAAAAAAACAGGAGATAATTTAGTCAATAATAAAATTAGTTAACGTTAATAGTAAATATGAAAAGTAGAGAAATATTAAAGAAACAGATTAAAGAAAAAAAAAGGATGCAATATGCACATAAATTAATATCCCAAAATGATTAGATAACAAATAGAAGATTTATATTTTCATATTCAAAGTATATTTCAAACATTAATGACAGAGATACATACAAATAAAAACCAAAATCAAAATTAATTTAAAAAAACCCACTTAAATAAATACAACTTGTTTGCATAGTATCCTCGATGATATAAATGCAAATGCGAAAAAATAATAATACGAAAAAAATGATACAAAGAGAAAAATGATACTTACATACACGAACACCATAAAAAAATAAAGATTGGTCAACACCTAACCAAGCCAAAATCTAAGTTCGGAATAAACCAAATAGATCAGGGAAAAAAAACAAAAGCATAGAGGGACAATGAATAAAATACAGAAAAAAACCCCTTTAAAATGAAAACTTTGGGTTCGGACAAAACAAAGAGGAGACAATATTTTTAAGAGATGAACGACGGAGACAATCGAAACACCCACAAACTAAGGTACATAGATCCGAAAAATGAGAAAACAGAGAAACCGACAAAATTTTCGATTACACTCGAGATTAAAAGAAAAGGGAACAAAAAAAAAAACAAAAAATTGAAACAACACAATACAAAACAAAATCTAAACTTAAACCTCCAAAACACAAATCGAGTAACAACAAAAAAAAAAAGAATAAAATAACACACACCCTAAATCAATAATACCAAAAAATAAAAAACCCTAAGCCTTCAAATTCGGAGAAACGAAACACACCAAAAAAATAAAGAAACAAACGATGATGAACGATGAATGACCAAAATAACAAAAAATACCAAAAGCTAGTCCACAAAATAAGAAAAGCTAGAAAAAAACCGAAGACGAAGATAGAAAATAAGAAAAACCAAACAGCAAAAAAAGGGAGTGCATAATAAGAGAGGAGCGACGAAAACAGCGAGAAAAGCAAAAGGTAGGGTTTGTAAACCAAAAAAATCAAAAGAGAGAGAGATTATGAGAGGAGAGTAAACAGTGATGAGAGGTAAAGAAAGAGGGGCGGGCAGAGCAAAGGTAAACCAAAGGCAAGGTTTCAAGGGCAAAAACGTCCGGTCACTGTACACAACAAACCGGTAGGCTCACAAAACCGATAACTTACTCTGCATAGGAAGCAACAAATACTGTACAAAACCACAAATATAAATACTAATTACTTAGCACAACAACAGTAATAAAAAAAACATCATACAAATATAAATGTTTTACAAATTATATAAAAACATAAACATAATTAACATAATCATAGGAACAAATATAAATAAACAAAAACGATCATAATAATTATAAAAAATTACTAAATCATATAACATAATTATCTAACTTATAATAAGAACATTATTCAAACTGATAATAAGAATAATATTCATAAAATATCCACACAAAACCAACGTAAACAACAAGGGAAAAAAAACTTCGAGAATCAAAACTTAGGGTTAGGAGAAAACAAAGAGGAAACAATATTATTAAGAGATGAATGACGGAGACAAGCAAAATACCCACAAACTACGGTTAACAACAACATAGACACCCTAAATCAATAATACCAAAAAACAAAAAACCCAAAATCAAACCTTCAAATTCGGAAAAACCAAACACAAAAAAAAAAAAAAAAAAAAAAAAAGACAATGAAGAGTAGATCAAGAAAATAGAAAATGAGACATGATCGACCAAAATAACAAAAAATACCAAAAGCTAGTCCAAAAGAAAATAAAGAGAGGGGCGAGCAGAGCAAAAGGAAACCAAATGTAGGATTTCAAGGGTAAAAACGTCTGGTGGTACACAGCAAACCGATAGGCACATTAAGAAGGGCAAAAACGTCCGCGCAATGCCCAAAGCCCAAAACCAGTAGTTTACTGTGGAGACTGCATAAGAAGCAACAAATACTGTACAAAAACACAAATATAAATACTGAATAATTGGAAAGCCTAACAATTCATTCAATTTGAACTAAATCATAGAATACAATCATAAAACATGATAGAAAATTATAAAGACAAAAATAAATTAAAAATATTCGGATATGAAATGAAGAAAATAATATCAAGGGAAAAAAACCAAAAAATAAAAAATAACAAACATCACAGATAAAAAGTTTTCAATATGTTCGTCAATAGTCCTAATCGGCCACCTTAGAATCGCACGCACTGCAATCTACAAAAACAGCTAAAAAAGGGAGTGTAAAATGAGAGAGGAGCGACGAAAATAGCAAGAGAAAGCAAAAGCTAGGATTTGTAAACCAAAAACCCAAAAATCTAGAAAAGATAGAGATTATGAGAGAAGAGTAAACAGTGATAAGAGGAAAAGAAAATGAAAAGAGGGGCGGGCAGAGCAAAAGGAAACCAAAGGTAGGGTTTCAAGGGCAAAAACGTTTACTGTGGAGACTTCATAGTAAGCAACAAATTAGGAGGGTAAAAGCGACATTTTACTGCTCAAAAAACAATGAATGTTTACAGTCTTTTAGTATATTTCATAATTTCATCAAATAAAATGACATACCCTAGAAAGAAAAAAAAAAAGAAAATGCAAATAACAGATTCACACTCAAGCTTAGCATTCCCACATATTATATTGTCCTTTGGAATACGGATATTTTAGGAAGAACTTAAATCTGAAACTAAGTTTAGAGGGTTAGCGGGTAACCAAGAAGAGTAACAATAACCAAACTTCAAAGAAAAAATCCTATAGGAAAATAAATCTTACCAACGAGTACATAAAAGCCAAGGCAATCCTCATTTGTTTACAAGATCCAAAAGGCAGGTTTTCACGTACCTGACAATGTTATAGATTTGGTAGAATAAATCAAAAATGAAAAAAAAAAAAAAATCATAAAGGACATAGCCAACAACTTACGCATGCACATTTTCTAAAAAAAGAAAGCGAGAACTACACCGATACCACATTGTTTTATAAAACACCCCATTGATGCCCTTTTATTTTTCTAAATGAACATTTTCTTTATTTTTTATGTGAATGGTTAAGTTCCAATAGTTAGTTTTATGTTTTTGTGATAAAATTTAATGGTCAAAGATTTCCTCTGTTACAGTTGACTAATGGACAAGCTGTTTGTAATTTTATCATTTGTTCTGGGGTGTTAACATATCACTCAAGGGACAGCTCTGTATAAAATTGATAACTTCAAACTTTTTTCCACAAGAATTTTAAGCCACTTCATTCGTTTTTCATTATATAAAAGCGTGATAAGCCGCAAACCCAAAACAAAATAAAATGTTTCGACATAGTCTTTACAAAACTTTGCAGTCTACAAATATTAGTCCAAACAAGCAAGTAAAGTTAATTTATTAAAGCTTACTCACAATGTCATTACAGTCGTGTGCCACATGTAGCATAAAGGCAGATCCTCCATCCCAACCTCTTTCCTATCTCCAGAAACCCTAGATTTCACAAAAATCTAGTTAGATCAACAATTCTGTTAAATAAGAAAGACAAATATCATGACTACACAGATCACAAGTACTTACAACCACCATCATCCTGATTATTGCAGAAAAGATGCCACGTTCTCCTATAAAATCAGACTTTTATAAATTAAGCCTCTTGGTTGCATTGACTCTCTTCTCTATCCACACTCTTGAAGACATCCATATCTATATTCATAAGCCATATTCACGTTTTAAATTTTTGAAAAAAAGGGTTAATAAATAAGTCTACAATAATTCAAAATAAGCAAAATTGCAAGACAGATGTCCCCCCACGAACCCACTAGATCTTCTTTCTTAGTCAAGAATTTTGAGACGAGATCACATGATTAGTCAACGTTGGGAGCTAAAAAAAAAAAAAGGAACTTAAGTCCAAGTACCAATAACAAATAAACGTAATTTTACACAAAACTTACCTTTAACCCAATCATATTTTCGCAATGCATGTAGCGTGAAGCAGCTTGCACTATGATAAATTGATTCAACATCCCCAGTTCTCTCCCAACATAGGCACCTGAAAGATGATAAATTCCTTCCGCAAAAAAGAAAATAAAATAAAATAAAATAAAATATAAAGAGATTAAAAAAAATTCTTTAACCTGCAGGGCTACGATGCAGCCTTTTCTTTTAAATATCAATCAATGCCCTACTACACTAGAGAAAAAGACAAGCTAATCCATGAAATAATTTACTTAGAAAACTATGCAATAAATAGTAGTTGAGGTCTACGAATCACACCTTTCAATCCTTAAGCTTACTTAGTAAATGTAGTGTCTGTTCTTTAAACATGCTATAAGAAGTAAAGGCAAAATGAAAAATTGATAACAATTAGCCGAGAAAAATTAAAGCAAATACAACTAACATTATACAAAAATAATAAAAAATTAAGTAAAAAAAATTAAATAAATAAGGAGCAAGAAAATAATCAAGAAAAAAAAATTACCATGGAGAAAGTACACAACACAAGCAGAAGACCAGAGAGTATAAAGGAATATGTTATTGGACAAGAGCTCCAACAAGACTGCCAAGCCAGTTAGGTCATTATCATGAAAAATCCATCTAAATTTATCTACATGAAAAAAAAAATCACATAATTAGAACCAACAAAATAAATAATAAATAAGAACTCCAGTCCAGGTTCAAAATAATAAGGGTAAATATATAAAGCATTTAACCCCCAATCCTATTTCGCATTTCATGTGGTGTGAGCAAGCAGACCACATTTGTTTTCCCTTTCTCCAAAAAATTTTCCCAAGACTTCAGGGTTCCAAAACAATTTGCACTAGGTCTACAAAAACAAAAAGAGAGAGAGAGAGAGGATTTATCCTTTTAATTATCAAATTAAAATCATATTCATTAAATTATCAAATATAAAGGGTAGCTAAGAACAAAATAATCATAAGTAATTGATCTCAACCAATCATATTAATCCAACTAAAATTTGAAAGATCCACCTACCCAATTTGTTTTTAGCACTCTTTTTCTGAAACTCTTACTCTACCGTGACCAATACTGGGTTGAACTTGTCAGGCGCAACAAACCTAAATGGAATACCACACACCAAGTTAAAACACAACAGTAAACAAATGCAAATCATCCGAAATAATAAAAACAAAAATGTAAGCTGTTATTTGCTAATAACCTGACGAAAGACACCACAGTGCCGATGGAAACTTTTGGCATGTTCACATTGGAGCATGACATTATATCCTTCAGATAATAAACAATAGTTGCTCCTCCTTTTCCAATAAAAATTCGGCTTGTAACATCTCTCATTTTTCTCTCCCTTCATTCTTCTAATTCTTTTTTCCCTTTTATTCCCTCTCTCTTCTTTTTTCTTCCCCTCTCCTGGTCCTCCTTCTCTCTTTCTCCTTCCACCCTTATTCCTTTCCCCCTCTTCACTCTCTGTTTTTACCTCTCTTCCTCTCGTTCCTCTCTCTCACTTCATGAGATTATCTGTTGGGCCATGCCTGAAAGAATACAAACTCAAAGGGGTTAGAAAAAGAAATTAGTCTCATAAATTGCAATGGAAATCATTAAAAAATGAGGGGATACTAACATACACCTTTCCAACAGGAGGATAGGTGTCCTCGTAACTAACATAAGTTTCCAACAAGATACTCAGTTGCTCCAAATCTCTCCCTCTCTGGTATAGTTTAAGAGATCAAACATCGTAGGACAAATATCCTGGAAATTAGATAAAGATCAGACCAAACTTAGATGCTTAATGTAAAAATACTGAATTATGGTGCACAAAATGATAGCTCAAAGATCTGTTAAATCCTCCTCTGGAGCAAAATCATAGGCCTGGGAAACAAAAACAATGAAGTAGGTGTGTGTCTATTTTGAGATATTCTAAATTCATCCATTATCAGAAAATATTTCACATAACATACCTTTCCAAAGATCACTAATGTCCCATAATGACTCATGCACTGCTTCATCCTAATGTCTCTCAAGTATAAGTTGTTTTCCTCCTTCCTTTTCTTTTTCAATTTTTTTTCTCTCTCTCTTTTTTTTTATTCTGCTGTTCTTTTAACCTCTCTATTTTTTTTTTTACTCTCTCTCACTTTCCTTTCTTTCTTTAGCCTTACGTAAAACAATAGTATAAAATACGCAATAGAATGTTCCTGAGAAAATAATATTTGGAAAGTTAGACATAAAGTTGCAAACTGAACTTCTAAATTAGTGAAAAATCATATAAGCTATTTTCAACTCTATTCATGATAATAGACAGATAACCAGAAACTAAGTTTAAAGAAATAATTACCTGCCTAAAAAAGAGCTTCTGATTTCTTTACTTGATGTATTCATAAGCAGGTTGTGAACTATCCACACGAATAATAAACTCTGCAACAAGTTTAGAAAACATAAATAAATAAAAAATAAACATAAATAAAGAAAAAACAGGCAAATTAGAAACAAAGTTCCAAATAATTGTAGTGTTCATGCAACACTTGACAAAACTTGAGATTTTAATGTACTGTTTTAGCAAGGTGTTTTCTACACTATTTCAAACTATCCATTGAATGAACTTTGTGAATCGAATACGAGGACTTACATTAATATCAATAAAATCGATTTAACAAACAGTGGATTCTCAGCATGATTATCTTGTCCAGGAAGCACATCCACAAGTGTAAATTATATAGAATTGCCATCCTTGAGGAACGAGAACAGTAGAAGGGATTAGAATAACTTACAATTAACAATTTCCAACTGATTGCTAGGTACCTCACTTATGCACATCATCAATAACCTTTAAGACATAACCTATTAAATGAGACTTGGTTTTCATCTCTCTTATTTAGATGTGCAAATAATACCTTATTTTTTCGAGTGATCTACGCAGAGCAAGGGCAAGCAATTTCAAACCACAATCTTAGCAGACCAACTTCTTCTTTTCCTCCCTTCTTTGTTTATTCCTTTCTAGGCCTATCTCACATCTCTCTTTTATTCTTACATTTCTTTTTTGTCCTCATCATCCTTTCGTTCTTTTTTTTTTTCATTCTTTTTCTCCTATTTGTTTTTCTCCCTCCCTTCTCATTACATTTTTGTAAGGTCCCCCCAATTAGAAAACTTTGCAAACAAACCAGGAGAATAGCTACCATTTCTCCATTTCCTGAAACGATAGATAATCTTAAGGTTATTTACAAACTAGCATACAAAATAAACACTTTTTGGAATAAGACAACATTTAAAAACACATCAATACTTTATGTATCAGAAGCAAAAACAGAACTTCAAATTAGTACACTCCATCGAAAGCATTACTAAAATGAAACCAAAATAACTGCAAAATGAGATGCTTAAGAACTGCAATCGAATTCTCGCAACACCAACTGCCACAGATAATCCCAATACCCTTTCAAAACAAAATGGTACTTCAAATATTTGCTAAATCCTAATTCTAGTATGGTATGTAATAACTAAAGCAAAATCATAAGAACCTAGCAAACAAGAATAATGAAGCTGGTATGTCAACATGAAATTTTTATAAATTAATCCACTTTCCAAACATACCTTTCTTGTGGTAAATTCTCATAATGATTCGTGGATTACTTCACCAAAATGCCCTTTATTTTTTTCTCGTGGATTCCATTTTTTTTTTTTTCATTTTTCCTCTCTCTCTTTCCGCTTTTTTTATTTTTATTTTTTGTTCTCACTCTCTCTTCCTCCCCTGTTTTTTTACTTCTTTTTTTTTTTCTCTCTCTCCCTCTTTTTTTTTGTTTTTGTTTTTTTTTTTTTGTCGTTCACTTGTCGTTACTCCCTCTCTCTCTTTCACTTTATCCTTTTTTTTTGTTGGGGGGGGGAATAAAACATGCAACATAATGTTCCTGAAACAATAATATTCAGAAAGTTAGACACAAAATTGCAAACAGAACTTCAAAATTATTGAAAACAAATCATAGAAGCTATATTTGACAATATTCATGATGAAAGACAGGCACGCAAAAACTAACTTTAAATAAATAATTACCTATCCAATAAAGAGCTTTCGGTTCTTCACTTAACATTTTCAAAAGCAGGTTCGTGTTATCCACACAAATGATAAACTCTGAAACAAAAAACAAAGAGAACATGGGCAAATTAGAAACGAAGTTATAAAGAATTATAGTGTTCGTGCAACGCTTAATAAAACTAAAGATTTTGAATCTTTTCAGCAAGGCGTTTTCTACACTATTTCAAACTATCCATGGAATCGAGTCGATGGACTTACATGAATACCAGTAAAGTTGTTTAACAAAGATTCTCAGCATGATTACTAAGAAAATCATGTCCAGGAAGCAAGTAATGACAGCAAGATAGCAACATTTGTAATAAATAATTACCTGGAGAAATATATATATATAAACTAATTACTCACTATTGTTTAACCTCTGCTAAATGGCTATCCTTGAGGAACAAGGAAGGTAGAAGGAACTTACAATTTAAAATTTTCAACTAATTGCTAGGTACTTCACTTATGCACATCATCAATATTCAAGAACCTTTAGACATAACCTGTTAGATGAGATTTAATTAATACAAAGCAACAAATGATGTCAACTTAAAACTCAACGTCATCTCTGTGTGTGGGTCAACAAACTAATATAACAATTGTAATGGCCATTTTAGCATCAATGCACTAACCTGAAATAAGGCTTCACTCCACATATGGCTTAGCAGGCTCAACATCAGTATCAATCTCGGTAGCTACTTTGTGTCACCATTCATGGATTGGTGTGTTGCAACTGCAAGAGCCAGACTTAGGACGTTCTATCCAATAGAGTAAAAAGAAGCCATGCGAAAGATGCTCCATTTTTTTTCACTAAAATAAAATGTAAGATAGAAGAAAACATGAGAAGCAGGGAGAGTACTTGTAGAAAATATGCCAAAAAAAAAAAAAAATTCATCCACCTTATTTAGATGTACAAATTATACCTTAAATTTGTGGGTGAACTAAGTAGAACAAGGGCAAGCAATGTCAAACCACAATCTTGGCAGACCAACTTCTTGTTTTCCTTTCTCATTCTTTGTTTGTTGCTTCTCTAGATATCTTCTTATTTTTCTCAAATTTTTCAAGTCAAAATTAACCTCTTGGCTCCTGTGGAAATGTAAACAATTCGAACAATCAATTCCAAAAGTCAAAGTAGCAAGAACAGATGCAAGGCTAGCAGTGACAGTGATTAAATAACTATGCAAAAAAAATTCATTGACAATTGATGTTTAATAAGGTATTAAATCTAAGCCTCTGTTTGGATCATAAAATTTTAGAAAACAAATACAAATTGAATGCCAAACAAACAAGCTGCCATTTTTTTTTCCCTTCTTTGAAATGAAAAACTAAATCAAAATTCAAATTCAAACACAATAAATATGCGACACCAATATCTAGTATCCTAAATCCCTAATAAATGAAGCAAACATCAAGAACTGAGAGTTCCATACCTTATTATCAGCCTCTTCAATCAAATAAGAACTTCCTCACCGTTGTTGCTTTTGTTTTATACTCTTTGTGACATCAACAAATAAGGGGGCCGAGAATGTAAAGTGTAATAGTATACTCAGTTGCTCTGATATACAGGCTAAAAGCATCAAGATAAGAGACAAAAATTGGAAAATTAAATACCATAAATTCAAATAACAAAAAGAAATTAAGAAACATAACAAAACTTACCAAAAACTATACTATCTCCTTTGAGCTTTCTTCGTCCTTTCCACTTTTTGCTTTTTTTTTTTTTCCTAACATTTTTTTATTTACTTTTTTCCCTTCTTTTTTTTTTTTTTTTTTTTGTGGTCCTCCTCAGTCCTCCCTTTGTCTTTTTTCTTATTTATTTTTCTACTTTTCTCCTCACTACATTTCTATGAGGCCCCACATTTAGAAAACATTACAAACAAACTAGAAGAATAACAATCCATTTTCCTGAAACAGTAGATATTCTTAAGGTTAGATACAGAAACTGCACAAAAAACCAACACTTTATGGTTTCATGACTAACATAAAATAGTAAAAAACACCTCAATATTTTCTCTATCAGAAGCATAATTTGTTACTACATAAAATTAATTTTTTGAAAGTCAGTACGAATTGAAAAAATAACAGAACCTCAAGATTAGTCTACTATATCAAAAGCATTATAAAAGTTGGAGAAAGAAAGTTGAAAGGCACTGACTATGGAAATTAGAGATACCTGTGCACAAGAGAAGGTTGAAGCAACTCCATCCGGGAATAGAAGAAGTCTTCAAAACATGGATGCACGAATTCGTCTTCAAATGCATCTAATGTCCAAGCTCGTGATGTTCCAGCATTAGTAAATGGAAGACTAGCATCCATTTACGCCCAGACGAGCCCCTGCACGAAAGTATTCGAATGAAACCAAAACAAGATGCTTAAAAACTGTAAAAATACCAATAACACGAACTTAAAACAAAATTCTCTCAAGAAATCAGTACCAAATGCCATAGATATTCCCATTACCCGTTCAGAACAAAATCGTACTTCAAAAATCTACTAAATCCTAATTCTGGTACAGTTTGCAACAACTAAAGCAAAATCATAGGAACCTAGCAAACAAGAACAGTGAATCAGGTGTATCAACTTCAAAATATTATAAATTAATCCACTATCGGAAAATATTTCACACAACATACCTTTCCAATGGTAACTTTGGTAGATTCCCATAATGACACGTGAACTACCACACGAAAATGCCCTTGCATTTTTCTCTCATTTTTTTTTCCTTCTATCTCTCTCATTTTCCTCATCTCTCTCTATTATTTTTCTGGCCATTCCTGGAAAATTACATACTGTAGGAGTTCGAAAAAATAAAATCAACAATAGACACAATTTTTACAGGAAAAACACGATTTAAAAAAAAAAAGAAAGAAAGAAAGAAAGAAAGAAAGAAGAGGACAATACCTTTCCAACAAAAGCCTCACTTCTTTACCATCACGACCTTTCTTTTTTTCTTTGTGACAGCAACAAACTCCCAAGGTGTTGGTGTCAACTGTAGTGGTATTTATCAGTAGCTCTAGAATTTTTTTACACACTCTCTCTCTCAGTTTTTTTTTCCCACTTTATCCTTTTTTACCTTTTCTTTTTTTTTTTGGCCTTTTTTTTTTTTCTGGGCTACCAAAATACGCAATCCTGTGACGATAAAACTGTGAAAACTGACAGATTCTGAAAATGACAGAAATTTACAAATAGAATTTCAAGCTTTGTGTACACCAATCACAGAAGCCGTATTGAACCATGTTCATCATTATGGACAGGTAGCAAAAAGCTAACGTTAAAAACCTAATTACCTGCCCAAGAAAGAGCTCCTGATTTCTTCACTTGATGTACTCACAAGCAGGTTACGAGCCAACCACACGAATGATAAACTCTGCAACGGGATTAAAAAACATAATTAAAGAAAATACATGCCAATTAGAAATAAAGTTGCAAAGAATAGTAGTGAACAGGCAATGCTTGGAAAAACTTCAAACTTTGAAGTTCTGTTTCAGCAAGGGGCCATTGAAGAAAATTTACGAATTGACTAGACGACTCACATTAATATCAGTAAAGGTTATTTAACAACCAGTAGATTTTTAATCTAAGCATGATAATCAGGTCTAGGAATCAAAATCATACATCCGTAAGTAATGGCAGAAAGGTAGCAACATTTGAAATAAATAAGAATGGCTAGAAGGTATTAGAATAACTTACAATTCACAATTTCCAACCGATAGCTGGGTACCTAACTTATCATTCAAGAACCTCTGAACATAACCTATTAAACAAGACTTAATTAATACAAAGCAGCAAATGCAGCCAAAAACTCAGTGGGTGATGTATGTATATGTATGAATGAAAAAATGCATATTTGTAAATGAACAAACTAATGTAGCAATATGAATTAGCTCAAAATAAATATGTGGCTAAGCAAGCTCAACATCAGTAACCAACTAAGCAGCTACCTAGTGTCATATGGGTTCAGAATGTCAGGCGGAGTGCCTTTCTTGAATTAGTGTGGTTGTAGCTGCACAAGCCTAGGTTAGCACATTCTACACGATACATGTAAACGAATAGCCGTACGAAAAATGCTCCAATTTCTTTTGATTGAGATATAATATATGATAGAAGAAAACATGAGAAATAGGAAGAGTACTTCCAAAAAAGTTACAAAAAGGAAAAGAAATCTAGTTTTCATCAGGAATGTGCAAATTATACCTCAAATTTATCGGCGATCTACATAGGGAAGGGCAAGCAATGTCAAACCACAATCCTGGCAACCAACTTCTTCTTGTTTTCCCTTTTCATACTTTCTTTGTTCCTTCTCTAGATATCTTCTTCTGTTTCTCAAATTTTTCTTCTTTTTTGAGTCGAAATAAACCTCTTGGCTCCTGTGGAAATGTAAACAATTAGAATAATCAATTCGAAAGGTCAAAGTAGCGAAAACAGATGCAAGGTTAGCAGTGACAGTAATTAAATAACTATGCAACAAAATTCATTGACAACTGATGTTTAATAAGCTATTAAATCTCAACCTCTGTTTGGATCATAAATTTTAAAAAACAAATACAAATTGAGTGCCAAACAAGCTACCAATTTTTTTTAACCCTCCTCCTAATAAACAAAATTTCTTCAATCAGATAAGAACTAAGAGGTCCTAGTATCCTAATTCCTAAAGTAAACATCAAGACCTGAGAGATCCATACCATTTTATCAGCCTCTTCAATCAAATAAGAACTTCTTCACCGATGTTGCTTTTGTTTAATAATCTTTGTGACATCAACATATAAGGAGGCCGAGAATGTAAACTGTAATAGTATACTCAGTTGCTCTGATATAGGCTAAAAGCATCAAGATAAGAGACAAGAGTCAGAAAATTAAATACCATAGATTCAAATAACAAAAAGAAATTAAAAAACAGAACAAAACTTACCAAAAACTATACTATCTACTTTAAACTTTCTTCCTCCTTTCCACTTTTTGTTTCATTTTTTTTTCTTACATTTTTTTTCTGCTCTTTTCCCTTTTTTTTTTTTTTTGTTCTTTTTTTTTTCCTTCCTCCATAGTCCTCCCTCCTCCGTTTTTTTTTTTCCTTCTCCTTATATTTTTCTTATTTGTTTTGCTCCTTTTCTTCTCACTACATTTCTGCGAGGCCCCCCAGTTAGAAAACTCTGAAAACAAACTAGGAGAATGACAATCCATTTTCCTGAAAACAATAGATATAAGGTTAGATACAAAAAACTGCACATTAAATCAACACTTTCTGGATACAAGACTAACATAAAATAATCAAGATAAACACATCAATATTTTCTCTATCAGAAGCAGAATTTTTTACTACATAAAATTAATTTTCTGAAAGTTACTATGAATTGCAAACATAACATAACCTCAAGATTAGTCTACTATATCAAAAGCATGCAAAAAGTTAAGAGAAAGAAAGTTGAAAGGAATTGACAATGGAAATCAGAGATACCTGTGTACAAGAGAAGGTTGAAGCAACTCAATCCAGGTACAGAAGAAATCATCAAAACATGGATGCTCCAATTTATCTTCAAATGCATCAAACCTCAAAGCTTGTGATGTTCCAGCATTAGTATATGGAAGACTGGCATTCATTTACACCCAGACGAGCCCTGCACGAAAGTATTCAGATGAAACCAAAATGAGATGCATAAGAACAGTAAAAATACTAATAACAAAGAACTGAAAACAAAATTCTCTCAAGAAAGCAGTACCAAATGCTACAGATAATCCGATTACCCTTTCAGAACAAAATTGTACTTCAAATATCTGCTAAATTCTAATTCCGGTACAGTGTGCAATTACTAAAGCAAAATCATGGGAACCTAGCAAACAAGAATAATGAATCAGGTGTATCAACTTTCAAATATTATAAATTAATCCACTATCAGAAAACATTTCACATAACATACCTTTCCAATGGTAACTTTGGTAGATTCCCATAATGACTCGTGGACTACCATACCAAAATGCCCTTGCATTTTTCTCTGTAATAGTGGTCAAGTATAAGCTTTTTTTTTTTCCCCGTTCTCCCTCTCTTTCTCTCTCGTCTTTTCATCTCTCTCTTTTTTTTTTTTCCATCTCTTGCTCTCTCTTTCATTTTTTTTTTCATCTATCTCTCTCATTTTCCTCATCTCTCTCTATTATTTTTCTGGCCATTCCTGGAAAATTACATACAATTAACATAATTTTAAAGGAAAAATACCATTTAAAAAAAAAAAAGAAAGAAAGAAAGAAAGAAAGGGACAATACCTTTCCAACTAAAGCCTCACTTATTTGCCATCACGACCTTTTTTTTCTCTTTGTGATAGCAACAAACCCCAAGGGGTTGGTGTCAATTGTATTAGTATTTATTCAATAGCTCCATAATTTTTTTCTTCTCTCTCTCTCTCACAATTTTTTTTTCCCTTTTTTTCATTTTTTTTTTTTGGCTTTTTTTTTCTAGGCTACCAAAAACGCAATCCTAAGACGATAAAATTCTGAAAAGTGACGGATTCTGAAAATGACAGAAAATTGCAAACAGAACTTCAAGCTTAGTGTCACAGAAGTTGTACTGAACTTTGTTCAAGATTATGGACAAGTAGCAAAAAGCGAACGTTAAAAACCTAATTACCTGCCCAAGAAAGGGCTTCCGATTTCTTCACTTGATGTACTCACAAGCAGGTTACGAGCTAACCACACGAATAATAAACTCTGCAACGAGATTAAAAAAACATAATTAAAGAAAATACATACCAATTTGAGATAAAGTTACAAAGAATAGCAGTGCTCGAGCAATGCTTGGAAAAAGTACTTAAGACTTTGAAGTTCTATTTCAATTAGGGGCCATTGAAGAAAGTTTACGAATCGAATAGACAGACTTACATTAATATCAGTAAAGTTGATTTAACAAACAATGGATTCCCAATCTAAGCATGATAATCATGTCCAGGAAGCAGCATCATACATTCGTAAGTAATGGCAGAAAGGTAGCAACATTTGAAATAAATAAGAACGGATAGAAGAGATTAGAATAACTTACAATTCACAATTTCCAACTGATTATTGGGTACCTAACTTACGCACATCATCATTCAAGAACCTTTGAACATAACCTGTTAAACAATACTTAATTAATACAAAGCAGCAAAAACCACTACTACAAAAACTGTCATCTATAACAGGGGAAAAATGCTATGGTTACAAATTATAGCGGATAGGTAAATGCTATAACAGGCCACGCTATAAAAGGTCTGCACATTTCATAGCGTTTTTCTGATGCTATTAAATCGCTATAATAAATTGTTTAATAGCATTTGTTTGGTGCTATTCTAGGTTTTTAAAAGCATTTTAGTTGTGTAATGAAAAGGCCTTTATTTATTTTATATTTAATATAATAGCATTTTTAAAACACCATATTTATTTTTATCTGGTTCAAAATTTGCAGTTAAACTACAAGTATTTTTTCTTTCCTTATTGGAATATTTTGATAGTTAATTAATAATTATACTACATTTTGTATGGATAATTGATACATTTCATAAAATGTTTTTTCATTGCTCTACTAGTAATTAATTTGATTGAATACTTCAAGTACACAAACATCCGTACATTCATTCCCTAATCTAACAACATAAAAACAACGTTTTCAACCAACGGCCATTATGGTAAATAAAAATTAAAATAATGAAGGGAAAGGCATAGATTAGTACAATATAGCTTCACCAACGGCCATGGATACAGGTTCACCATTTTTCTTCGTATGTGCCTTGGTCCAAACAGCAACTCTAGATGGTCGTTTTTTGTTTGTGCTAGCTTTACTCTACAAGAAAAAGAATTAGCATTAAAAAATTTTATGATCTCATCAATAAAGCTAAAAGTACATGACATTACCATGTCATCAATTAAACGAGCATATCCTTTGCGGCTGCCAGTATATGGAAGTTGTTTCTTCTTCATCGCTTTGAATTTTTCACTTTTAGCCTAGTAATAAACATGTATTTGAGTATGTACAACATATTTAAAAAATGATAAAGAAACATAGTTAAAGCTAATAGTTAAAAAGCCTGACAAGAATGGTCCATCACTCTTTTTTCATTTTATGATCAAGTTATATACATGTCTTTACCAAAAGAAGATACATGTTCCTACTATCAGTCATCCTTCTTCTATTAAAAGCATAATACAATGATAGAAGTATGGTGTCTGACAGTATCATATGACTTATATCAATATCTCATGAAAACAATATTCTTTCTCTAGCAAAAGGTCCTAGATAGGCCACTAAGCTCAAATAGCTCGCCTTATGTTGCACTTCAATGAAAAAACAAATGCGACAAAAATCATACATTTCAACATTGCTTTTTATTTTCTACTTTTTTTTATTTTCTCCTTTAATTCTTATCGAGTATTCTTTCAGGTCTGCAGCATTGAAACATTGCAGTGTTTAAAGGTTTTAAGCTACCAAATAGAAGAAAAAAATTAAGAGAACCAAAAAAAAAAAAAAAAAAAAAACAGAGCACCTGCAACTTCAAGAGGTCTCAATGGGATAAGTCTTCGCTCGTAACACATGCACTTAAAGCATCTGAAGAAGCGATGCCAAAATTCCTGAGACTGTAACAAAGGCTAGCATTAATAAGAATTGACAAGATAAAGTTGATGGCTTGAAGTTGAAAAATAACCACATCCATAATTTTAGCCATACATGAAAGGATCTATCAATAATCCAAAAATCAATGTTCATTCTACCATGAGCAGGCAATTTGTAAGGCAATATCAATTAGCAAGAAAGTAAACGCTGAGGAATAGAAAAATCACCAATAAGGTCAAAATCAAGTATCTATAAATGCATGAAAAAAGGAAATGAAAGGAGAATCATGTATCATAAATTAATGCAGCTGTGTCACCAAAAACAGGGAAATTATGTAACAAAATGCCAAATGATGTAACTCAAGTACCATAGCATAATGTACTTGAGCCACCAAGAGCAGAGAATTCCTAAACTCATGTAACTTTTACTGAACATGAAATTTGGTCTGCACATAATTATAGTAAGCGAACATATGAACATAACCAACTGCAAACTTTTCCTATTCTTCACAATTAATCAGATACCACAAGAATACTTTCAACTGCTAACTTTTTTCCTATTCATGACTATCAAATGAATACACATTTAACCCAAAATGAATAAAGGGATACTACTGCTCACTGCTAGACAAAAGGTGACAGAATTGGCGCCTACACATTCAATAAAGCATACTAGTACTATTCCTCTCAAAAGAGGTCTGCCACACTGAACAAAGATCATAGCAAAAGAATAAAAAGTAAATATCATGGTCATTATAAGACAACAAAGTTGAAGTTAACCGCCTTGTATAAACCTACTGTCAATTTTGGTTTATCTATGATATAATTGATTTGGTGCATAGAGCACCATCCATTCTAAATCAATGCTTATGTGTGCTCGAATGGCACCATTTTTACCAATCGGCTGGACAAATATGAGGAAGGGAACATATAAATTATATAATTCATATGCAAGGAAAAATCTATGAATCCAACTTACCACCACAATGTGACATTCAACTGTTCTAGACGATTGATTTATCGGCACCCTGAACATATTGAGCACCAACAAAAATGTTGAATCAGAATGAGGATGTTTGTAGAGACATTACATTGCAAACCTATCTTAAAATAGTTCATAGTTTGCTAGCTCAAAGCCTAATCAAATTCTATTGGTTTTCTGAGAAACTACTATTGTTGGCCATTCAATAGTTTCGAAAAAGTTAAGAAGACCAACTCTAAAGTTAATAAAACATGAAACGGACTAAGCTCTAGCAGCTAACTTATATCTGATACAAAAATATATGTTTCACGCTACAATTGAATGAGAAAAATTAGATCGAAAAATTGTTACGACATAAATACTGGCAATAAATATATACATTCCTTATCTTTAGGAACAATCTTTTCCATAGCCAAAACAGACTGATGAGTCCTAAAAGTTTTTCATCTCTCTGCTCCTCCACCTCCCCTCTCCGATCTTAACTTTATGAAATCACTACATGGTTTGAGATCCAAAAGAAAACAGAACCAGATTAGCCAAAGATCTCTCTTGCTCCTAAAAATATTAAAACAGTTTACAGCAACTTCTATTGAAAAATTCATAAGAACATGTATATAAAACCAATTCATCTCAAACTTTATAAAATAAGAATAGACATGTCTAACATTCTTTATATAAATTTTCATGCCATTTGGACGTCATTTGGCATGTTTGATACTACGAAGAAGTTGGCTGTCCTACTGTTACCAGAAAATTTCCATCAATAGCAGTCTTCCAAATTCTCCTAATTTCTTTTTGTGTGAAAATTTGATAGTGGCTTTTTTTTTTAAAGTATGATAGTGACTATTTTAACATTGTATACTTCATCCCCTCATAATCCAAATAAAATTTAAAGTTTTTGGATGACAAGAAGAGGCTGTATTTGCCCCAGCCAGAACAGAAATTTCATTTTTTTTTCAAAGAACATTCAGACATTTTATCGAATACCTTTCTTGCATTACCAAATCATAAATGTTCGTATAACTAGAAAACAAAAGACAACCCATCATTTAAGCATATAATTAGAGTTAATGCTCAATCTACCAGCGCAAACTTTAATTCCCTTCAGTTTCTGAAGAGTGTACATAACCAACTCATAAACGGGAACACAAAAATTCATCCAGTCATCATATATACAACTACAAGATACTGATACATAACCAATTACTAGACCAAATAAGAATAAAGAAAGCCAAAAACAGTTGATATATAGCATTCCTATAACTTACACAAATGGAGTGTAGTCAATCGAACAAACAAACAACCAAAAATAAAAAATAAAAAAAGTCACATGGAGTTTAGTTAGGATAAAAATTAAATAATTGGGGTAGCAAATAGTTTTTCGTCGAGAGTGAAAATAAAATGAGAAGATAGAAGATTTAGAGAGAGATCTTAAGGACTTACCAGAGGTTGAATTCATTGGATTTAAAGAATTAAAATGGGGGAGAGACTGGGAGTTGCCATTCCGGTTCATTGTGTGATCTTGGGAATTAAACGCAAAAGTCAAATTCACCTAAAAAATGAAAGTACAGAGACTGAAAATTAAGTAAATCGATCAAGCTAGAAATAAATACATCGACCCATACCAATCATTCAAGACAGAGACCAAGAATTTTCGATACCCAAGCAGTTTGGGAGGAAATATGAGAAAGGAACGTCTAAAGAGAAATTTTTGAGAGAGGGAAATGTTTAGAGAAAATATTTGGAGATGGAAATTTTTAGTGAATATGTTTTTTCTATTGTTGGTTGGGCGCAGCAGTTTTGTGTGGATGGTTTCGAAAGATCGTGGGAGAGAGATGGCTTTGGCGCGGCTTATCTCTCCCATCTAATTAAATTTTAATTTAAATTTGAATTAAGCCCACGTCTTATGTAACAAATTTTCAAAACCGCTATTATTCAATGTTATCTTAAGGCCTTATTCTTGTAGTGTGCAGCCAAAAACTCAGTGGGTGATACATATGTATGACAAAAAAATGCATATTTATGTAGCAATATGCACCAGCTTGAAATAAATATGTGGCTAAGCAGGCTCAACGTCAGTAACCATCTAAGCAGTTACCCAAAGTCATATTGGTTCAGAATGTCAGGTGGAGTGCCTTTCTTGGATTGATATGGTTGCAGCTGCACAAACCAAGGTTAGCACATTCTATGCGATACATGTGAAAAAAGAGACATATGAAAAATACTCCAATTTCCCTCGACTGAGATATAATATACGATAGAAGAAAACATGAGAAATAGGAAGAGCACTTTCACAATAGTTGCAAAAAGAAAAAGAAGTCTTTGTTTTCATTAGGAATGTGCAAATTATACCTCAAATTTATTGGTGATCTACGCAAGGCAAGGGCAAGCAACGTCAAACCAGAATGTCAAACCACAATCTTGGCAGACCAAACTTTTTTTTTTCCCCTGCTTTCTTCTCCAGTTATCCACTTCTTATTTCTCAAATCTTTCTTCTACTTCGACTCAAAATAAAGGTTCCTGCAGTAAGAGTACATAAAGATATAGATAATCAATTCGAAAAGTTAAAGCTGCAAAAAACAGATGCAAGTTCAACAATAACAATGATTAAACAAATAATCCCATTATTCTAAAGTAAACATCAAGACCAGGGAGTGGGTTCCATACCTTTTTCCTCTTTAATGAATTTCTTTAGTTTTAACTCTTTGGAAATGACATCAATATACAAGGGGGACTGAGTATGTACATTGTACAAGTATACTCAACTGCTCTGAGCTTTGAGCTTCTCTTCTTCCACTCCTTTTTCTCCTCTTTTTTTTCTCCTTTTTTTTTTTTTTTTTTTTTTTTTCCATTTTGGGTCTTTGTTTGGTTGACATTGAATCAAAAAGAAGAAAACCAACAAAACAGTTTGGTATCATTAAATGTTATCTTCAGTTTAAAAGAAAGTATGGCGAACAAATTTACCCTCTCTCTCTCTCTCCAAAGGGCAGTGAGATTTCAGAACAGAAGACCCCTGCTTAAAAACCTGGTTTGAGATTAAAACTAAATCAGAGTGATGAGAAGTAGTGAAAAAGACGAACTTAATCATGATTTTAATAAGTGAAAATCTCCTGTACAAAATGCAAATGCTATGTAAGAAGTAAGAAATGTGTGGCAAAGTTTCACGTTTCAATATTAAGAAAATGGCATAGAGCAAAATATCACTGTTGTTTGAATTACATATACTTTGGAGCAAGCAACATACCCTTTTTTAATGAGCGTGACTTGAGAGGAAAGAACTAATTCAATGGTGTTTGCTAGTCCTCACATCTCATACGTCGGTGTATCAAAATATGAACTGAGTCTGCTCCTCAGTCCTCCCTTTGATTTTTTTTTTTTTTTTCCTTTTTCTTTTTTCTCCTTGTACTTTTCTGATTTGTTTTCCCCCTTTCGCTTCTTTATATATTTTGAGTCTCCCCAACTAAAAATGATAATCTATTTTCCTGAAAGTTGAAGATATTAATCTTAGAAACTGACACAAAATCTACAATTTCTAGGATACAAAGACAAGTTAAAATTATTAAAAATAAACACATAAATAATTTCTGTAAGAAGATGAATTTCTGACAATAAACCTAATTTTTCTTTCTGGGTAAGAAAACTTGAGAAATCATTGAAGTTCAATAGCAATTGCAGAGAGTAACTTTACCTCATTTTCATGGAAACCCTTGCATGATCTGATGGTCAAGAAGAAGAAGACAACACGGGCTTCAATTCCTAGGGCTTTGCGGAACCTTGAAGCGGCGGAAATTGGACGCCATTGGAACCAAACAACGTTGCCTTTGCGATGGGTTTTGTGAGTAAAGGCTCTCTCTCTATGTTTCTCTGTCTCTCTCTCTCTCTCCATCAAAGAAGCAACCTTTGCGATGGGTTCTATGAGCAAAGGTGCTCTCGATGGCAGTCTCTTTCTCACTCTATCTTTCTCTCAATGGCGATCCCTGTGCGATGGGTTTTGTGAGCAAAGGCTCTCTCTCTATGTTTCTCTCTCTCTCTCTCTCTCTCTCCATCAAAGAAGCAACCTTTGCGATGGGTTCTGTGAGCAAAGGTGCTCTCTCTCTCTCTCTTCCCTGCTTCTCTCAAATGGCAGTCTCTTTCTCTCTCTATCTTTCTCTCAATGGCGATGTGTATATAAACTTGACAGTCAAAGCACGCTAAGGACCCCCAACGGTAACATTTTTCGGGCTTGTCTTCTTTTTTTTTTTTTTTTTTTTTTTTTTTTTTTTGCCTTTTTTTTTTTAAATTATCCAGCTAGTAAACCTAATTTTGGAGTTTGGCTGAGAACAGTGGGAGCGAAGAACAATGAAGACTTTGCCCTTGTTTCTTTTGTTTTCGGGCTTTCTTTCTTCTTTCATTCAAGAATTTGATTTTATATAATTTTATTTAAAAAAAATTAAAAAAAATTTTAAATACACAATCAGCATTTTTTGGAATAGAAAAAATAAAAAATAGAATGGGAACTCATTTCCCTAATTTCACTTTCATGTTAAGTTATTTGAGAAAATAAACAAAATAAACAAAAGAAAGGAATCAACGAAGTACCTAAAAATTTTAAAAAAAAGAGAAAAAAAGACCAAAAAGATTAACAAAAATTAAAGTGTTAAAAATAGACCAGTACAAAAAAAAAAAAAAGGACTAAAATGAAAAAAAAAATTGTGCCAAAAGAAACAAAAAAAAAAAAAAAACTGAAGGAATTAAAAAAAAAAAAAAGTTTCATCCAAAACGAAACATTTTGCAGGAAAATGGCATACAGTAGCTGTTTTTCAGCATTTTATAGATGTATAGATATATATATATATATATATATCTTATTTATTTATTTTTTAAAAAATTATTTTGATACTAAATATATATATATATATATATATTAAGATTGGGGGCGGGGGGGTGGGGTTGGTGTGGGGTGGGGGGGGGGGGGGGTGTTGGTGGGGAGGGGTGCGCCTAGAAATACCATCACATGTTGCCTTATAAACATGATTGTTTTGAAACAGTCTTGAGAATACTTTTTGTAATTGTTTATATGTTTAGCAATGTTGTCACGTTTTACTTTAAAAATAAAAAAATAAAAAAAAAAAAGGAGAAGAAGAACATATGCGCTACAAATTGTTTTTTTTTTTTTTAATGAAAAAAAAAATTCCTTGCTTTTTTGGACACACTGTAAACATTTCGAAAAATCTCTTTGATATTTACGGATATTCATATTTCTAAACATTGGGAAGATTTTATGGACAGTCTGGGAAAAAAATTATTTTCTTGCCGTTATCAATGTCAAGATTTAAATATATATAGGCAATGCCGTCGAGTTGAATCCAACATCACGGATATTTTCATTAAGGATGGGGTTTTGTTTTCTATCTTCACTCTGAATATTTAGAAAAAAGAATCATTTTCCAAACCAATATCAAATGAGGTCATTGTTTCTGCAAGGCCTAGCTATATGTTTAGGGTAAATCTACAATGAGGTAAGCCTTTTCTACCCCATCCATGGAGTACAAATTGTAAACCGTTAAATTGTCTTTTAACGGTTTAGATTAAAACTATGCACCAAACCTAGCATGAGATAATAGCACACAATCAAACTTAAAAATCAAAGGAAAAAAGAGAAGGAAAGTCTCAGTTCTCAACTTCGGCCACAGTCATCGGTGGCGGCGCCGCCACATGATTGCAGTGCCCTCGCCGCCACCCTCACGCCTACCGTCGCCGCAGCCACCAACTGGTAAATCCCTTGAAACCATAAGATTTTCTTTTTCTTTTTCATATATGCAGTCTTTTTCTTCAAATTTTAATTTAATTTGTTTGGCTTTTAGAATTAATTCAACACATATATGCAAGGAGGAAAAATCATTGCAAATAACACGCCTTTCACATAAATGAAAGGAAAAAAACCCATGAATCCAAATCCAAATCCAAATCCAAATTCAAATACCGGGTCAATTGGCAAATACTCCAAAAATGGAAACCACAACAGGGGGGAAAAAAAAACTCAACAAACCCAACAACGTGAATCACGATCTCTTGGTGATGGCGGCGGTCCTTGAGAAAGGAGGATGTGGGAGTGGCCGGACGAGGTGGGAGTGGTGGAGAGGACACAGCAAAAAACCAAAAATGGGTTTCACAGGCTTTTTGTTTTTGTCTTTTTTTTAAGTGATAGATTACTAAATATCCTTTCCTGGTAGGTTACATATCTTGCACATGATTTATTCAATCAAAAATTTAATAGTTTTGGATCTAAATGATAGAGTTTAGGAACTTCTCAGTCAAAATTAAAAAAATAAGAAATAAACCGTCATCTTTTAAATATATCATGAATTATTTTGGTTAATTACACTTAAAACAATACTTATAAAATGTCATTTTTTCCACGTTTCCTTTATATATATATATATATATATTTTCTAATGATTAAGTTTTAAATTAATTTTTAATTTGAGATTTTACTAATTAACTCTATATTATAAGATCTATCCATTTAGTATACCATTTAGAATTTACTGGAATTAAAAAAATTCAAAAACGAAATTAGGAAAACCATTTTGTTCACTTTAGGTCATTTTAGCAAATTCTTCATTATAGACGTACAACCATCTCATAGGGCTTTTGAAAAATGTCGAAAAAGCTATATCAGTAAAATGACTTTTCAAAAATTTTAATTAGGTAAAATGACTTCAGAACTATTTACTTTTATACTCCGCAATTTGATGGGTCCCTATGTATAAAAGTAAGAGGCTATTTTGCAAATTTCACTTTATGATGTTATTTTGGAAAACTCCACCCTCATAAATTATATGCCAGAATGTGAGAAGAAAGATTTTATAAATATAACAGTAAGTATGGAATTTTCTACAAAGCTTCCCTTTTTATTTTTAATTTTTTGAAATAAAACTTCCCTGTTTATTGATGTTCTTTTCAGTTTCCTCATATTGAATATAGTTCATGGTTGTAGGCATTGTCTAACGGTAATACCACATTTGACTTCACTTAAAGTTGTAGAGTTTAAATCTCCTATCTCCAAATTCAAAAAAAAAAAAAAAAAAAAAAAAAAAAAGCTCAATCTAGCTCCAATTTCAATTTTGACGCTAATTTGGGAGATATTTCCAACTTATAGTGTACTGAGAGAAGTCTTAAAAGAGGTACATGCACATAATTGGCGTGGAAAGACTTGGTAAAAGGTAAGTTTCCATTAAGCCGCAGTAACACATGAAATTCATTTAACTTTTTACTATTAGTGAGCTTAGGGACCGATGCAAATAATTGTCAGGTACTTATAAAAATTGGATAAGAGACCCAAATGTAGCGAGAGAAGAGAAAGTTCAAAAACTAGGAATGCTGATTGTGATTTAGCTTGACAGACATTCATGATTTACTAGAGTTGTCCTGAGCAGACAAAAGAGCAACATGTAAATGCATATACAAGCCGATTATTTACCTCATTTTAGAAGCCTGTCACCTTCCAATTGTAAGCTGCTAAAATCTTTAGATTGAGATAAAATCTGCCTGAACAAACCAAAAGTCAATCTCTCTTACATTGTTTTTGTAAATCCTTGTTTTTTACTGCTTTTTGGTTTGTGCTTTGATCCTTGCCCTCTATTGACACACGATGAGTTTGATGTCATCTTCCGGTTTTTGATAATAACTACACTATCTATACCACAACATGCTTCAGAGTTGACTTGAACTTCAAGAACCGTTGAGCTTACACTCTGCTCCATCCTTTTTTTCTTTCAGAATTTCGTCAGCAATTTGTCTTGGAATTTCTTGAACATTGTGCCAGTATAAATATCCTCCGCATGTTTGTCCATCCCTTTTCTTGATCTTACAGGCAACATTTTACTGCAGCATAAATCTTCATGCAGTTCTTCTAGGCGCCTCTGCTTGGCCTCTTTGATATACTGCTGAACGAAATCTGGGAGGGACAAGATCTCAGTAATGTTGATATTCGCACTGTGGAAGAGTAATTCAATGCTAAGAAGATCTTTTTATTGAACAAATGGGACCATTTTTCCCATAAACTGTGCAAAGTGGTAAGCCATGAGTTTTCTCGAAGATTGTATTGCATCAATAACAAGTCCCACTGTGCCTCAAATTCGTACTTTGATTGACAATCAAATATGCATTTGTTGAAGAGGTTCTCGAAACCAGGCAAATCAAAATATGCGGGGAGGTGCTTTTTGGCATTTTTGCAGATACAGCTCACACCAAGACGATGTTGTGTCTTCGGAATTATGTTCTCCATTGCAGTGGATATCGCCATAGATTCATCTGTGCTATAAAACGTTTTTGGTTGGCGGTTATTCATTGCTACCACAAAAACCTTGAACAACCAAAGAAATGCCTCCAAACTTTCATCAAGCAAAAGTGCACAACCAAACAAGATGTGCTGCCAATGATGATTGAGTCCCCAGAAAGGAGCATAAATCATGTTGTCCACACGAATTGTTGTATCAAAAACAACTACATCCCCGAAATAGCTATAATCCATCCTTGCCCGCAATCCCTCCAAAAGAAACTTGTCATGTGGCCTGCAGCATCAACTTGAATTGCATAAAAAAATGATGGATGTTTCACTTGTAAATCTGAAAAGAGATTCAAAAGGCTTTGGACATCTTCTGGTTGTAGAATGTTGAATGTTCTAGTGTCCGGCAAGCTATACTTGACAGAGTCCACCTGCTGAAGTCCAACATTGTCCATGGTTTTTGTAGAAGCTGGAACCTCGATGTTGTCCTCAAATGAACCCGTTGCATTTTTCTTCTGCCTTGGATTGTCAAATTCATGATTGTGATCATGAATAAATTTAGAGATTACCCATTTTCCATCTTCAATCGTAAATTGTATGTAGGCATTGCAACCTGTTCTTGTTTCTTTTCTTTCGTACTTCGTTGTGTGGTTGGATATTTTTTTCAATTTGTAACCTTGTCTTGAACACAAAAAGCTTCTTTTTCTAATGGTTCCGTTGGACAACCTTGTCACCTTTCCTTTCCTTACAGAAAAACCAACCTCTTCAGCATATTTCTTGTAGAATTTGTAAGCCTCCTCCCCAGACGAAAACTCCATCCCTATTTCCGGATGCCTCTTTCCATTTGCCGGTAAGTCAGATTGTATCTCATCTTCATCGCTTTCAGTCGAAGATATCTCATCTTTATCACATTCAGATGCCAATGACTGAACGATTGAAGGGTTTCCAATTGAATAATCCCATTCCTACGAGAAACCAAAGAGAGAAATAAAAAGAGGAACCAAGATCCAAATTAGTACAATTTTTTTTAACTAATTCAGGGCTTGAGGTATTATTGTTTTTCTCTCTCTTACAAGAAGGCTTTTACAATCTGGCTGTTCTATGAATACAAACCTAGAACATCTACATGCCGTTGTAACCGTTTTAACACTATTGCCTACTAAATTTGTTAACTCTTGACAATTTACCAATAAAATTTCCCACTAAACGAGTTTTTTCTAAAAGAGTGTCGCCTTTGATGTCCAATTTGTCATATCATCAATTTAGTGGAAAATTTAACACCAAATATAGCTAATGTCATATATAACATTTGAATTTTATTCGTTTGTGTCTTGACATTTTCATCCAATCATTTAAATATTTCATTTAAACTATTTAACTAAGTTCACTTCCACAAATTTCAAAAGCATAATTAATATTGATAACTAAAAATAAAGTTAGCACTAAAAATGGTAGTACGTATTAGTGTAAAAAGAATGATAACATTCTTTTGCATACCTTTAAGATAAATTATAATATTGACATATGCATTGTAAATGGCTGGAGAGATGGAAGCTTATAATGAGTCGAAAAAATGGCCAACTTAAGATTGTAAGACGTTCTGGGAAGCGAAAGTTGGGTCTCTTTAGGTAGGATTTGGCTCATTTAATTTATCTTGGATTCCTGTCCTATATCACATCCTAAAAACATGATGCATATCAATTAAAATATTTCAATTATCATCGCATGTGACATGATCTATTGTACAACTGAAGTTTCATTGACTGGCGTTATATTTTTGCAAAGAGTTACCAGAGAGTTAAGTTAACCAAATCACAACCTTCATGCGATGCCACACCTTGAAATGTCAAACGGGGGTTTATGTGAATCATTACATAAATGTCACATCTTCGAGCCTTGGAAATTTGTTTTTGTTATTTATATTTTCTAGAAAAATATCTCTTGTGCAAAATATATACTCCTAAGAGTCCGGCTTGATAATAAAAAATTTAGTAATTGGCGATAGCCAACTGGTGGCCACCTGTAACATATCAAAATACTTGAGTGTTGTTGATGACCGTACAAATGATCACATATTGGGATACATATGGTCATGTATTGTGATACTATATGTTTTCTCGTGAGAATTGAAAAAAAAAAAAAAAAAAAGGGTAGAAAGGGAAAAAATCATTAAAAAAAAACCGCTAGGAAGCTACCTTCGTTGAGAGCTCCCTACCCCACCCACGATCCCAGCCCCACTAGCTCGATGATCTTTGGCATGATGATATGAGATCTCCTTTGCGTACGGATCTTATGTGAGGCGATCTTTGTAGGGAAGAGATCTCACCAAAGATCCACCTCCTCTATGCCGAGATCTCGGGATATCAATCTGCCCTATGTTGAGGATGATTCAATAAAGATCTCCTTCACGAGGTCCTATAGGGAGAGTTTTTAAATTATCTTAGTGGGGACACACTGATAAAGTTTTTAAATTATAATAATTATTTTATAGGAATAGAAAGTTTAATATTTTTTGTTCTAAATAAATTTTACTGTTTTTTCATATCATTTAACAGGGAGAGTCTGTGATAGTCTCTTTTAAAGAATATACCTCTAGTTATCACTTTTAGACCATCCAAATTTAATCTATCAACTGAGACATTGAGGGTGCCTAATAAATAAAATAGGTACTGGCCCATAGGATTGCAGACTTAGAAACCCTCTATTTCCTCATCTCCATGGACCATGGCTACCAGCTGCAGCCATGGAAAGACCCGCCACCGCCGTCTTCAGCTGCTCTACTCCCTTTTCCCCTATCTCTAATTCCTCCCACTACCGAGCTCTTTTCTCCTCTCAACCGTTGCGCAAGTCTCCAATCCTCCATCGACAGCAGCGATGGCAGAAGCCAGGGATTCAAATTCACATTCAAGAAATAGTACGAGAGATGAGCTGGGTTAGACCTGAGCTCATCGTCAGACGCAAAACCATTCCCATTATTCTTAGCTCCGGTGAACTCAGCAAAGGCAAACCCACCGTCACCGTCGCCATCGAATAATCCTCCAACCACGCTCAGTGAGCCCTCAATGATTGGAGGCGTTGATCAACTCCGACACATGTTGATCTCGCACTTGCGATTGTCGGCATCTTTTCCATTGTCTTTTCTAATTCCCCTCTAAAATAAATACCAGATCTTGTTGGAATCCTTGGCACTGCCAATCTCACCTTGGGATGTCACTACTTCAATTGAAACGGGCGTGCAAGGGGATGGGGAGCGGCAGCAAAGAAGAGAGGGAGTTTAATGGAACACTACAAGCAGTGTCTCTAAACAGATTCTCCCCTTTTAATAAGTAATAATTATTACATATTATTTTTATATTTTGAAAAATTGTAAAATTTGTTCTTGAGCTTTATCTCAAAGGTTAGCCTTACAATACCAAAAAAAAAGTTTTTAACCAATGATATGTTGGAAGTTGCTTACAATTTTTTTTAACGGAAATTTCCGTTTTCCTTTTGTTTATCACACACCATCTTTTTTCCCCCAATAAAGGTGAATCTTTTTACTAATAAATAATAACTTACATGCATCAATAATCTAGTTATTTGATAATTTTAAAGTCAATAAATCTTTTAAAAACAAACAAAATCTTTTTAAAAAATTAGAAAAAACTGTGGATAAAGAAATTGGAAGGAAAAAAAAGATCAAGTGTTGGTTATGATATTAAAACATAAGAACTGTTTAAATGTTATGTACGGTAGGAAAAAAATTTGAGTGGCTGCAAATTACAAACATTTAAATCTCTATTTGGTTCGTCGGTTGAAGGTGAAATTTTTAAGTTGAAATTATTGACTTTTTAAAAACAACTTATAATTTTTGTTTATTTTTTAGAAAAAAAATAAAAATTAATATGAAAATTTTGAGTTGGAGATGGTGATCCAAACAAACCCTTAATAAATATAGAGCTTAACTTGGAATTTTAAAAAAGAAAAATTGTGGGGGGCACATGCCCCCGACCCTAGTGTGGGAAGGTAAAAGAAGAAGCAAAACTGAAAAAATCCTAGTGTAATCTTGTCTCCACACCACACATATTGCAAGTGAGGTTTCATCTATTATATATAATTGAGGGTTGAAAAAATCAATCTACTTGTGAGAAGATTTTTTGTGAATAAAAAAAGGATTTGGGGTAGTCATATCATTTCCAGGTTTTCAACCCCACATGCAGGAATCATTTTCTCTAGGTATAGTTGAGACAGATTTTTTATATTAGTTTATTTTAATCAATCACCCGGGGCTTATCCTACCATCCGAAACTAGTGTGAGACCTAAGTGGAGACAATAAGAATCGAATCCGGATAGACAAAGGGGAAAAACTTAACAAAGACTCCCACTACTTTTCCAACCCATCCACCCACATGGATGCTACTTATGAGAAGATTGGCAATATACCCAGTTAGATCCTCCCTACATATTTCTTCTTTGTGAAAAAGAAGTAAATAAAAGTCTTAGGCTTTGTTTGTTTCGTTGGTTCAAACTCATATTTCAAATTAAAATTTTTGTCTTTTCTGAAAATTTTGTCTTTTCTAAAGAGTCAACAAAAATTACTATTGAAACTTAAAATTTTCAACTCAAACTCATGAACCAAATGAACCCTTAAAAGACAAAAAAAATCAAAAATAAAAACTTTCTTTTCTACTGATGTGACTGAGAAACCACTATATCATAATCCCTAAAAAAAAATAAAAATAAAAACAGTTCTTATGATAAAAAGTAACAAACAAATTTCAGAAAATGATATTATAAACATAAGTTAGTGGTAATTTAATGTATTTCACCTTATTCGTAAGAAACCATTCATCTAATCCGGGCTATAAATTTTTTTTTTTTTTTTTGGGGACTAATGTTCCTATAGCTGAATTCTTCTTTTATCTTGTCCTATCGTTTAATTTGCTACAAGGATATTTTGGCAATAAAATAATTATTTGTCGAGAGAAAAAAAAAAAAAAAGACAAATTGTTTCAAAGGATAATTTTCAGTGAAATCAAAGTGGGTGTTTAATACCAGAACAAGCACTGCACTGGTCTTAAATTGATTCTAAGTAAACTAATTTTATCATGGAAAATGTAATATAATTCTACTGATACATATAGAATGATGTTTACCTGATCATGATCGGGAAGAGATAGCTGATGACCAATACCATTGTGTTTACAACTAGCCTCTGCTCTGTCCCTCGGCTCCATTCCCAGGTGTTTGTGTTTCCTTCTCTCTGTTACAACACCCCTCGAAGGGTGCGGCGGTCGACGACAGTCTGCATTCATCGGCCGAAGCGGCTCTGAAAACAGTGGAGCGGTGGACGTTGAAGAGCTGCTGGGAATCGTGATGATTGTTGTCAGAGAAGAAGCACCAGCCGTCGCTTTCGAGGTGTTTCCACAAGTCATCATCTGCGAGTGGTGGCCTCGGAGACAGCGGATCGTCAATGACAAAATGCGACGGCAAGAAGTTTTCAAGGTTCGACGGCGGTGGAGTGCTTCCCGCAGATAAGGAATCGCCGATTTCCCTCATGGGTGAAAAGAGAGAGAGGTTATGATGTGAAAGAGCACAAGAAGGCAGTGAAATACTAGGTTTGAAAACCACTCGTTATTATCTTTATAAGTGAACGATGAAAATTAAAGTGGAGATTGAACTGAGGACCTACGTCACAAAGAATGGCCAAGTTCAAATTATCTCATGAATTAAGTACTTGTGTTCTTTTCTTTCTTTTTTTAATTTTTGTTCCCATGCACTGTGTCCCTATAACTTTGGAGTAGATATTTTCACCTGTGATATAATGATTATCTCATGAAATGAGTTATCTTTGTATATTGATTAATACGATGGGGATAACATAAATCTAAATATTTAATAAGAAGTACAAATAATCTACTAATTTATTTGAAAGAATATTAATTATCTCATAAAATGAATTATCTATATATATTAATTAATAGTATAAAGATGATATAAATCTAAGCATTTAATAAGAAGTACTAATGATTTACCAATTCACTTAAAAGAATGTTTGCTTTTCCCTCAATCTTTGGTGAAGAAAAAGTATTTCAAACTTTTCTTGTCATAAAGTGAAGCAAGGCTTTGATTAATTTCTGACTTTTGCAACAGGACAGCTGTGCTGTTATCCTCACTTTGTTTGAGAGGGACAACCGATCAACTTCAGTGGAGTTCAATAATTGTTATTGTTTTTGTTGGCAAGCCTCAATTAAAAATTGTTCTCCTTTGAAAAAGATGGACAAACAAAAAAATAAAAAAGAGGAAGAAGAAGAAGAAGAAGAAGGTAAATAAAAAAAGAGGGGATACAATATTAGAACGTATAACAAATTTCATTTTTTTGAGAGTAATTGCAGATATGATGTAGTAAAAATATAACATCTGATTTTATCTAAAAGTGTATAATTCGAATATCTTCGCTCTCAAATTCAAAAAAAAAATATCCAAGAAATTTACAAGGGAACAAAAGAACGATGAATTTCGACACCCCTTATAACCAAAATAATGAGAGAGTTTGGGTGCATGTTTACATGTGTAGCAAAATTCAATCATGTAGTAACGTATGGGCAAATATAATGATGAACTTAATTACGCCCCATAACCTTTAGCCCAATAAAAAAAAAAAAAAAAAAAAAAAAAAAACCACTCCCCATTAGAGAGAGGATCTGAGCACCATTACATGAACTGATTACTTTTATGAATGATAGTAGGTTTATGCTAGGATTTGTGTCTAAGACAAGATACATTGAATATAATTAAGGGGACTTTAATAATGAGATAAGGTTGTTCTACCCTATGAATGGTGTAAAAATCTTCCACCGTCGATTTGATTAAATCTCTATAGTTTAGAAGACAACATGTGTAAGAGTGTAAAATAAGCCTATTGCATAGGATTTAATCTTCTAAGAAGAATGAAAAATATATTTCATAGAATTTACTCATCTAAGAAAAATAACAAAAAATAAAAAATAAAAAATCGCTTGTGTTTGTATGGAAGGGTGGGTTCACCGCCGCCTCCTACGGCTAGTTTTCAACAATCCACGACGAAATAATGTCCAACATCACAGTTTTCAACTCGCCTCTGTCCCCGCTCCTCTACCGTCTCCGTGTTTTGACTAAAGAAGAAGAAAAAATTCCCTCATTCGGGAGTCCATCACACCGCTGTGAGCCCACTCCACCGCATGAGCCATCGAGCCTCCTCAACCACATGAATCGTTGAGCTCCCTCAGCCATGCGGGCCGTTGAGCCCTGCCTTGCTCGGTGGTTTGGAATTTTAATTTTAATTTTTTTTCCCTTTCTATCACATTCATTTGGTGTTTAAATTACACAATTATTTTCATGCATATTTTTAATCAAAGCTGTCGAAAATGAATTCAATGTCTGAAAACTTTTACTCTATTCATGGGTAAAATAACCTTACCCCATTGTAAAATTTCACTTAATATAGTTATCATATATTTCTACCAATAAAATTTATTTGTTTGTTTCATTGGAAATTCTACCATGAGAAAGGATACTTATCCCATGGATGGAGTAAAAATTGTTGAAATAATTAAACAAAAAGTCCATTTTTAAGGTCTCATTTTAAAATATCTGTTTTTTAACAATCTTACTTATAAGTCTAATTTTAAGAAACAAATGTTTTAGAGTAACTATTTTATTCTTTTACTATAATTGAAATCATTTTATTTTTATACATATTCTTTAATTTTTTTTTGTTTTTTGAATTTAATTATGAATATTTTTTTTATCGATGAATGCAAATTATCTTTAATAAACCCAAATAAGTTATCAACATCAAAATAGTTATAATAATATAAAATATTTACTATAAGCAATGGTAATTCTAAGGATTCTCCCAGGAAAAATAGAAATGTTTTCTACGTTATCCATAATATGTGGAAATATGAACGAAATTTTATAGAGTCATTCAGTCTGAATGCTACCCGAAGAACATAAGCCAAATGAAGGAACGAGAAGATCTAGGATGTAGAAGATCATAACATGAGTTATTCAACATAATTTGATTCCTAAATATGATAGTTCATACTAAATAATAAATACAACAAAAAATATTAATGATAAAGATTGATGAAATTAAAAAATTCATGCTTTTCATGTAAAAAACCAATTAATTCCTTACAAAAAAAAACCTATTTATTCATGTAATCCTCTACAAATTAAATGATTGCCATTTACGTCTCAACCAAACAAATTTAAAAAAGAATACAAAAAATGGTATCAATTTCTTAAAAAAAAAAAAAAAAGACAATTAATTATAAAAACCAGTAGAAATGAAATCGAACTCATCTTTATGACAAAAATTGATTTATTACACGATAGATTTTTTTTTTTCCCAAATGTTCATGTTTCTTAATTTAGATGAATCTCATTAATATGTGAAATTCAATTTTGAGAAAACATCCCATTTTTAGTTCATTATGAATATTTACACTATAACAATAACTAAGAAAAAAAATCATATTTTCCTTATATATAATTTCTTTTATAAATTCCATTAAATCAACTTTAGCTGTCTTTGGTAAACGTCTTAGATTCCATTTTTTTTCTTTTTTGTTATTTATTTATTTTTTAATTCTCGATTCTTTATGAAGGGTAATATTGTCTTTATAGTTACTCTTTTGACAATTATGCAAACAAAAAGAAATATATACATATTTCAAATTAACACCTCTAATTTGGACATCTATGTAAATAACACAAAATGATTCATCTTTGGATTAGTTTAAATGGTCTAGATTGAAAGGTTATACCGAACCTACAATATGATAATACATGAAAAATGGAAAAGATAAGAAAAGGAGAAAAATAAAAAAGAAATTTTTTTCTTCTTTCTTCGTCCATGACCATGTTCATGAGATTTTTTTTTTTTAATTTTTAATTTTGGTTGAAAGTATTTCAAATGGAAGTGCAAGCTCAACCACCCCACATGAACGACAGCGACAACTTGATGGACAAACTCTTATTTTTCTTTCTTCCCCTTCCACATACCTCTTAGGTTCACAAATGAACTCCTATAAATATCTTAAATTAACCCCCATATGTATTGGTCTACTATAACAAAAATTCAAAAGTTCAAACAAAATTGAAAGAACGAGGACATCAAAATCTTAGAGTAACGACAACAAAATCATCATAAATTCAATCTCGGAAAAAAAAAAAAAAAAAAAAAAACTTTCATCTACCAAAAAGAAAAACAAAGAACAACTTTGGCAAACGGAGAGGAAAAATCAAACTTGGATGGCACCCCAATGAGCACGACAACAATCAACCAGATTTGTCGCAACCGAGCTGTCTATGTGTATGTCCATTCGTGAAACCAAATCTGCCACGCAGTGCTGTACCTTGTCACGCCACCACTGCCGTGAGCAAGAGCTTCACGAAGCCATTTGGCGAGGTCCCATGTCAATGCGAATCCAACTTCCCCTCACCATAGAGGTGCAAGTTCTTCTTTCCTTGACGAATTTTACGAACACCATAAAAGCTTTTTTTTTTTTTTTTTTAAATCTTTTGTTCTTTTTTAATTTAGTTGTGAGTTTTTTCTTTGTAATTTTTTTAACATGGCAAAGAATCATACGTGGGATGCATTATTTTAGTTTGATACTCTTCCTTGTTTCTTACCGTTCAATTTGAATCAAGTGGTTAACAATTTTATTGGTGGGGAAAAAGTACATCCCCTGTTATAGAAGTTACGAGTTTAATACCCATGCGTTGCACGGGAAACGAAGAAAAAATAAATAAATAAATTGAGTATTATATAATAAAAACAGTTAGTTAAGATATTATAATTATAATAAGTATAATTCTTTCCAAAATCTCTCCCAATAGTGAAGATGCAAAATCAAAATGACAATAGTACTAATAATAATAAAAACGAAAGCAAAAGCAAAAAAATAAAAAATTCTTCTGTAGTCATACTCATTTAAAAGAAAAAAAAAATTAAAACAAAAATAAAACAGAAAGCAAAAAAAAAAAAAAAAGAACAAAAATCTTTAGATTCAAAAGAATCAGAAAAAACTAACCCTAACAAAAAAAATTATAACAAAATAAAAAAATATATATATATATATTTATCCCATTTTCTTCTCTTTTTTTTATTGTTTAAAAAAAAACCAAAAAAACAAAATTTTATCAGGTTATTTACATACAAAAATGTTTAAAAAAAAAAAAAGATTTTTAAAATACAAAACAAAACAAACAAAAAAAGAAACACCAAAAAAAAAAAATGCATGCAAAATCCTACAAAAAAAAAAAAGGGGGTCTTTAAAAAATAGAACAAAAGAAACAAAAAAGACACACAAAATAAAACCACAGAAAAAAAAATCCGAAATAAAGATAAAAAAATTTAAAGTAAAAAATTGTTTAAAAAAAAATAAGAAAATAAAGGTAAAGTGAGCAAAAACACAATACAACAATAGATCAGAATTTAATGTCTAAAATTTAACATCCAAAAAAATGGCAAAAACAATATTAAGGAAAAAAAAACTCTAAATAGTGGTAAAACTAACAACACACTGTAGGAAAAAGAAAAGCAACTAAAAAAGAAGGGTAAAACGATAATTATATTGTGCAGACTATACTGTGTGTGGGCAACCGGCAATTTCTGCATTAGGGGTAAATAGGTCAACTCACTGTAGATGGAGGAAAACCAACTAAATCAGGGGGGCAAAAAAAACTCTGCACTGTAGACAAAACAGTAAAATATGTGAGGACAAAACCGTCATTCCACTGTAGATAAGCCAAAATCAACACATGGGATAGGGACAAAATCGACATTTTAATGTAGAAAAACAGCTACTGTACATCATTGTAGCAAAAAGTACTGTACATTACTGTACAATACTATAGAAAAATAGTTTAAAAAAAATTAACTGTTTATTACTGTTAAAATAATAGTAAAAAGCTAACATCTTTTTAGTATATTTATAATTTGTCCTATTTATTTTATGATTTTGAATATATATTGAATATAACAAGTAACAAAATTGAGACCATTGACAATTAAACTTTAAATTATATGTAAAGACTCATACGCAGATAGATATATATATATATATATCTCTATATAATGGTAAGATAATAATTCAAATTAACATTCACAGTCTGTAGAATAAAAATATATAATTTATTCTTGTTAAGATTATAATGAGTGTTTACTTTAGCATCCTGGTCATCAAAATAAGTTATTAAGTAGAAACATTCATATTCGTGTTTTTGCCCTTTTGAGGCTCCTTTAGCGCCAAAAAAAAAAAAAAAAAAACATGTTTCTGGTACCTCCAATTTGCCGGATATATCGGACAGGTTGAAAATAACCATTAATTGGATGAGATTTGGACGGTCAAGATTATCGAGGGTAAAGGAGGGGTGGGCAACAAAGTGTACTGACAACTTCATAAGCTAGGCTGAAAGAATAAGAGTAAAGTAAACTAGGTTTAAAAAAAAAACAAAAACAAAAGCCTTTTGTGGTAGGGAATGTACGGATGTGTTGGCTTCGTAAACAGAAATTGGCCAAAAATTTAGTGGAAGCATGAGATTATAAACGGAAAAAAAAATTTCTCAATTTCATTGCTATTCTATAGTTATATTAATTTAATATATAAAAAGGATAAAATATGAGAATTGTACTATCGTCAAAATAGGTTGATAACTTCAAAACTTCTTTAGAAAGAAATCTCATGAACCCGTGAACAACTTGTCTCTTTTAAGACTACGTTCTTTCACACCTTATCTTCATCACTTGATTAAACAAACGGGTTAACGTTCCTATTAAGGGATTGATTCACCCACTCATTTCTTGGTATCTTTGTTTTGGCTCTCAACATATAAGAAAAACAAAGAGTGTAAATGATAACTCTTCTTTTTTTGGGTTTCTTATTGACTACAAGTCTACCAATCAAAATTTGAAAAAAAACATTCTCCCCTCAATCTTGATATAAAATCATATTTATAAAGTAAGGTAGGTTACCCAAAATCTCCATCTTGTGTTTTGAATATTACCAATATTCAAAATTAAGATCAATTTAAAATTAGATACTTATTCTATTATATTCAAAATATATTATAACATAATATATTATCTATATACATATGTATACCGTACATATGTATTTGTGCGTTGATGGAAACAAGAAACATTGGTTTCCTAGTTTCCGTTTCCTTTTTATTTATTTATTTATTATTATTTATAATTATATTATTATAAATATTTAATTTAAAATCTAATTTTAAAAATAAATATTTATATATAATTTCAAAAATAGGAAGCTGGCATATCATAATCTGCACACCAGTGGGTCCTATGCACTAGCAGTAAGCATAGACACGGTGAGTTTCACGCATTGTGTAATCCAATTTTAATATTTAAATAATCTCAATTATTTAAATGATACAATTAAATCATAATTAATTCTTTTGGTAACAAAAAAATAATTGTGATTATAAAATAATATATTTTATATCACACAATTTAGTGAGCAAAAATACAATCATCAAACAAACTTGTTCAATTGTTAATGAAAAGGCGGGTTTAGGCAACTACGAACCTATAGTTTCAAGCTCCAATAAATTTGATTAGACCTTCATGAGATAGTCTATACCAAGTATTACGTCGTACTATGACATGGGAAGCATAACTAAGTCAACTCTCATGACTTACTCCCAATGGTAACCCTACACATTCTACAAATGTGTGCTACTCGTACGAAACCAGCAGCTAACTGTAAAAGCAAAAGTGGGTCGAGTCCCTCGAGCTCCAATCCCGAGATACTCATAAATGATATGGAAATGAGTGATGGCATTCTCTCGACGGAAAGAAAGAGCTAGAATGTTTACTAGTATTTCTAATGTCTGGTTTGTATGTTTTCCCGAGCTTCAAGAACCTGGGCCTCTTATACCAAATCTGTCACTATCCGAAATCCGGGTATGGTGATGTGGAGGGGTTTAATTAAATTTAAGTTTGTAATTAAAAACATAAAATTAGTAAAACACATAATATTCTGAAATACACCTACACTTTGAATAAAAATTCCCATTTTAACCATCCTTAGAAAATATATTAGAGTATTGGGCCATATAGTAATTTTTCCTAAAGTCTACTATTTTTATAATTATTGAAAACTGTCAAGTGGCTTTTTAATCGACAGTGGGCATTCCGAAATATTAAGTTTTAATGTGAAAACATGTATGAAAATCCAGTCTCTGGTATCATCATACAAACAAACAAAAATAGAAAATAAAAGTACAAACATCCAAAACCCAGTCCAAAGAAAGATTTAAGTTTACATGTCTTGGAAAAATAAAGGTATAGATAGATCATCATTGAACCACAGTGGCCTTGACGTCACACCGTCTACTTGGCGCTACTCCTAGCACCTCTTGGGGGAACAATAAAACGTGAGCTACTAGGCCAGTAGGATAGATTTAACTCATTTGAAAATAATTACATTCGAAAATAATTTAGCTGGGGTATGTTATAACGAAAACAAGGTTGAAATTAAATGCACAAATAAATAAAGGCATAATAACATACTCTAAAAATACATATACTCGTAAATCTAACTAAGCCAGCATACCACCATAGTGGAACACCACTGAAGTGGACCAATCACTTAAAGGTAACATTTTGATACCTGACAGACCCTAATATATATGCATTTAAAAATCATCCGTCAGTGACTAATGGCAGAGTTGAAATTCAATTTAAATAACACACTTGGATGACACAGGCCACAATACAACAAAAATCCTTTTTCATAGCGTGTTAAACATGCTATCGTAAATATACGATAACATTATTTCAAACGCTATATTAGATGATGTTATTAAAAGTGCCTAGTTTTAATAGCGTTCCATCGGTGCTATAAAAATTTTTTGATAGCATTTTTTGAACGCTATAATAATATTTGTCATAGCATTAATTACATGCTATAATAACAATTTTCATAGCATTCATGGCATGCTATGATAACAATTTTTATAGCATTTATACAATGTTATTATATAATTTGTCTTTGCATTCCTACAACGCTATACATGCAGTAGTTGGGCCATTTTTCATAGCGTTTTTGTTATATTTGGTCATAACATTTAAAATTATATAATTTGTCTTTTCATGTTTTTCTTTATTTTGACTACAAGCAATACTTACATTTTGTATGGATAATTAATACATTTCATAAATGTTTTTTCATTGCTCTACTAGTAATTAATTTGATTGAATACTTCAAGTACACAAACATCCGTACATTCATTCCCTAATCTAACAACATAAAAACAACGTTCTCAACCAAACATCATAAGTTCACTACGTTTAACCAAAAATAAATAAAAATTTAAAAGGAAGAGGGGGAAAAAAAACAATCAAAGTCCCAAAGGCAACAATTCACGACTCAAAGCTTGCATACATGTCTGCTACTAATGGTTCAAATCTTTCTCATGTGTTTCAAATTGTCCATCAGTAGTTTAGATATCTTCCTTCAAGTCCTGCACACAGAAAAAGAAATTAAAACTTACATCCACAAATCAACTCACATGTTAAGCTACACCATCACCAATCAAATCTACAATACATCACATGGGTGTATTTTTTCTTTTTCTTTTTCTTTTTTACACTTATAATTTTATCAATGGGCCATGCAATTGTAGAACCAATAGCGTCTTCAATATGAAGCATCTCTGAATTAGGCCTCCACAAAAATGCATTAGGATTTCTTACAACATCTACCCAAACTCTCGCAGCATTAGGTCCGATAGGAATATGATGAACCAAAGCTGTTGGATCACGAGAAGACCAACGCCCTTCAACTACAATTTCATCAGAACCATTCCTATCCATTATCTTACACTCCTTGCTTTGTGAGCTAGTGTTGACACTCTTTCAAGAAGAAAAATAGCAAAAACAAAAAAAAAAAAAAATTTCAGTTAGAAAACAAAGATGTGTTTAATTTATAAATAAGAAAAACTATAAGCATAAATTTACCATGGAAAAAGGCATGGGTGCATTCGATTGTTTCTCTGCTTGGCAAGATGAACTCTATAATAGATCATATAAAAAAAATTTATCATAGTGTATAACTTATAAGAATTAACATATATGAATTGGAAACTAACCTGATTTTTCAATAAAGTATTTATTAAGCCTTGTTGGGTTGCTACTTGTTCTTTCAATTCTCTACATTCTTTTTCTAATTGGATAATGAGCTCGTCCCTTTCCGACACAATTGCCAATTTGGTAATGGTAACTCCTCCGCCATAGGCTCTTAATCGAGCACTCTTTTCAGGACCAAGAACTTTTGAAACAGCATCCTCTTTTACATTTGTTTGAGATGATAAAGGCAACTCTTTATGATATTCTTCCATGTTTTTCTGAAGAATGTTAAATTGTAATTGAATTTCTTGATAACATTATGGTAAATAAAAATTAAAATAATGAAGGAAAAGGCATAGATTAGTACAATAGCTTCACCAACGGCCATGGATACAGGTTCACCATTTTTCTTCGTATGTGCCTTGGTCCAAACAGCAACTCTAGATGGTTGTTTTTTGTTTGCGCTAGCTTTACTCTATAAGAAAAAAGAATTAGCATTAAAAAATTTTCTGATCTCATCACTAAAGCTAAAAGTACATGACATTACCAAGTCATCAATTAAACGAGCATATCCTTTGCGGCTGCCAGTATATGGGAGTTGTTTCTTCTTCATCGCTTTGAATTTTTCACTTTTAGCCTAGTAACAAACATGTAGTTGAGTATGTACTACATATTTAAAAAATGAGAAAGAAACACAGTTAAAGCTAATAGTTAAAAAGCCTGACAAGGATGGTCCATCACTTTTCACCTTTTTCATTTTATGATCAAGTTATAAACACGTCTTTACCAAAAGAATATACATGTTCCTACAATCAGTCATCCTTCTTCTATCAAAAGCATAATACGATGATAGAAGTATGGTGTCTAACAGTAACATATGACTTGTATCAATATCTCATGAAAACAATATTCTCTCTCTAGCAAAAGGTCCTAGATAGGCCACCAAGCTCAAATAGCTCGCCTTATGTTGCACTTCAATGAAAAAGAAATGCGTCAAAAGTCATACATTTCAACATTGCTTTTTATTTTCTACTTTTTTTTTATATTTTCCGCTTCAATTCTTATCGAGTATTCTTTAAGGTCTGCAGCATTGAAACATTGCAGTGTTTAAAGGTTTTAAGCTACCAAATAGAAGAACCAAAAAAAAAAAAAGAGCACCTGCAACCAAAAAAAAAAACAGAGCGCCTGCAACTTTGTTATGGTTCAACATATTTAATTAGTTAGAACCAAGGCAACCAGATTCTATAGTAATTACAACTGCACAAATAAAACATGAAAACAATTAAAAATATAAGCATGTTAAATACCTTAAAGTCTGCACTTAATTTTTCCCTCACAAAAGCTTTCCAATCAACTTCAGATTTGATGTTATCGGATCGTAGCTTTAGTCTTTCCACATCATTTGGTGCTTCTACTATTTTTTTTACTAACCTTGATTTTGAAGCTCTCCAAAGATTAGCCATCACCTTAAAGACATAAGCCTTTTCCCAATCTTTTTGGAGCTTGTATCTTACCTGACATACACAGTAAAAAATGAGCTACTAGAGTTTTAATTTCTATCTAACAATATAAAGATAAAATGAAAAATTATATATCAATTTCATACCTGAACAGATTTCCACAATACCTCCATCATCCCTTTGGTAACCTTCCTCCAATCAGCAATTGTTACTGGTACAATCTCTCTCACAAGTGGTCCTAAAAATGAAGACAAACTAATTGATCCATCACCAACTGCTTGACCTATTGCGTTAAACTGGACTTCAATCCGACCACTAGTTTCCGTTGCAACATTTTTCAATCTTGTTAGACCTCTTTTTCGTTTAAGTCTTTGTGGTTCTTCCATAGATTCAACATCTGCAACTTCAGGGTCTTTTTCTGGTGGCTCGACATTACCATCAGCTCTTGGCTCATCTACTTCTGGAGAATTTCCTCTTATGGTATCTAAACGAAGGGATTTCCTTTTTCGACTAGTAGGTGAATCATGTCTTTCTCTTACTATGGATCTATCATTGTCAAGTGATCCTAGAAATGATGGCCCCTTTTTGGGTGAAGGAATAATTTCTGAAAATAGTTCATTTTCAATAGTGCTTCGTAGGCATTCTCTCGGATTAGTTGCAGCCGCATATTGCCTTTCAACTTCAGGAGAATCTTCCAGGGCATCAATTTCCTCGGGTTCAGCAGAGTCATCCCTCACTATCATCTTGCGAAATGGCCTACTAGACATGCCTACAAGTGAATTTGTTGCTGCTTTCACTGGGGCTGCATATACACGCAGAGAATTTTTCTTACGACTAGTTGGTCCTTCAAGGAAATATTTAGTCGAGTCTCTCTCTCTATTGTCTTCCTCACTTAAGGCTTCAAACTCATCGTTATGACTCCACTTCTTGCGAAGTGATCTCTTTTTCCAATCAAGCATTTCTAACAACTTGCCTGTCCCTATGACTGCAGGTTGCGTCCTTATGGTAGAAAACTCCTCAGTTTATTTAAGTTTACAAAGTTTCCTCTTCTTTTGATCAGCCATGAATGTGAACCTACAAAGGGGGGAAAATGATGTAATATAAGAGAATACTATACTATTTTGAATGGTTCAATCAGAAGCAAAGAAAAATATTTTACCAATGTTTATGTGATGAAAAAAATTGCGAAACATAGAACAAGACAAAGAAGAAATAACAATGAGAACTCAGTTGTGAAAGTAAAACCCTGCATAAGCATGTGCAATCGGTGGAGTCATTCCAATTGCAGATCACAGAAATTAACCGACTAAACAGGAAGCAAGCTTAAAGACATCTAAAAAGGCTATTTTACTTTTCTCTTAGAGACATCTAAACAACATATTTAAATATTCATTTCCATTGTATCCAAAACAAAATATTAATAATAATAAACAAACTCAGGTGCTAATGACCGATTAATAATAAAAGTTTCCAGTGCTTTTTCTAGATTTTTCTTTGGATGTTGAAGGCGCTTTGAAAAAAGTATACGCCTCTGTTTCTAATTGCAAACTGCAATCAATTCCTATGACTAATCTAAAGAATGTTAAATCAAACCTATGTAATAGAAAAAACTCACCGATTGAAATGTTGAAAGCAAAATACGTTCTTGATGTGCTGGCTGGCTACGGAGATGAGAACAGCGAGAGAGGAAAATATAAGGAAAAGAAAACGAGAGGAAAACCATTTGAGAAGAGGTGTTCTTATTTCACTGGTCTCAGAAAAAATCTGAGAGAGGGAAATATGTGAAAATAAAATTTGATGGAAATCAATTTGAGAGGGAAACCGTTCAGAGACTGACCCATCTGGGAATTTCAATTGGACTACGGAAGATGGAAGAAGTTATGGCGAATCTTGAAAGCGAGAGTTTCGGTAGGAAGAAAAACTATTTGGTCGATCATATTTTTCAAGAAATTCTGTATCTATCTATTTATTATATTTATTCATATTCAGACCTATTTGAATCACACTAGTCATTTACAAATATGGAGTGGAAAGTTTTATTTCCTTTTTTTTTTTTATGTGGAAAAATGTTTTATTTCTTTCCTCATAACGCCGCCAAAAATAAATAAATAAAAGAATTCAGGTTTTTTTTTTTTTTTTTAAGATAGAGATTTGACATTATCAGAAGTTAAATTAAAGAGAAATGTTACGATAAAATCCCTTTTATATATTAAATCAGTAAAGTTTATTTTATTGACCATTTGATATATTTTAACAATTGAGATATTGTTTTTGTATAATATTTATAATAGATCTTAGCTTATAGTTTTATAACTTATGAAAAAAAAAAAAAAAACAATTCAAAGCAAAAGAAAAAAGAAATTAAACAAAATTCAACCCCACCGGAAAACCATCCCTTGATGAGCAATGCACTATCCCGCACAGCGGCTTCCTACCTGTGAAATCTCCTCTATTCTGGTGACCTTCTGTTGTCCAGCGGTGAAACGGCCCCCACCTAGCAAAACAACCCAACCTGTGAACACCCTCCCAACGTTTGGCGACGATGACCACCACCTGCCCCCCCCCCCCCCCTCCCCTTGTTTGGCAACGGTGACCCCCTTCCGCTGCAAAACCTGACATATGAGCACCCCCTACGAAAAAATATATATATATATCCGACCTGTGAAACCACCCAACCCCCACCTGTTAATAATTACATTTTGTAAATGAACAAAAATAAACAAAGTGTATAGTTAGATATATAGTCTAACAGTAATATCGCATCTGACTTCATCTAAAGTTGTAAAGTCACCCCACCCCTAAGCTTAAAAAACAAAAAAACAAAAAAAAAAAAAAACTAAGGGTCAAAATCTTCAGAAAGAAACCAAGTTAATTGATTAATGAATAATTGATTCAATTTCTCTCTTTCATAGTTCTGTTTCTATGTCCCTATTGTTTATGTTATCTTCTTGACTTTTTTTTTCTTTTTTTTTAATGTGCATTGTACTTCGTTTGGATCACATGTCTATTTTCGAAAAGGAAAACTTTCTTGTTTTAAATGAGAAAATCTTTTCATGTTAAAAATAAGATGGTGTTTAATTAATGTGTAAAAAAGAATTTTGAATTTAAGAAGTTTATTTAGAATGAGAAGAAATGGAATTGATTTTACAAATATTCATTTTCTTCTTCCAAAAAGGTACTATCAAAAGTAAGTTTAAAAGTGAGATAGTGTTTCTTTTTCAAAACGAGAAAATGATGGGAAAAACAATCTTTTGTAAAAAAAAAATATTTAATTTAAGAAATTGGATATGTCATCCAAACATATGGGACATCTTCTATCTTGTTCTAAATCAATATATTTGAAGAATATCTTATTATCACTAGTGGGAGAACATGTGATAGCTAGGTAGGAATGTCGTGAAATGGTTTAAGATATTCTAGTGAAATCTATAATCTATTATAGATGCTATCCTGTTAGAGGATGTGGTTATCAGCCGGTAACCCTATGACCATCGCGCTAGGTGGTTCTATTAAGCTTCCATCAACTAATATAAAAAGGTGGTTCTATTTACATAACCACATTTTGCTTTTGACGCACCCCTTTCAGTTGAAACTTATTATTACAAAAATACCCTTAAATAAAATGACAAACGTGGACAATACTCTATTGAACTTAGGACTCGTTTGGGGGGACATTTGGAGATGGTGTTTTGAAGTTTGAGATGAAAATGTGTATTTAGAAGGAAAGCTTTTGAAAATAAGAAAATTATGAACTTTTAAAGTTTGATGTAAAGTTGAGATTTGAAAATCCATATAATAAAACACCGTCAGGAGATTTTGCTCCAAACGGACCTTAATTACATGACTATGGTTAGGGGGAAAAAAAATAGTCTCGATATTTTTGAAAACTAAAATCAAAACCTATTTCTCACAAATAGAACTAAACTAAACCATTTTCACTTTTAATGATTATTTTTAAAAAATTGTATAAAAATATCTTTTCTTTTCTTTAAATAAATTCCTTTGTATTTAATTCCTAAGTTCAATAGAGTATTGTCAATAATTATGAACTTTTAAAGTTTGAGTTTTTTGAAAACGGAAAGAGAGAGAAAGTTTAATGTAAAGTTGAGATTTGAAAATTCAGATAGTAAAACACCGTCAGGAGATTTTGCTCCAAATGAACCTTAATTACCTGACTATGGTTAAGGGGGAAAAAAAAAATAGTCTCGATATTTTTGAAAACTAAAATCGAAACCTATTTCTCACAAATAGAACTAAACTAAACCATTTTCACTTTTAATGATTATTTTAAAAAAATTGTATAAAAATATCTTTTCTTTTCTTTAAATAAATTCCTTTGTATTTAATTTATTTCTTTTTATTATTGAAACCGTAATTTGTTGTTTACCAGACAATTGATATTATGCTCTCAAAAAATTACGTGGTATTATACAACTTAATATATGTACACGTAACTAACAAAATATAAGCATAAGCATCAGTAGTTTTTAAAATTTTTTTCCAAGTAAAGTTTAATTTAAATCTTATTTTTTGAAACTAAAAACAAATGTTATGCAATCCTCAGAAAATTAAACTAAAATGCCTTCACAATCCTCTCTCACAAATTGAACTCCATCTGTACCATCCATGTTAACTTCGGGTCTTAGATTATCTGGAGATATTGAAGTTGCATCTTCACGTTCATCAGATTTTTCCAACTCATGGAAGCCTCTTGGTGGTGCCTTTAACATTACATACCAGTTGGAAGAATCATGCCCTCTCGAGTAGAATACTTGTTTGGCTTGTGATGCTAATATAAAAGGGTCCCTTACAAATTGATTTTGACCTTGATGTAGGTTAACTAGCGTAAAGCCATATTCAACTTTAACACCATTAGGAACGCTAGCCCAATCACATTTGAACACCGCAATCTGAAATGCATGATAATCTAACAAATATATATTTTGCAACACCCCATAGTATGCAACTACATCAGCCACTTGTGCAATATCCTTTGCACTTGATCTGCACATGGTTGTGGCTTCTATAGAAACTCCACTGTTTTGTCTTGTCTTCTCAGCCTCCTTCTTGTGGAACCGTTGACCATTGATGATATATCCATTATAAGACATTGCATGGGTCTTAGGACCATGTGCAAGAAATCTCAAAGTTTCTGAGCCATTAACAACCGAGTCTATGCAAATCTGCAAAAGTAAAAATTAAAAAAATAATTAAAAAAAAAAACAATAATAACTCATGTTTGTACATAAAATCTTATAATATCATAAGATAGTTTCATAAAACCTTTTGGTTTAACCACGTTGGAAATGTCTCGGCATGTCTCTTCCAAAGTAAACTTGGATTCTTCCGCAAACTTTTATTTGTCCGTCTTAAATATTCCATATGCATCCTATTGACCATTAATAATTCCGAGTAAGTAATATCAATATTCACCAAAAATGAAAAAAATAAGTCATAGTAAGAACTTACTCCAAAAAAGGTTCTACAATAGCCATATTGAATAGAACGTAACGGTGTGCACTTTCTATCATTTCATTCGTCAACTTTATAGGTTTTCCACTAGAAATTGGATGACCTTCAAGAATCAGGTCATTGCAAAATTCTTCATTGCGCATTCGATTATTGTCCAGGTCCCGTGCTCCTTCAATGAATTCACTGACAAAACTGATGCACTCATCTGCAAGATAGCCCTCTACAATGCATCCTTCAGGTTTTGCACGATTCCTTACATATCCTTTAAGTACCTTCATATACCTTCAAAGAAAAAATTTACTAAATCCAATGCTTAAAACTATATAACAAGGTACTAAAACCTGCCTTTTTTTTGCTCAGGAAAACAAAAGGTTATTGAAAAGTTACCTTTCGAATGGGTACATCCAACAAAATTGGACCGGTCCACATAGCCTTGCTTCACGTCCATTATGAATCACTAAGTGAATAATAATATCGAAAAACGCTGGGGGAAAGAACCTCTCAAGCATGCACAAAATTTCTGCAGCAGATTGTTCATATTCCATCAACTTTTCTCTGTCAATGACACGCTGACATACATAATTGAAAAATCTACACAACTTTCTTATTATATCCCTTAGACCTTTAGACATCAACCCTCTTATAGCCACCGGTAGTAATTGCTGAATTAGAATATGGCAATCATGTGATTTAAGGCCCATAATCTTGCATTCTTCCACTGACACACAATTCCCAATATTTGAGCTATACCCATCAGGTAACTTTAGATCGAATAGTCTTTTGCATAGTAGTTGTTTCTCAGCTTTTGACAATGTATGCAGAGATGGCGGAAGATATGTGCTAGTCCCCCGCTTTTCTAGATGCAATTCACGCCGGATGCCCTTTTTTTTAAATCTTTACGAGCCTTCCTTCCATCTTTGGTTTTTTTAGGAACATTCAACAAGGTATTAATAATGCTCTCGCACACATTTTTCTCTATGTGCATCACATCCAAATTATGTCGTACCAGCAATTCCTTGCAAAAACAAGAAAAAACCAGTCATTTAACGGTTAAAATCTTATGTTAAGAATAAAAATTAAAACTAAAAACTAAAAAACTTTTTCATTGACACTAACCTTCCAATATGGCAACTTAAAAAAGATTGATCGTTTCTTCCATCTTTGTTCAAGTTCAACTCTCTTTTGCTTCTCACATCTTTTTCTTTTCTTCAAATGAGTATTTGCAGCACCTTTTCCCCTATGATTCCATTTTATGGGAGACTTTCCCCATTTGTTCTTAAAACCTTTAAGTTGTCCAAAAACTTCTCTTCCGGTCATGATCTTTGGAGCTCCTCCATGCTCTTCCTTTCCATCAAACCAAGACTTCTTTGTTCGCAAGGGATGCGACGGTGAAAGGTATTTCCTATGACCCAGGTATGACATCTTTTTACTGCATTTTAGCCACTTTGCATGAGTATATTCGCCACATAAAGGACATGCTTTCCGTCCTTTGACTGTACATCCGGCAAGATTTCCATAGGCTGGAAAATCACTTATCGTCCATAATAAAATTGCTCTCAAATTAAAACTTGTATCATCAAGTGAATCATGAACCTCAACCCCGTCCCAAAATTGTTTCAAGTCATCTATAAGGGGCTCCAGATATACATCAATGTCATTACCGGGCTGCCTAGGACCTGGAATCAACAACGTCAACAAAATGTTCTCTCTTTTCATGCATAGCCATGGAGGCAAGTTGTACATAACAAGCATCACAAACCAACAACTGTGTGTAGAACTCAAAGTGCTATAGGGATTGAATCCATCTGTAGACAAGCCAAATCTTATGTTGTGTGCTTCTTCTGAAAATGAAGGCCACTTCTCATTAACCAAGTTCCATGCTACAGAATCGACTGGATGGTGCATCATCCCATCCTTACTTTTATTACTAAAATGCCATTTTAAATTCTCAGCCATTGTTCTGGATCTAAACATCCTTCTAATCCTCGGTATTATGGGAAAATGCCTCAACACCTTAGCTGGTTCTCCTACTCGGATCTTGTTTGTACGTTTATCTACCTTCCACCTTGAAGAACCACACTTTGGACATTCTTCCAAGCTCTCATAATCTTTTCTGAACAAGCAACAATCATTGACACATGCATGAATCTTTTCATATCCCAAATCAAATTTCTGCAAAACTTTTTGACCGCGTACGTGGACCTAGGCATCAAATTATCCTTGGGTAACACGTTAGTAAAAACCTTTAGTATTTCACTAAAATTTGTGTCAGACCACCCACGAATAGTTTTCAACTTGTATAAAGTGACAATGGCTGATAACTTCATATGGTCTGCACACCCAGGATAAAGAGGAGTCTCAGCATCTTCTAATTTTTTACTAAAAGTAGCATCTTTCCTCTCTTCAAACTCAGGATAATCATCGTCATGAACATCTGCTGCCCTAAATAAGTTATATGCATCATTGGCTGTGTCCGGTTCTTCCAGAATATTTTCATTTGTATAGCTTTGTTCCCCATGATGAAACCACTCTGTGTATGTTCGGTCCATTCCACTTATGACCAAGTGAGCAAAAACACTATCAATAGATTGGTGATGCAAGTTTCGACAATCTTTGCAAGGACATAAAATCTTTTCCGGATAACCAGCTTCTTTCTCTGCCATCTTTACAAAATTCCATGCTCCTTCTATATACTCCTTAGTAGCTCTGTAATTGTTATAACAACAATTCATTATCTAGCTAAAGAGTTCTCCTATAAGAACATGTTATTGTATTTTTTACATTATTTTATTTACCTGTTAAACCGTAGCCAATCTCTATCCATCAACATAGGAATTTCCTGTTACAAGCAAGGCATTGAATAAGTTTTTGTACTTATAAATGAGAAATATATCCTAGCAAATTCAAGAATCTGAGCCATTAACAATATTCTTACAGTTTTATATATCCATCCAAAAAAGTTAGACAACAAAAATTCTAAACCAAACTGACCTTCATCCTCCATTGCTTCATTATCTTATCTTTTTCCTTGGAAATTAGAGAGAGAGAGAGTAAAAAATCTAACCCAAACTAACCTCAACTTAATAGTAGTGCACAAAGTATTCTCGTTTTCATTTTAAAAAAAAAAAAAAAAAAAAAACTCTCTAAAAACACCCAAACAAACACAGAGGAAGAAATAGAGATGGGCAGAGAAACAAAAACAGAGGAGACTATTGAAACCATACTTTGATTGAGACAACAATTTATTACTGTTTAAAAAATACAAGAGAAAAAAAAAAAGACCTAACACACGCTACTCCTTAATTTGCAATCTCACTGTGAAATTCATGGCAAAGAAAATCCAATAAAAAATCAGCAACTCTGTAAACTACAAAAAATCAGCAACTCTGCAACTCTGTAAACTATAAAAAATCAGCAACTCAGTAAACTAATGCGAATAAAAACTATTGCAACCTAAAACAAACAACTACTCACATCTTCAAACAAATGCAAAAAAATCTCTTCCACAGTCGAATCACGTTTTCCAAACCCTAATTTTCAGAAGAACAACAGAAAAAGCTAATTGAACCATAACTCAAGCAATAAAATTCTTAGAGAAGAAAATACCTCAAAACTGGAAAATGGGTATTTATGATTGGTGGTGCACGAATATGCGGATCGAGGTCCTTTCTTATCGCTTGGCAACTCACAACGGTGAGGAGATATTGTGGCTAAGAGCAATAATCATGAAAGATTTAGGAGTATTGAAGCGAGTTAAGATTCACCTATGATTTGAAGGTTTGATGTTTGAGGGAGAGAGCCCCTCTGGTTTTGACGAGCAGTATTGTGGGAGGTTTTCTTCTTCTTCTTCTTTTTGTTTTTTTTAATCTCATATATTTACCTTGAGAAGCAGTATTGATATTTACCTTGAAAACAAAAAAAAAACAAAAAAAGGAAGCTGCTCCTGCTTGTTTATCGCCAAAAAAGTAGTATTGATATTTATTGCCAAAAAAAAAAAAAAAAAAGTGGAAGCAGCTTCCCAAAGCGGTATTGATATTTATCGCCAAAAAAAAAAAAAAAAGCTGGAGCAATATTGATATCGCCAAAAAAAGGAGGGAAGCAGTATTGATATTAATCGCCAAAAAAAAAAGCGGGAGCAGCTTCCCTCCTTTTTTTTTGGCTGAAAGTCTTGCATTTGTTAAAAAGATTCCCGTCTGTTGAAAAGGAACCCATATATTAGCTGTCACACTTTTTGAAACACGCTATCATTTAATGTTATTAATGAGCACTTTTGTTGCAGTGAAGCCTTAAATCATTTGGACAACACACGTCACAAGCCATAAAAATCCTCACTTAAGTCACTCAAAATAATATATCTACATGTATATTCTTCTGATCCAAAACATTTGATACATATATATACTGTCCATTTTCATAACCATTTAAAAATCAGGAAATCCATAGTAGCATTTATAAAAGTGGGTTTGGATATCATACCTCTTTATAAAAAAAAAAATCTACTGATCACTCCATGAATACCGAGGTTCCTCACTCCAATCTTCAAACTTTAAATCAAACCACACAAATATCCTAAGTATCTGATATAAACTTAATTGATTAATTGGACTAAACATCCAATTTAATTAGTGTGCTTAAAATAATAATGTATTAAAATATCCATATTTTTTGATTTATGTGCAAATTGTGAAAATCTAGGTTTGGATTTAAAACATTGTTATTTGGTTTTAAAACAGTAAAACAAGGCTGATTGGATCGAAATAAGGCCTCCGCAAGCTCTCTGCCTTTGTCTGCTTGACAGATCCTATAGGTTTGCTTAACCGAACAAGGACAAAATGTCATGTCCTGTTCTTGGTCTATTTCGGTCAATCGGATAGAGTGTTCGGTAGACTGAACAGTCATGGAACAGTAAGTTCCAGACCTCGGCCAAACCCAAAAACTTAACCAAATCCTATTCCAATAGTTCCCATAAGCTCAAAATAGAAAACAAACAATTCCCAAAGCCTAATCAACTAGAATCAAACTTAAATCCATCAAAAATCAATCAAAATTTCATTTGATATTCAAGTTTTCAAATCCAATGAAAATATAAATTTCAAACTCAAAATCAAGCTTTTTTGAAATAGAGAATGAATTTCAAATGAACCTGCAAAGTTTAAGGAGTCTGGGTTTAAGTGTTTGAGGCTTTGGTGTGTTTTGGCTACAAAATTTCAAAGAGAGGGTAAGGGGAGCTCGGGTTTTTCTTTGGGAGAGAGAGAGAGGGAAACCGGGCAAGGCAGAGAGGGAGAGATCGAGGAAAATGGGAAACTGAAAAAGGAAGTGGGTTAAGGGTATCTATAGGTGAGTCTACTCCAGGGAGGGGGTTTTTGGCCCCTGACTTGGTTCAAGGTCAATTTTGGCATCGCACCTAGCAGGGAATATTGGCTACAGGGTGGTTAACTAGTTTTGCACTCATCCGGTCGATCGGCAAATAGATCTAGTTGACCGGTTAGGGGCATTTTTATTATTTTAAAAAGTTTTACAGGCAAAAATGTAATTTTTCAAAATTGCTTTTAAAACTTTGTAAACATTATTTTAAATGCAGTTTAATTATTTTAAAACACATTTTAGCACACTAATTAATCCAATTTAGCTTTATTAATCACGATTAGTTCTAACTGGCATTACAATATAACTCTTATGTATATTATTTAAGATCACATAAATAATTATGGAATTTTAATGATATTTATTAAATATTAGATATACATGCTTATAGAACTATAATGACATAAAACATTTATTTATATAAATCGCAACAAAGTTAAGCATCATATGTTTATGGGTATCAATCCGAACAGGATCCCCTACTGGTAGGGAAAGAAGAATATCCACTTGATCTTTATTTGATGATGAAGAATTAACAGGATTACCATAAATTAAATGAGCCACACACACACACACAATGTTTTTAAGAATCCAAAAATTTCCAAAAGCAAAAGGACATCAGATTTTGGAGGCGTGGAGAAGACGTACGCCACTGTTGGGGGAGGACAAGGAGGGGAGACGTCAGTAATTGATCGGATGTACAGAACAACACTAGCCTAAGGGGTGCCAACAAGTTTTTCTACAAATAATAAGTAATAAGCTAAATAATCCCACATCACCCCCTAGTTCAAGGAAACTATATGTCAGGTCTTTGACCCCTTTTAAACTTTTAGAGCCTGTATGGTGTATAGGATTAAGGAGGATTTGCTTGGACTGAATTTTAATCCTGTATTTGGTGTGAAATTTTAAAAGAGTGGACTAGATAAGAGCTTATCTAGTCCATAACTTAATCTCATTTAAAGAGGATTCAACTATCATTTTCAAGAGAAGGGGATTGGAAAAGCTCATATCCTCTCTCTCAAGTTTTCTTCACATGTCACTCATCTAATATGCCAATTTCTAAGGATTTCAATCATAATCAATCATAGGATAGTATTAGATAAAATTCAATCATATTATTTCCTATACAATTCAATCCAATTCCTTCATGTCTTATTCAATGTAATCCTATCTTGTATACCAAACGGACTATTAGAGAAATTGATGGAAATATGTTATCATTGTCAACTCACCGTACAAGGGGAAAAAGTTGGACACAACTGCAAAATAGGATTATGCATGCATTAATACAATTCAAAGAGCATCTTGGGACAATTTCATCCTACAACATAATTGCATTCATTTTCTCATCCATTTTTTGAGAGAAGATAAAATTTGGAAGTTTTTAAAGTGAGGGGTAGAATGAAACTTTGCAAACTTCAGGAAGTGGGAATTGTTTAAATCCCAAAACCATGATTTACCTTTTCATCATAAAAATAGTAAGAAAAAAAAAAGTTTCAAAATCATAATTTACCTTGCATACCTTTATTTGTGGTTACCCATATTTTGCTACATACCCATGAGCTTTTGGCAACTACGGGAAGTTGTATGTGTCCTTTGCGTGTAACAAGAGTATATCAGGACTCCATAAACGTATATAGTACATTGGTCTGTGGTACCTGGTCCATTTAAAAGCTAAAAAATAAAAAATAAAAAAATAAAAAATAAAAGCAAACAAACATAACCAAAAAAAAAAAAAAAACAAAGGTAGGTTAAATAAGGGTTTTGAGCTATGTAGTCTTCATTTTGTGGTCTAGCCGTCGCATTCGGTAGTCCGGTGGACCCTTTTCTCATTGCTAAGTTCATTTTCAACTTATATTAATTTTCGACCTTTCACATTGATGTGTACTTCTTCTTCTTCTTCTTTTTTATTTTTATTGGTGCACCTGGTCAAGCTAGCCCTATGTCATTGTTTAGCACATTTCCACGTCAATGTAGGAAAAGTTCTATGAAAGTTCCCCTGTCTAACACTTTAATTATCACTAATTGCTTAATACCATTATTCCAAATCATATCAGATTATTTTTTCCTTCAAGTAAGAGAATTTCATAAAAATATAACGATTCAGTGTCTTGTATGTAACTTTATGGTCACAAATTCATATTGTATTAGTTATGAGATTTATGTTTTTATAGCGCGTGACCTACAAAGTACTACGTACATTAGTTGGGATACATGGTGTGCCTTTAGACCAAAAAAGAATGACTTGATTAATATAAGAAATTATTGTGGTAGAGCTTTATTGAGAGTGACTACTGTATATCTCATTTTTTTATGTCATTCAAATATAATCTATTAACTGAAATAATACATGTGTATGATAATTGCGGTATATACCAACTCATAGTATTATAGCTAGATTAACAAATTTTTAAAAAACATTCTGAAAAAGGCCTTGCCCCCATTGTTCGTCTCCCTCCCCGACCTTCCACCATGCATCAAGAGGTTTATGTTGGGATTGATGCCCAAAAGCATGTGATGTTTTGGATATTATATAAATATATATATATATATTTAATAAAGTTGAATTTTAATTATATTTATGTACATGTATTTTGAATACTTTATGAATAATATTAAAATTTATACATGTGACATTAAATAGTGTATATAAGAGTTATATACTAGATGATAATATTTAAAGATGATAATTAAAACGGTCCATAATAAATAATCAATTATTAAATTGATTAACCAATTAAAGTAAGGAATCTTTGATTGGATATTACTAGTGGATGTCATTATCATTAAGAATGCACTGGTCTTATTCGAACTGTTAACATAGCGAGACATTTAAAGAGTGCACTATGCATAATGTGATTATGTAGGACGGGGACATGACGAGATATGAATAGCTAATAATTTATGTTAAAGTATAGCGGATTCTAACTACGTCAACCGATAATCATATAGAGAATGATTTTAATCATGAGTTATTAGTAGACTCCTATTTATATAATTATAGTTTTAAATTTACTTGGTATGGATTTAAGTATCAAATCTTATTTCTTGTATTTTAGAGATATGATGAAGTAAGTAGCTAGAAATGTTAATATTACAAGATGGAATCCATTCTTTCTTATTTAAGAAGCAGATGAATAATTCCCTTGCGTGTTAATTCAGGGCTTGAATGGTATAAGCGCTCAATTCGTGATTAACTTCATGAATTTATCATTCGTTAGAGAATCAATGGTACTCAAAGATAAAGATGTAATCAAAGAGGTTAATAGATTTTACCTACCTCTAATTATGAATCATTTATGCAGGATCGATTTTATATGTAATGATTATAACTGGACGACTCTATTATTCGCGTAGTTTTCTATCCGTAATTTTAAAAGTTTAGTTTCAAGTTTTTAGTGGAGCAACATTGGGATTAATAAAGTTAGTAAATTAATCAAAGAGTTTGATTAATTATCAAATTTATTGGAGTTTGTCCATAGTTCCTCAGACCGCTTTCATTAGCAATTGAACTATTTAATGGATTGTATTTTTTAGCTCACTAAATATGTGATATAAAATATAAAATAGAGTGTTTACTTTTGTTATTTTATTGTCACAAATATTTATTTGTTACTCAAATAATTAGATGAGAATTAATTGTGTCATTTATATAATAGGGATTACAAATATTAAAATTGAAAGACACAATGTGCAGTACCCACTGTGTCAACATGCACTAATAATGGGTCAGACCAGTAGTCTACAATTGATATTTAAAATTAGATTTAAAATTAAATATTTATAAATAAATAATTAAAAAAAAAGGGGCACACTGTTATCTGCGATATGTATACTTGATATACTTATTAAAATAAAAACAAGGAAACAAGGAAGCATTGATTTCCTTGTTTCGACAACACATGGAAATGGCGAAAAGGAATACATATATGTGGTATGCATATATCACAAAATAGGAAACAAGATTTTCTTTCAACGCACAAAAGTTGTGCCTATAATAATTATAAATATAATATAATTAGTTTCCAATTTCGAATATTTGGAAAATTTCTATATTTAAGAAGGAAAATTTAGGTAGCCTACCTTACTCTATAAATAGGATTTATATCAAGATAGAAGGGACTTTTAATCAAAAGAAAAACCTAGAGAGAAACGTTTTCCTTTATTTACTCTTTATTTTCTCATGTGTTGAGACAAAAAACAGACACCCAAATTGTGAGCGAGTGCATCATTCCATTAATTAGAAAACGCACATCCAGTTGTTCAATTAAACGACAGCGAAAAGGTGCAGAAGAATGTGATCTTAAAAACAAGATCATTCGTGGGTTTGAAAATGATTTTTTTTTTTTTAAGAAATCAACTTAATCTAACTATGACAAAATTCTTATCATTTTCCTTTTATATTTTAAATTAACATAGCTATTGAATAATAAGTAAATTTTTACTATTCGTGGTCTGTTACTTCCGCTAAATTTTTTTAAAATACTGTTTTCTAAACCAACAGTTCATCAGTCAACGCAATCAGTAGAGCTACTTCTTTGATGATTTGGAAAGAGAAACTTGACATTGCAAGTGACTCCTGCAAGTAATAGTGGTGATCTTCGTTCGCCTGGCTATGCCTTTGTTTTCTCGGGCGGGATCTTCATCATCTTCGACACCTCAACGCGATTGTGATCTCCACATCCAAGATGACGTCATGCGATGGCAGAATTGCAACGAAATCGTAATCACTATTTAGAATGTAGGTCCTCTGATCTCATGGTCATCGACACCTGGAGCTCGTCATCATCTCAGATGATGGCCTCTGTAGCGAGTTTGGGTTAGGACATGCTTCGGCCACCGAAACTCTCGTTGGAGACTACCTGACGAGATCGCAGTTATTGTCGTGAGATCTACTGAAGCATTGTCGGAGAAATTCTAGCAACAAAATTACCTTAAAACCCGGATCAGATGCTTCCCACATCAAATTAACAACTTCATCTCACCATCTATGATAAATGAACATCAATTATCAATCATTAGATGGAGTCCTATGAATAGCTACTCTAAAAGAGTCTCTATTACAGATTCTCCTATTAATATATATACAATACTAAGGAAGAAAGAAGTAAATCGTATGTTAACATAATAATTAAAATAAATATTATGTTTTAAAATATATAAAGTAAACAACAATAAATAAAAAATTTATCTAATAAACAATTTATATACTTTTATATATTATTTAGCTAGTAAAATTGTTGTTGACTACAATTTCCCTAGCACTAAAAGGGTGAAGTAGGGTAATTTCAACAATTTAGATATTACATTTACTTTTGTTTTCTTTTGCGTGTCTTTGTTTATATGTATGTATCTACAAAAGTTGGTAGTTATAAGTTGTTAAATAGAAGGATAGATTTTTTCAACCCAAAAAAAATAAATAAAATAAAGAAGGATGGGTTAACATCCAAGAAATTTCTCTCCTTTTTGGAAGCAATTGTTAACCAATTTTTAATTGGCTCTGATCCAGGTTCAAAGCTATGATATATATGATTTGCGCTGTTATCGTCATATACATGTCCTTCTTATAATGGTCAGAAAAAAAAAAAAAAAGGAAGGAAAAGGAATATAGTTTATTCTAGAGTCGTTGAAAAGTCTACTAGAATAAAGACATTAATTATCATGGACTCACCTATCTTAGAGTGACAAAAGACCATATAAACAAATGCCCCATATAAGCATACATGGTCTCGCACTTGCCCATGGCTAAGTGTGATTAGGTGAAGTTGTCCCATTGTTTGTGTGACTATGATTTCAAACTTGATTTTTTCAAGATGTAGGGTTTGAATATCTTCATATTCTCCAAATTCAACCAAAAAAAAAAAAAAGAGAAAAGAAAGAAAGTGTGTTTAGTAATTACATACATAGTCTAACAGATATTTTATAATTGACTCCATCATAAGATATAATATTTGAATCTTCAGGTCTCATAGTTTAAAATATATATATATATATATATGCTCAAGTCAGGCGTCTTAAAGATTTGAATCTTATACACCCTAGCACTAAACCCTGCTTCTAGACATGATTGGGTATTTTCACTGAAAGTGTGTAGAATCAATAGCAAACACACAATTTTCAAAAAAAAAAAAAAAAAAAGGAAAAAAAAAAAACTGAAAACTGAAAAAGCAGAAATGAGACAGGCCTTTGAATTCGGGACTACTTTGGACCATCTATCTTAGGTGGACTCAAAAGAACCCCCAAAAGTTCCACGACAAAATGTTGCGCCCTCTCACTTAGTGCAAACATGAGTCTACATGGAGTCTTTGAAACTTAAAGAGTTCTATTTAAAGAGAAAGGAAAAGTTGCACATTACACAAGGGCCTATCTCTCCTCTAATTTCCTTCAAAGCCACTTGAAAGGCTATGGCAGGCATTTCCTCAAGGCCAAGTTTCTCTCTCGACCACCCGCAAAGTTCTCGACGTCATGAACATCCGTCCTTCAACGTCGTGTACAACATGCCTACAGTCAACTATTTCCCACCACAACACCTTGTCGTTCCCGACCTTCCCCATCCAATCGTTGCTTTTATCATTCCCGACATCATCAACTTAATTGAACTGAAATGTCAATGTCAAGCCAATTCTCCATTTGAGACAAACCCCATAACCATGTGGTTCAGCATTTCTTGCTTGCTGGCCCACTGCTTGGCTTATAGGATCGAGCTGAGATTTTCTTCCCGTCTTCACTCTCCAAATTATGCTGAACTCACAGCAATCCGGTGTGGTTCTTCACTGTTCGTTTCCCTTTGCATAGCGTTTTTAACATCGATTCTTTTGCCGTCGATGAAGCCGCTTTTATATGGTTTTTACGGGCTGCTGTCAATAGGTGACATACTGCAGAGCTTCAAGATTGCTTGGAAATGGATTGATGAATGGATTGTGAGTAACTTCTTTCGTCTGTCTCAAGAGCAACAAGTGGAGAGGGACATACTTCCGGTGTAGAACAGGGACCTGCAGTAGTTTGTTCTTCTTTCTTGTTCGTAATTTAGTATTCATAATCACACTAGTGCACTTCATTTATATAGATTTTTACATTTTTTTCCCCAGTGTATTAAAATGTCCTCCTGTAGAAAACCAATCATACAAGTTGGTTTTGTCACTTTAAATCACACTATTTTTATTTGGGATTTCAATTTCTGCCATGACTAGGGATTTTCACGGCGGAATAGTACAAGTGATGATGTCTTCACACAAATTCCTGCTTTTATGCGTCGCTAAGAAAAGATAGAAGTGATATTGCATAATTTTTTGTTTTGTTTTTGGTTTTTTAACTTTCTCCCCTTATCTTGTAGTTAAAACAAAGAGCAAAAGATTTCCTTGTACAATTAGACAAGAACAGGTCCCATTTTTCCCTTCAAAATTCCGGAATAAATATTGTCCTTTCCTTTTGTAGCAGAAATAAACTTCTTAACTATCTTACCAATCAATTACGGAATTTTTTTTTAATCCCTACATTTGTACGACGAAATCACAATTAGAAATCATGTCTCAACATTTATCAAAATTGAAATTTGCAAAAATCAGAGCAAATCAGGAATCTGCTCGATAAACGAAAATCAAAACAAAATCCGAAATCACCATTAGACACTAGATTAAATGTATGTATCAGTGAAACTAATAGGAATTGAATAATTATGGTTAGAAAAAGTTTGATTCAGAGGTAGAAGAATATTCAACTAAGCCAGCTAAACGAAAAATGATATGTAGAGCAAAGCAAAGCAAAAATGAAAAATTAACCCAAAATGAACCCATTTAATTAGTGCAAAGAAAAGATGTAGACAGACTCACTCACAAATCACAATTCTTGCATAAAGAAGGAGAAAACATATTACATAATCCATGTACATGACATAAACACGAGTTGGCTCTGACACCACTTGTAGGAATATTGCACAGCGGAATTTAAAAAAATTTTAATGATCAAATAAACTTGTGATGCCATATAAAATGAATTACCTTTAACTAAGTAACATGTGAATCAAGAATCTCCAAGAATTAACCAAGATCCCGTGTAGAAGAGCTTCAACCACTTCTCTAATCTGCTCTAATTCTCGAATGATGGAGTATGTGGGCACTCTTACCTTCTACTAATCACATATGCGAACTTAAATTCTCCTTCCAACCACCTAAAGCTCTAGAATTTATTAAAGACTATTGCACCAACATTATATAAAAATTTATTACTAAACCAACACAACGCAAATAAGACACTTAGTGGGTGTTTGGGGTAGTATCTCCAGACAGTTTTTTTGCCATTTGGATTTCAAATTTCTAACTCTACATCAAAATTTATCTTTTTTCTATTTTCAAAAAACATAAACTTTAAAAATCTACAACTTTCTCATTTCAAATCAGAATGAGATAAATTTTTTTGTCAAAATACTTGTAACGACAAGATGAACTAGACAATATCCATGTTGCATTTTTTTTTTCCCAAACACATTTTAAAATTTTACATTATTTTTTATATCACGTAGTTTTTTCGAAAGCTTTACCTCTAAACACACATTTCCAACTCGACTTCGAAAATACTATCTCCAGATGTTACCTAAATGGACCCTAATAAAACTAAAGTTTTTGTTATATTGGTCAAAAATGAAAAATTTATGTCATGTTGATCAATAAATGAAAAAAAGATGGTTATTTAGGTAATTGTCTCAAAATTACAAAGGCAGAAATGAAAAGTTGCACTTGAAAATCGATTGGTCCAATTGAACTAATTAATTGGATTGTTTGTTATATGACCAAAATAATGCTGATTAGATAAACACCCATATTACCTAATTTTGATAGAAAAAAATATTAAGAGAAGAAAATAAACAAAAAAAACCCTAGCCAAAATGACAGTTTTTAGATACTTATTTAAAAAAAAATTTGATGATAGTGACTATTAAAATGATTGATAAGTTGATCGATCTAAATCCACTCAATTAGTGATTCATTAATAGATCATTCGATTAGTGATTGACTTGTAAGTCATTAACTAACATTAATTAAATAAATATTGATAGCTTGACAGATAAGTAATTAATAAATCATTAATCATTATTTACTATTTTTTAAAAACTATCCTTTTTCTAATTTAACAAAATTTGAAATATTTATGAAAAAATACTAAAAAAATCCATTTTTCTAAATATTTTATTTGGAAAAAAAGGTTTTTTTAATTAAGGTAAATCACTCATCTATTCTCTAATCTTTTTACAAACTTGCAAGTTCGTCCACAACCTTTTTATTGCAGTTAAAAGGTCTTTAAACTATTTAAACTTGTATAATTTAGTCCCTTTTTTTTTCTTACTAACAAATGTTAAAAATTGGATGAAATAGATTAATTATATCACACATGTAAGTTAGATCATATATATATATATATATATATATATATATTCTTTATTGATCTTAAAAAGTAAATCATGTGCGATTCATGTGATATTTTTCTATTAAATTTTTAAGGTTTGTTAACAAAAATGACCATTATGCATCCCTTAAAGAGCTCAGGCATCTTTTAGCCCAAAAAAAAAAATTTAATAAAGGAAGATGGAGGACCAAATCATAATTTCGTAAAAGGATTAGGGTTCAAATTGTAATTTTATGTTTTAGATCATGTTTATAGGAGCAACTTGTCACATTTTGACAATTTGCATTCCAAACTTCTAGTTTTGACAATTAAATTGTTAAATTAATCATAAAATTATACTAAATTTTCATTAAATTAATCATGAAATCCACATACGCCTCATATGAAAATAAAAAACAGTATTTTAAACAAACAATTTTCAAATCTTGTATAAACCCTAACAGAAATCTTCCAAATCCAAATCTTCAATGTAATATAAGATTAACTAAATAGAATAGCATCATAAAACCTTTAAAAAAAACATTAAAGAAAAATTATTAAAATTAAAAATTTAAAGAGCATGTTGTAAAAGGGTAAGGCTACGGTAAAATTCCTTTAATATACCATATCAGTAGAGCCAGTTTTTAAACCGTTTAAATATAATCAAACGACTGAGACGTTGCTTATGCATGATAATTGTAATGCACCTTACCTTATACTAGTATAGACTAAAAAATTCAAAATTAATATATAAAAAATAAATTAAAGAGAGCTCCCCCATGCCCACAGAATCCCTCCCCCTGTAGGCGGGGTGGGGAAGGGGAGCTAGGTCATCGGTGCGGTGGGGGGGGGGGGGGGGGGGAGGGCTGGTCAGCGAGGAGGGGGGTGCCTCCTCGGCATCGGGGACTCTGTCGGCCTTGGGGGAGAGTTTTTTTAATTTATTTATTTTATATATTATTTTTTAATTTTATAGTCTATACTAGTATAAGATAAAATGCATTATAATTGTTATACAAAAGAAAAATCTTAATCGTTTAATTATAGCTTAACAGTTAAGAAATTAATTCTTCCAATATGATATATAAAAAGGTATTTATTCTACTCTTACCTGTTGTAAAAAAGTGACAATTTTAAAGAGTATGTGTGCTAAATTTTATTTTATTTTATTTTATTTTTTGTTAAATGAATGGTGCTAAATGTGGATTTTTGTCTATGCTTGAATGAAGATCCCCACTGAACCCTAAGTCCACTTTCATTTCTGCCTTTTTTCTTCCGCAGCAATGTGGTCAGTTGTGGCGGCACGGGCCTCTCATCTCTTCAGAAGCCTCTCCTCATCATGCCGAGCCTCTCATCTCTTCAGAACCCTCTCCTCCTCCTCATCATCATCATCACCATCTCTCAAGCTTCTCTTCGCAACTCTTCAGAGAAATTCCGACATTTTCCTCCCAAAACCTCTATCCTTTTCCCCTAGATTCCTCTGCCAAACTCCGGCCAACCACTCCGATTCTTTAGAGGCGGAGCAGCTTCCAGAACCTTCTCGTCGGCGAAAATGATGGCGCTCCTCAGATCGGAATTGCCCAGTTGGATGATGAAGAAGACAACGCCGATAAGGTGGAGGAATTGTTGTCTCTTCTTCGGAACCAAACCTCTGATGATGGGTCTTCTTCTTCTCTGGAATCCAGATTCGACGACATGGATTTGAGGCTTCACGAGGATGTCCTGGTTAGAGCTCTTCAAACTCCAGAAGTTTTAACTGAGAATTTGATTAGTTTCTTCACCTGGGCTTTGAAGAAAAATCCAAAAATTAGAGGAAAACCCCGTGTTTTGGAATCACTAGTTAGGGCTGTATGTGGTAGTAGTCTTAAGAGGAAAGAGGCTTATTGGTTGTGGGATCTGGTAAAGGAGATTGGTGAGAATGAAAGTGATGTGTTGAACACTCAGATTCTCAATGAACTTATTGCTTCGTTTTCTAAGTTGGGGAAAGGGAAGGCTGCTTTCGAGGTTTTCGAAAAGTTTGGAGATTTTAAGGTTGAGCCTAATGCAGATACGTTTTACTTCACGCTCGAAGTGCTTTTCCAGCGCTCGATGTTAGATTGGGCTTGGGCAGTTTGGGAGAAGATGATTGACGCTGATATAGTGCCGGATGAGGGTGAGAAAGTCGGCAGGATCATCTCGTGGTTTTGCCAGGCAAAAAGGGCTCAGGATGCCCATCTGGTTTACACGATGGCGAAGGAGAAGAAGAAGGGGTATCCGGTTCCTCGCCACGCGGTTAATTTCTTGGTCGGTGCGCTTTGTTGGGAGGATGGTACGGTGAAACTGGCGCTGGAGATGTTAGATGATTTCAAAGGAGTAGCAAGGAAGTATGCGATCAAGCCATTTTCGGCTGTGATTCAAGGTTTGTGTAGGATAAAAGATGTGAACGAGGCGAAGAAATTGCTTGTCAAGATGACAACAGATGGCCCGCCTCCGGGGAATGCAGTCTTTAACTCGGTCATCCATGGCTTTTCTAAGGCCGGGGATATGAATATGATGACGAGTAGGGGATTGAAGCCGGCTGTCTACACCTGCACTGTTATCATTAGTGGATACACGAAAGGAGGTCAGATGCAGGAGGCTCGTAAGATCTTATCAGAAGCCAAAAAGAAGCATTCTAAATTGAGCCCAGTGACATACCATACGCTCATTCGTGCGTATTGCAAACTCGAAGAGTTCGACAAGGCTTTAGAGTTTTTGGCTGAGATGGAAGATCACGGGGTAAGTCCTAACACTGATGAATACAATAAGTTGATCCAATCTCTTTGCCTCAAGGCTTTAGATTGGGAGACAGCAGAGAAATTGCTCGACGAAATGAAAGAGAAGGGTTTGCATCTCAATGGGATCACAAGGGGGCTAATAAGAGCAGTCAAGGAAATGGTGGAAGAAGAAGTTAAGAATTCAAGACTTCAAAGACTAGTGTAGAGGCCTAATATGAGAACATGAAGATTGGGGTAAGTTGGTAATAAGTTGATTTTGTTAGTTTTAGATCTCTCTGTTCTCTCTCTGATTGAAAAATGAAATCTAAGAGTTTTCTTTATGTCAATGTTGTTGGTCCTTTTAGATTCAAATTTAGGCCTGGTTTAAAGAGCAGGTTGTTGTAATCGCAAAGTGCAATTTTCGGGTTGGTTCTTTTGGTTTCAGTTTCATTTTTTCAATGACCTCTGTCTATTTTAAGAGGCAACTAGAATTGAAAATTTTATGAGAAAATGAAAGCTACAGGCAGTAAGTTTTGAACGAAATATAGTCAATTCGAATTAACGTTTATTGACGGCTCAAAACAGGTTGAGGGGCAAAAAGAAAGGACCCTGTTACGGTCCCCGTCAAAATCGGCCATGAATTTTGAGGGTTTGTATGATTTTTATTAACGTTTTTTAATGTCTATCCAAACCTACATTCTAATATTTTTATTCAATGATTCTATTCAAATACATCCATCCGAACGTCGGCTTGGATTGTCATTTAAATGTTACTGTTTAAATGTTCGGGGGTTCAACTTCAAATATTACCACACCTGTTGCTGCTTTTTTCTTCTTTTTTTTTGGCGCCGGGGGGGGGGGGGGGGGGGGGGGGGGGGGGTGGGTGGGGTGGTGGTGGTGGTGTTGGTGGCGAGGGGTGCGCCTAGAAATACCATCACATGGTGATTGTTTGAAACAGTCTTGAGAATAATTTTTGTAATTGTTTATATGTTTAGCAATGTTGTCACTTTTTACTTGGAAAAAAAAAAAAAAAAAGAACATATGCGCTACAAAATTGTTTTTTTTTTTAATGAAAAAAAAAATTCCTTGCTTTTTTGGACACACTGTAAACATTTCAAAAAATCTCTTTGATATTTATGGATATTCATATTTCTAAACATTGGGAAGATTTTACGGATGGTCTGGGAAAAAAATTATTTTCTTGCCGTTATCAATGTCAAGATTTAAATATATATAGGCAATGCCGTCGAGTTGAATCCAACATCACGGATATTTTCATCAAGGATGGGGTTTTGTTTTCTATCTTCACTCTGAATATTTAGAAAAAAAGAATCATTTTCCAAACCAATATCAAATGAGGTCATTGTTTCTGCAAGGCCTAGCTATATGTTTAGGGTAAATCTACAATGAGGTAAGCCTTTTCTACCCCATCCATGGAGTACAAATTGTAAACCGTTAAATTGTCTTTTAACAGTTTAGATTAAAACTATGCACCAAACCTAGCCTGAGATAATAGCACACGATCAAACTTAAAAATCAAAGGAAAAAAGAGAAGGAAAGTCTCAGTTCTCAACTTCGGCCACAGTCATCGGTGGCGGCGCCGCCACATCAAATGAGAAGTAGTCAAACGAGAAGTAGTCGGCGGTGGTAGACAAGGTCACCAGTTTTTAGGTAGAGGAGAGTGTTTGTGCCGCTATGAGATTTCGTCGTCCATGAAGGACATAGCAATTGTCGCGTCGATGGTTGCCAAGGTTGCAAGCATCGGCCACTGTGGGTCGCATAGGTCGGACGGAGGGCAGATTGTATAGATTCTTAGCAGATCCGTTGCCCATGGGTGGCTCCAGGACGGCGAGCTCGTAATTGAGCAGTGGGTGACTTGTGAGGCCGGCAAGCTCGTGATTTGGGGGTGAGTGGCTTGTGAGACCGGTGAGCTCACAATTGGGTCGTGGGTGACTCGCGAGGCCGGTGAGCTTCCGATGTGGGCGATAGGTTGGTGGGTGCCGTCGGCAGAGGAAAGGAAGCCCAGATCTCGCGAGCTCGGAGCCCTGCCGTTGACGCCATTGGAAACTCGTCCCTGGTCTCGTCGACGAGAACGCCGGTGATGGTATTCTTTATTTTTGTTTTTGTTTTTTGTTTTGTTTTGTTTTTCTTATTTTTTAATCTGATGGTGGATTATATTTTATGTGGGAGGTTTTATTTGAGTTGGGTGGACTTTAGTCCTTTTTAATCCTTTGATTTTAATCAAAGAGTAAAAAAAATTTACCCTATCAATGGGGTAAAAATTACCCCATTGTAGAAGCTCTCATATGTTTAAATTAAGACTACATTTCTTGCTCGAAGATTTGAATGCAGAAAAGAAAATCATATGGTTTTCCTTGTTATTTAGTTCAATCTAGGCATCATTCTTCTGTTAAAAATGATCACCATTAAATAAAAAATAAAAATAAAAAAAATCTGATTTTGATTGTGGGAATTTTTTTTTCCTAACCTAGTTCTTGAATGAATTAGACACGTCGAAGTCTATCTCCAAAAATTAGTAATGAAGAGGCTTGAAAGGACCTGAGCGTGATTTCCTGAGAACTCCAGCATTCACTTTCTAATTTGTCTTTGGATATATTATTTAGGGGAATTCTATAATGGGGTAATAAATTTTACCCCATTAATGAGGTAAAATCCAACAGATGGGAACGGGTATATTGAGAATGTATACCATGCTAAAATAAACCCCTCTCACACATAATCAAATTTTCATGTCTAAAAAAAGGGGGGAAAAAAAAGGCCAACTTCAATGGCCTTGGGTGGAACTCCGATGGTCTTGGTCGGATCTGCCTCCTGTCCCTCACGGTGACGTAGCAGTGACCATCCACAAGCTAGATCTACATTGTGTTTGGGGGGAGCTGAACGTCGTGGGAGGGGGGGCTGACTCGCCGACACATCTCTCTCCATCGAAATCCTTCTTCTTCTGGTTTTTTTTTTTTTTTTTTTTTGAGTGTTTTGTAGAATGAAATCAGGTATAACAGGTTGTATATTTTTTTAGTGTATCTTTTTAATCTTGATTGTCTAAAGATGATCAGATGGTCAAAATTATTTTACACTATCAATGGGATAAAGTATTCTTACCCCATTGTAGAATCTTTTTCAAGCATTAGTTTGTGGACACGTTTTTGGTGACAAGGCTATGTTTAAAAACAAATTAGCTATTTAAAAAAAAAAAAAAAAAAACCCTAGATAGCTTGTTTTATATTTGGGGTTAGTTACATTTTTATACTTTAAATTTTGCTTTTATTCATAAAACATACTTTGCATTTTGAAGTTTTATATTTGGAAAAATATTATAAATTCCCCCTGAAATATGTTATTGGTGTCAAAATACTCCATGAACAATGAAATGTACCTGTTGTATCCCTGAACATTAATATGTGTGTCAAGTTGCTCATTCGTTACTTTTTGTTAGTTTTTCGGTCATTTTTAATGTCAAAATGCCCCCTTGAACTTTGTAGTTGTGTCAAAATACCCTATACTTTTTGCATCTGGGTCAAAATGCCCCTGATCTTTCATATTTGTGTCAAATTACCTCTTTGGTATTTGTGTCAAAATATCACATACGTTTAGATTTCAAGTAATATACAAATATATATCTTTTTTGACCTGAACATACCTAAAATACCCTTAAAAAGATTAAAATTGAGATTGTTCATCTTTTTGTATCATGTGTTTTGCTTTTATTCAAAAAGTATATTGTGACAGTTATCAATCCTTCTAAGGAAAGGGTAAGCTGTGTAGTCCGACATCACTTGAGAATTGATATATGTGATGATTCATAAATAAAGAGACTACCTCCTAATTGTATGAGGCCTTTTGGGGTGAGCAAAACCATGTGGGCATAAGGTCCAAAATAGATAATATCATACCAAATGGAGGCATGTGTCATTACAAATGGTATCAGAGCCTATTCCCAATCAGAAGTGCGGCCAACGAGAATGTTGGGTCCCAAAAGAGGTGAGCCCAAGAGCAAAAACGTGCAGGCACGAGGCCCAAAGCTAATATTATCATACCAAAGGGATGCACAGGTCATTACAAATAGTATCAGAATCTATATCCAACTGGAAGTGTGACCAACGAGGACGTTGGACCCCTAAAGGAGGGGTAATTGTGATAGTCATTAGTCTCTATAAGGAAAGGGTAAGCTATACTGTCCCACATCACTTGGGAATGGATATATGTGATGATTCATAAGTAAAAAAATCACCTCCTAAATTGTATGAGACCTTTTGGGGTGAGTCCAAAAGCAAAACCATGTGGTTCTGAGGACCAAAGTGAATAATATCATACCAAAAGAGACACATGTCATTACATATACCCTATATTTCAAAATAGAAAACTAATATGGACACTAACTCTAATCCTAATTTATGAGTCCCAACCTATTTAGTATCTGAGTTGTCATTATTTTATTGGTAAGTGGTTAAAACATTGCTACATTAATTATTTACTTCAACCAATGAATAGATGATACGTAAGTTGGTACTCAAAAAGTTGGGATTAGAGTGGGTGTCCCTAGCACTACTCTTCAAAATAATGCGTTTTTTACACCATTCTATTATTTTTTTAATGTATTAAATCTATATATTTTTCTCGGTTTACTCTTTATTTGGATCTTAAGATGTCCAAACTACCCTTATTTTAAATTTCTTAAATTATTTTATAAGTTTAATTTTGAGGGTATTTATGTTATTTTTTTAGATCAAAATAAGTGTTGATTGAGAAAAAATATATATAGATATTTGTATTAAAAATATTATTATGGTATAAAAATTAAATAACTTCAAAACGCAAGATATATTTTCTAAATAAGAGTAAAATATAATGTATAAAAAAAGTACCCTAGCTTTTTAGACCTACATAACAAAAACAGAATTTTCTTTTGGCTCTTCAGACTCCTTTAAGTATCTTGGTATTAACTACAAACCTCCAATTTGATCAGCTAATGCTTATGGTTTTTTCTATAATTTATGCGCATGTTTTTTTTTAATCGTAAAAAAATATAACGAGAAAGCTAGGTTAGAAGGTAAGATAAAGAAATTGAACAGTGGATCATTGAGCAGCTTTTTAGTGTGAACTTATTTATTAATGTAATCATCATATATAACCTATTAATTAAATAATATTAACTCATATCCTATGAACTTAGCAATGGTATATAAATAAATTGAGTATTCACTTCACTTATTTAGGAATCAATATCGAAAAAATGTAAGTATTGACATTTTTATTTCTTATTTCTAATGTTGCGTTGAATACATGAAAGTTTTATTACCGATTTTGTAAATAAATAAATAAATAATATATATATATATTTATATAGAAAACGAAAGGAAATCATTCAAAAACAAGGAAAGAAACAAAAGGAAATTACTTCTCTTTTCTTTATCCACTAGATGCAATGTAAACGTGCATTTTAAGCTTTATGTCCAAACTTCCGTCTGCCCTTTTGCAGCAAATAAATTGGTGTTAGAACTACTATAAGAAAGAAGAAAATGAAAGGCATTAGAATTAGAAGAGAAGTTGGAATGAAATTGCCCTCTAATGGGACCAAAATGATTCCAAATTCCTGTTGCCCCTGTAGTGCTTTCCCAACCTACTACCAATTGCTAAGGTCAGTATTAAAATCAATTTGGGACCAAAAATGTGTCGATCTTAACGTTTATTTGTTAGATTTTAAGATCCAGACTTTAAAATTATCTAACAAATAAATAAAAAGGAAATTAATGAAAAGTATTTTCATAGGACTGTAATTTACTCAATATATAAGCACAATATGAAATGGTTTAGGTTTGCTATAAGACAAAATGATATACCAAAAAATTGTAATAAAACATAAAGTTGTTTATTTTTAAAAAATACTGAAAATTGGACAAGAAAAGTAGAGATAATTCTCAAAGTGATTTTATTAATATTCATCAAATTTTGATTTCGAAATAATAGAAAAGCCTCTAAATAGTAGATCCTAATTTTTATAATCCTATTAAAATAATTATAAAAGACACTGACTAATCAAATCTGAAAAAAAAAATGGCCGTTTCATTTTTCTAAATAAAAAATAAAAGTCTGGTCATCTGTTAAATTATGTGATTAAATAAATCACTCAGTTTAATTGTTAATACTTTTTTCACACATCAAACAGGAAATAACCCTTTTTTCTTTTAAAAAACAATATATATTTTTTAACAGTTTGCTCTCTCACATTTCGCTTTCTTTTATTTGAAAATTCGAACTTGCTTCTCCTTCTCCTTCCCTTCTTCTTCTTCTTCTTCTTATTCTTTCTTCTTTGTTTCTTTGGGGACTTCTATGGTGAGGGACGTACTTTTTCCCCCACCGATGGGGTTAAAAAAAATTAACCAATCGATTGAGAGTTGATGGTCTTGAATCAGAGTCTCATGAAAACAAAAATAAAAACAACTATATTTGATTATATCATCTTTTTAATTTAAATTACAAATAATTATTTTAAAACATTTGTTCAAAAAAAAAAAAAAAAAAAACACGCACATACACACACTTCTCCCACACCACCACCCCACCGCTCCTACTTTCCCTTCAGTGCTCTCCAATATGCTCTTCTCAACAATTCCCTTCTCATCGCTGGATTTCTCCATCCAAAATATCGGCAAATCAAAGATTTATGCCACCTTATTGATGACCTCCGTTGAATTTACGCCATTGAGTGCCCCAACGATTTCACCGTTGCTTCCTTCAAATCCTAAAATCAAAACCCAAAAACAAATAAATAAATTGAACTCACCAAATAAAAAGATTATGAAAAGTTGTGAAAGAGATTGCATTTCTGGATTTACTTACAGAAAAAGCTTTTGAATATGGACTGAAATCAGGGGCGGAAATTAGAGCCAGAGAAGAGAATAGAGATTGTGCAACTACGAGAAGCAAAAACAAGAGTCGAAGATAGAGTGAGGAGATCGCCATTGTTGAAGATAGAGACTTGCAGAGAGGATCTCAGTTTTTCAGGAGAATTTGGGACAAAGTCAATGAAGATAATAAAAAGTTTGGAGATTTCTGGGACCTCTTCTAGCTCGTCCAATGACTCATTAGATGCGGCGGCGTCCACATAAACGACGGAGCCGCTGGCGATCAACAATGGCCGGCATGGTTGAGCAGCAAGCTCTGTGTCTGTGATTATTATTATTATTATTATTTTTTGCATCAAAAAGGTTTTCCTTTTTGCTTTAATGATTTTTCAAGTGTGATTGTGTGTTAAGATCCTATAATAATTTTGGTACAAACATTTAATCTCAACCGTCTAAAATCAATCGAATAGTAAAAAATTTTACCCCTTTGATGAGAAAAAACTAGAAGATCTCACTGTAGATTCATCATTTTTCTTTTTGAGAAATCACATGTTTCTTATACATATAATAAGTGTTGATGGTGTAATCGTCCCCACGTTGGAGACCACCTATTTACTGGGGAACGAGATGCGCTAGAACCAGTAGGCTCTTTTGCCAGCCCAATGATGAAGATCTGACCACTTGATTAGATCCGACTAGATCAGAGAAGTCCATTCTCAGGTCACCAGGCTAACCTACCAACACCTAAACCCTGAATTACTGCTCCGATGAGATCCTCAAGCAGATACCATCAGGCTCCAATTTACTGGCCTGAGCAACACTTTCCCGACCATGAGAAGATCCTTCTCAAGATGGATGGCCCAGGCTACCCTTGCCATGCCATCCTGTATCGGCTGACAACCGTACTGTGGCAAGGCATGCGATACCAACTACTTTTCACCACTTGACACCTGACATTCAGTACCTGTCCTTGTCCCTGCTCCGGTGCCACCCTCCACCATTTGACCAAACTGACATAGTACTAGCCTCTTGCGCTAGTACTGATGGCATGCACTCGTGTCCCCCCATCACCTGAATGGAAGGGCATGTGGCATCCGTCTAGTGGAGGTCAAGTATTTGTACACACAAAGCATGTCTACCCACTGGGATCACTCGGAATACGACTCATTATGGTCACTCGAGCACCAGAACTCGTGGAAAACGCCTACAAATAGAGGAATGCCTCACTCACTTATGTATTGCCTAATTTTCCTTGCCTAAACTTTGCTTCTTCGCTTGCTCATCAATGCCCTTTACTGAGTTAAGTATTTAAGTGTCCTAAGTTGACACCCCACTGATATCCCCTTTACTCCGAGGTGCTTCTCTTTTGCAGGTGACTGGATGAAGAACGAGGTAAAAGGCGGATAAAGTCGGGTGATGCCATTTAGTGTTGTGTCAAAGATTTTTGACGTCAATACTTTGGTGCTTGAAGGAGGGCACCGCGCCTTTCTAGTAACAACTTCCCAATCATTCATGTTCTCAGTTCACCTACCCCTCCACACCACTTGCATACCTAACCAGGACAACCAGGGCCACGAGAACCCTACCCCAAATGGTTCCCAAAGCACTCGGGGAGCCCAACGTAGTCGTGGCGTGCAAGCACTAAGAAAACCCTCATAGATGGAGATCCTCACAGGGAACATCCAGAACTTGATCGAGACCATTCGGATACCCACCGACGCCTTTAAGGAATTCCAAGGCGCACTACCCCATTTTGCATGGGAGGAAGAAGCCGAAGACTCCTCGCTAGTTGGGCGGCAATGATTAGTTGAGTGGTCGAGAAGCTTAGACCAAGTGGTCTAGCAAACGGGCAATCGGGGCACAAGGGGAGCTGAGAAGAGGGGGCCGAGACCTCGAAGAGCACAATTCGAATCGTGAGTGCTTGAGGAGTCACCACAACAGGGTGGCTCGGTCAAGAACTCGAGCAAACAGTGACGAATCGGTCTCCACACCCCTAGTTGCCGGGAGAAGACGCGACAGACATCAGCAGTGAGAAGACACGCTGTACATCTCTAGGAGATCAACATTAGTGTTCGACCATTTAGGACGAGTAGGGGTCAATCACAGCCAATGCTGAAATCGCTCAATCAAAAGACCACCAAAGGTCGAGAAAAACGACCAAAACAAATTTGACCACCTTCAGCACCAGCTCAACCTACTAATGAGCTAGCGGTACGGGTTGAAGCAGGTCGGAGCGGTCGATCCGCCTTTCACCCCAGCAATCATGGCTGCGCCTTACCTGGCTAGATTGAAAATGCTGATCGTAGCCCCTTATGATGGCTACACGGACACTGATGAGCAACTAGAGAACTACCATGCACACATGATCATTCAAAATGCAAATGAAGCTACCCTCTGTAAAACCTTATGCTTGACCTTGACCGGCACTGCTCGGCAGTGGTACTGAAAACTGATGCTAGGGTCGATTAACTTGTTCAAGCAGTTGTCTGATGCCTTCTCAACGGCGTTCCTCAATGCAAAGACCCAGAAGAAGGAGACCTCACACTTGTTTAGAATTAAACAAGGCGAGAATGAGCCTTTGAAAGGGTACTTGGACCGCTTTGACAAGGCCATCATGCAAGTCAATAATTGCTCTGATAACATCCTCATAGAAATATTCCGAGAAGGAGTCAAGGAAAAAAAATTGCTTTAAACAATCGCTTATGATGTTCCTCTACGTTTGCGCATTTGAGGGGTATAGCCCAAAAGCACGCCGAAGCAGAGCAGTAGATCAACGGGCAAAACTCTACAATCTAAGAAATATGTGACCCACTAGGAAGAACAAGCCCAATAAGGACAGACTAGAGCAGCCACTGAGAAGGCCACCTATAAAGCTGAAGCTGCATTAGAGCCTAAAACTCTTGCAAGAATGTTCCGTCAATACACTCCACTGGCCACCATGGTAGAACACGTGATGAACTAGATCTCCAAAAGGGGACTGCTCTGGGACACGCCACCTATAATAGCCGCGCTTTTTGCTGATTCATGATTTCCTTGTTGAGGAATATGAATGTTTATGTAAAATATCAGATATGATTTTATCATAGTATATTTGAGTTCTTATAACCTTATAAGACTCAATAATAGTTTGCTTAGCTAAGCATGAGGCCTCTTGAGAAAAAAAGCAGAATAAGAATTTATGATTTTATTTCGATCAACGTTTGACCAGAATGACTCAAGGCATGATTATGACTGTACTGCAATATAGCAAGCAGTATGGAAATTTACTGCGAAAAACCATAATCACAGATGAAAAAGTAAGAATAAGGTACGAGACGACTTTAGAAAATCAAGCACAATATTTATAGTAATAAAGACTAAGTAGCTCCAAGTCTTAAAATAAATTTATACGCAATTTAGTTAATTACAGATGAATTCTGGACTGTAATCCAATATGACAGTACTGTTATTAGTTAAAAACAGTATTACCATTATCTAAGTTAGTGATAAATTGGATTGCATATTAAGGAAAGTACCAAACATGGCCTTATGGGGTGACACCTCATTAAAGATAGATAAGCCATTTTTGGAATTGAAATTTAAATGGATAATTAAGCAATTCAATTAAGTTGTGATTCAAAAGTTTAAGTGTATTTCATGCTGGGTATGTAAGAGCATAAGCTCACCTTTTATTTTTCATGCAATAGCCTAGATTGCTTGATATGTGCTTGATTAGGGTTTTGTGGTCTTGATTTATAATTTGGTGCATGTTTGTGATACTATGTACTAGAAATTATGTAGTATGTGTGAATGCCTATTAGTGTTTGTAATATGTCCCCACATACTCAAGAAGAGGTATTGTCTGAATGATAATGATGATGATGATGTATGATGAATGGAGGGTGAAAAATTAACCCAAAACCCTAATTTGGTAAATGTTACCATTTGGGTTTGTAAGGATTGGAAACCAATGCATGATGATGGAAACTATACGTAACTCACTGCATGTTTATCGTAGGCTCACGGTTTCAACTGTTTAAGGCATGGTGTGAGCAATTTTATGTAAAAATAAAAAAAAATAAAAAAAAATCAACCAAATTTCGAAACTGCCAGTTTCGGATTAAACTGGGTAGCAATCTGGAAATGGAATTTTGAGGCCTTTAGAGGCCGAATTTAGAAAAGGTTAAAACTACAAATTTGTAGAAAATTGAAAACACAAGGGATAGTATGGACAGATTTTTAAAAATAAGCTCCAAAAGCTTTCGTTTTTATGAAAATCCAAACTTGGTCTGCCCAGACCCTGTGCACGGCCAGGCAATTTCAACAAGGAAAAATGATAGGTTAAAGGCAGAATTAAGATTTGAGGAAAAAATGAAAGTCGTAGGAATCATTGAGGTTTACAACTTTCATAAGAAATTTTTTTCAAATTCAAAACATATTTGAAGATAAAACTAGATCTTAAAAATTGAGCAGGAAACAGGAAATTCCTGCACAGGATTTTCAAAAAGTGCATGAACAGGCAATTCTTGCACATGCACTGATAACTGAAATTATGGAATTATTTTCAAAGATTGCTTTCAGAATTTGACAGTTTTTGTTTAAAGTTACAGTTTTATAAAAATACGGTTTTAAGGGATTAAAGTTTTACAAAAAATTTTAAAAGAAAAATTAGACAAAATCTTGTTAAGAAAAGAGAAAAATAAATACATAGGCTAAAAATTATTTTGAAAACATAGTAACAAAATAATGACCATTAGTAACCGGATATGATACCCAAGCAATTTGGTTAGGCTTAAAACCCATGATTACCAATAGTAACCTAATAAGGTATTACTTTAAAAGTAATTGGGCCTTAGTGACCTAATAAGGTATTTGTAATAACCCGAAATTGTGATGAACCTGTGATTTCGTTAGATACAAGGAAAATCTAAGACTAAATCATGTATGTCGATATGAAACTTATGATCTGAGTTGAATATCAGTATATATTTAAGTTCTCGTTTAATTAGCTGCGAGACTCAATAGTAGTTTTCTTAGTCAAGCACGAGGCCTTTTGAGAAAAAGGGGCAGAATAGGAATTTATGATTTTATGCCGGTTAACATTTGACCAGGTTGACTTTAGGTTTGACTAAGATGGTACTGCAGTGTAATCAACAGTATGGAAAATTATACTGCGGAAAATCATCATTACAGACAATTAAGCAAGAATAAGCTATGAGACCACCCTAGAAAAATCAGGCACAATGTTTAGAGCAATATGAACTAAATAGTTTCAAGTTCTAAGAAAATCCTATATGCAGTCCAATTTTACGTAAATGAATTCTGGACTGCAGTCCAGTATAACAATACTGTTTTTAGTGAAAAGCAGTATTGATATTATCTAAGTTAGTAAGGAAATGGACTACATAATTATATTAAGGGATTTTTGGAATTAAGTGGATAATTATGCATGCATTGGAAGCCAAGTGGCTCCACCATAGAAGAAGAAGGGAAGGAGAAGGAGAAGCAAGTTCGGATTTTCAAATAAAAGAAAGCAAAATGTGAGAGACCAAACTGTTAAAAAATATATATATTGTTCTTTAAAAGAAAAAAAGGGTTATTTCCTGTTTGATGTGTGAAAAAAGTATTAACAATTAAACTGGGTGATCTATTTAATCACATAATCTAACGGATGACCAGACTTTTATTTTTTTATTTAGAAAAATGAAACGGCCATTTTTTTTTTTTTTCAGATTTGATTAGTCAGTGTCTTTTATAATTATTTTAATAGGATTATAAAAATTAGGATCTACTATTTAGAGGCTTTTCTATTATTTCGAAATCAAAATTTGATGATTATTAATAAAATCACTTTGAGAATTATCTCTACTTTTCTTGTCCAATTTTCAGTATTTTTTAAAAATAAACAACTTTATGTTTTATTACAATTTTTTGGTATATCATTTTGTCTTATAGCAAACCTAAACCATTTCATATTGTGCTTATATATTGAGTAAATTACAGTCCTATGAAAATACTTTTCATTATTTTCCTTTTTATTTATTTGTTAGATAATTTTAAAGACTGGATCTTAAAATCTAACAAATAAACGTTAAGATCGACACATTTTTGGTCCCAAATTGATTTTAATATTGACCTTAGCAATTGGTAGGAGGTTGGGAAAGCACTACAGGGGCAACAGGAATTTGGAATCATTTTGGTCCCATTAGAGGGCAATTTCATTCCAACTTCTCTTCTAATTCTAATGCCTTTCATTTTCTTCTTTCTTATAGTAGTTCTAACACCAATTTATTTGCTGCAAAAGGGCAGACGGAAGTTTGGACATAAAGCTTAAAATGCACGTTTACATTGCATCTAGTGGATAAAGAAAAGAGAAGTAATTTCCTTTTGTTTCTTTCCTTGTTTTTGAATGATTTCCTTTCGTTTTCTATATAAATATATATATATTATTTATTTATTTATTTACAAAATCGGTAATAAAACTTTCATGTATTCAACGCAACATTAGAAATAAGAAATAGAAATGTCAATACTTACATTTTTTTGATATTGATTCCTAAATAAGTGAAGTGAATACTCAATTTATTTATATACCATTGCTAAGTTCATAGGATATGAGTTAATATTATATACCATTGCTAAGTTCAATTTATTTATATGAGTTATTTATATTATTTAATTACAAGGTTATATGTGATAATTACATTAATAAATAAGTTCACACTAAAAAGCTGCTCAATGATCCACTGTTCAATTTCTTTATCTTACCTTCTAACCTAGCTTTCTCGTTATATTTTTTTACGATTAAAAATAAACATGCGCATAAATTATAGAAAAAACCAAAAGCAATTGCTGATCAAATTGGAGGTTTGTAGTTAATACCAAGACACTTAAAGGAGTCTGAAGAGCCAAAAGAAAATTCTGTTTTTGTTATGTAGGTCTGAAAAGCTAGGGTTATTTACTTTTTTATACATTATATTTTACTCTTATTTAGAAAATATATCTTGCGTTTTGAAGTTATTTAATTTTTATACCATAATAATATTTTTAATACAAATATCTATATATATTTTTTCTCAATCAACACTTATTTTGATCTAAAAAAATAACATAAATACCCTCAAAATTAAACTTAGAAAATAATTTAAGAAATTTAAAATAAGGGTAGTTTGGACATCTTAAGATCCAAATAAAGAGTAAACCGAGAAAAATATATAGATTTAATACATTAAAAAAATAATAGAATGGTGTAAAAACACATTATTTTGAATAGTAGTGCTAGGGACACCCACTCTAATCCCAACTTTTTGAGTACCAACTTACGCGTCATCTATTCATTGGTTGAAGTAAGTAATTAATGTGACAATGTTTTAATCACTTACCAATAAAATAATGACAACTCAGATACTGCATAGGTTGGGACTCATAAATTAGGATTAGAGTTAGTGTCCATAGTAGTTTTCTATTTTGAAATATAGGGTATATGTAATGACCTGTGCCTCATTTTGGTATGATATTATTCACTTTGGGCCTCAGAACCACATGGTTTTGCTTTTGGACTCACCCCAAAAGGTCTCATACAATTTAGGAGGTGATTTTTTTACTTATGAATCATCACATATATCCATTCCCAAGTGATGTGGGACAGTATAGCTTACCCTTTCCTTATAGAGACTAATGACTATCACAATTACCCCTCCTTTAGGGGTCCAACGTCCTCGTTGGTCACACTTCCAGTTGGATATAGATTCTGATACTATTTGTAATGACCTGTGCATCCCTTTGGTATGATAATATTAGCTTTGGGCCTCGTGTCTGCACGTTTTTGCTCTTGGGCTCACCTCTTTTGGGACCCAACATTCTCGTTGGCCGCATTTCTGATTGGGAATAGGCTCTGATACCATTTGTAATGACACGTGCCTCCATTTGGTATGGTATTATCTATTTTGGACCTTATGCCCACATGGTTTTGCTCACCCCAAAATGCCTCATACAATTAGGAGGTGGTCTTTTTATTTATGAATCATCACATATATCAATTCTCAAGTGATGTCAGACTACACAGCTTACCCTTTCCTTATAAGGATTGATAACTGTCACAATATACTTTTTGAATAAAAGCAAAACACATGATACAAAAAGATGAACAATCTCAATTTTAATCTTTTTAAGGGTATTTTAGGTATGTTCAGGTCAAAAAAGATATATATTTGTATATTACTTGAAATCTAAACGTATGTGATATTTTGACACAAATACCAAAGAGGTAATTTGACACAAATATGAAAGATCAGGGGCATTTTGACCCAGATGCAAAAAGTATAGGGTATTTTGACACAAGCTATCTGGGGGCTTTTTTTTTTTATTTTTTTTATTTTTTTTTATAGCTAATTTGTTTTTAAACAGAGCCTTGTCACTAAAAACGTGTCCACTAACCAGTGCTTGAAAAAAGATTCTTCAATGGGGTAAGAATACTTTATCCCATTGATAGTGTAAAATAATTTTGACCATCTGATCATCTTTAGACAATCAAGTTTAAAAAGATGCACTAAAAAAATATACAACCTGTTATACCTGATTTCATTCTACAAAACACTCAAAAAAAAAAAAAAAAAAAACCAGAAGAAGAAGGATTTCGATGGAGAGAGATGTGTCGGCGACTCAGCCCCCCCTCCCACGACGTTCAGCTCCCCCCAAACACAATGTAGATCTAGGTTGTGGATGGTCACTGCTACATCACCATTAGGGACAGGAGGCAGATCCGACCAAGACCATCGGAGTTCCACCCAAGGCCATTGAAGTTGGCCTTTTTTTTTTTTTTCAAGACATGAAAATTTGATTATGTGTGAGAGGGTTTATTTTAGCATGGTATACATTCTCAATATACCCGTTCCCATCTGTTGGATTTTACCTCATTAATGGGGTAAAATTTATTCCCCCATTATAGAATTCCCCTAAATAATATATCCAAAAAAAAAAAAAATTAGAAAGTGAGTGTTGGAGTTCTCAGGAAATCACGCTCATGTCCTTTCAAGCCTCTTCATTACTAATTATTGGAGATAGACTTCGACGTGTCTAATTCATTCAAGAACTAGATTAGGAAAAAAAAAATTCCCACAATCAAAAATAGATTTTTTTTTTAATTTTTTAATTAATGGTGATCATTTTTAACAGAAGAATGATGCCTAGATTGAACTAAATAACAAGGAAAACCATATGATTTTCTTTTCTACATTCAAATCTTCGAGTAAGAAACGTAGTCTTAATTTAAACATATGGGAGCTTCTACAATGGGGTAATTTTTACCCCATTGATAGGGTAAAAATTTTTTACTCTTTCATTAAAATCAAAGGATTAAAAAGGACTAAAGTCCACCCAACTCGAATAAAACCTCCTACATAAAATATAATCCACCATCAGATTAAAAAATAAGAAAAGAAAAAACAAAACAAAACAAAACAAAACAAAAAACAAAAACATAAATAAAGAATACCATCACCGGCGCTCTCGTTGACGAGACCAGGCATGAGTTTCCAATGGCGTCAACAGCAGGGCTCTGAGCTCGCGAGATCTGGGCTTCCTTTCCTCTGCCGACGGCACCCACCAACCTATCACCCACATCGGAAGCTCATTGGCCTCGCGAGTCACCCATGACCCAATTGTGAGCTCACCGATCTCACAAGCCACTCACCCCCAAATCACGAGCTCGCCGTCTTGGAGCCACCCATGGGCAACGGATCTGCTAAGAATCTGTACAATCTGCCCTCCATCCGACCTATGCGACCCACAGTGGCCGATGCTTGCAACCTTGGCAACCATCGACGCGACAATCACTATGTCCTTCATGGACGACGAAATCTCATAGCGGCACAAACACTCTCCTCTACCTAAAAACTGGTGACCTTGTCTACCACCGCCGACTACTTCTCGTTTGATGTGGCGGCGCCACCACCGATGACTGTGGCCAAAGTTGAGAACTGAGACTTTCCTTATCTTTTTTCCTTTGATTTTTAAGTTTGATCGTGTGCTATTATCTCAGGCTAGGTTTGGTGCATAGTTTTAATCTAAACCGTTAAAATACAATTTAACGGTTTACAATTTGTACTCCATGGATGGGGTAGAAAAGGCTTACCTCATTGTAGATTTACCCTAAACATATAGCTTGGCCTTGCAGAAACAATGACCTCATTTGATATTGGTTTGGAAAATGATTCTTTTTTCTAAATATTCAGAGTGAAGATAGAAAACAAAACCCCATCCTTAATGAAAATATCCGTGATGTTGGATTCAACTCGACGGCATTGTCTATATATATTTAAATCTTGACAATGATAACGGCAAGAAAATAATTTTTTTCCCAAACTATCCGTAAAATCTTCCCAATGTTTAGAAATATGAATATCCGTAAATATCAAAGAGATTTTTTGAAATGTTTACAGTGTGTCCAAAAAAGCAAGGAATTTTTTTTTTTCATTAAAAAAAAAAACAATTTTGTAGCGCATGTGTTCTTTTTTTTTTTTTTTTTAAAGTAAAAAGTGACAACATTGCTAAACATATAAACAATTACAAAAATTATTCTCAAGACTGTTTCAAACAATCATGTTTATAAGGCAACATGTGATGGTATTTCTAGGCGCACCCCTCCCCACCAACTAGGCCTGGCAATTCGTGTTCGCGGGTCGTGTTCGGGCCAGCCCGATTACGGCACGACACGATTAGCCTCAACACGAACACGACACGATTAATAAATGGGCCAAGAACCTAAACACGAACACGACACGGATATTAAACGGGTAGCACGACACGACACACGAACACGATTATTAAACGGGCCACGACGGGTTGGCACGAAAACAAACACGTTTATGACCCATTTAACATGAAAAAAACCCGTTTACGACCCATTTAACACGAAAAAAACCCGTTTACGACCCATTTAACACGAAAAACCTGTTTACGGCCCCATTTATCACGAAACGGCTTCCTGAACCCATTTAACACAAATTATGGATAAAAAATCACTTAAAATTCTAAATTCACTAAAATTCTAAAATCAAGTAAAGTGGTCTGATCTAAAAACATGGATGAAGCAAAACACTACTAGTATGCTAATTGTCCATAATATACAGGAAATCAATGAACTATGTTGTAATTGGAATAGGAACCATCACTAGTAGTCTTGTACCAAACTTCTGGAAAAAAAATGTTGCTTCAAAAAAATCAGTGCGCTCAAATAGGTCACCTAAAAATGGCTTCTTCAATCATATTTGCCAAATAACTCACTCAGATTTGACCACCCAAAATCCACTGTCACCAGATATCTTCAATGGCATCGTATCATCACTAGGTTTAAGAAGACTATCATTTGTTTTCAATAACAAAACTTGTTGATAGTTCAAATCCAAATTTCTTACTGGAAACTAACTCAGCAATTCATCCTAGTACATGTATGTCTAAACGAATTGCCTCGAATGAGGAACGGAGAAAAATCAAATATAAAAAAAAATCGGACACACAAGCCTCGGAATTGTCTAATGCAGTCAAACAATTCACATCCCACAACAACAAAACAAACATGAAAAACAAAACAAAACAACGCATACCGCTAGGAAAAAAACAAAACAAATCCAAAAACAAAATAATATTGCAGATTGCTCTCCTGGATTTATTTTTCTTTTCCTCCATTTTCTCATCAACCACACAGGGAAAACCGGAAAAGGGGAAAAAAATTAGGGCTGCCATGGTATATGTGAATGATTACGCAGCTCAAATTGAAAAACCCAAGCGTTGCCGAGTGCGATCAAGAGGCTAAGATCGTGAGATTGCGATCACGAGGCTTGCATCAACCAAATGGCGACAAGCATAGGAAGAAAGAGAGAGACAATCAGATGGCGGAGGGAGGAGAGAAAGCGGGGCGGTGGAAAAGAGAGGGGCGAATGAAAAAAGAGGGTAGAGAGTCGAGAGAGATGAGATTAAGAGCGACAGATAGAGGAAGGGCTGGTCGGCTGGAAAGGTGAGGGAGGAAAGACAAACAGTGGGGGGGGGGGGGGGGGGGGCGGCAGCGGCTAGGGCGGACAGCGGACTGGTGGACGAAAAGGGAAAAGTATAACCGAAAATGGAAGAGGGAAAATTAGAAATATAGATACAAAACCGAAAAGGGAAAAGTAAGTTTTATTGTTTTATATCTTAATAAATTTATGTTTTTGTTAACTATAAGATTATCCTAATACATTAATCCAAATATATATACAAAATTCGGTTTACTATTTTATACTATTATCAAATATATATACATAAAAAATCACATAAAATTCAAAATTACTTTAACAAAAAAATCTCATCATATAAACTATAAAATATAAAACTAATAACTAGAATTATCAAATATACATAATAATTAAGATAAATATTTCTTAGAATAAAATGTAAGTCTAAGTTGTAGTTGATGCCCATATACAAATCACTACCCAAATTAGTCTCAAATTGTCACATAATCAAGATCCAAAATATTAAGAGAAACATCAAAAGACAACAAAATATTAAAGTTCCAACTCCACAATTTGGAAAATTGAAGTACAAATTTGAAAAATTTAGTTTCAAAATGATGAGTAAGTTTTACTGTTTTACATCTTAATAAATTTATGTCTTTGTTAACTATAAGATTACCCTAATACTCTAATCCAAATATATATACATAATTGGGTTTACTATTTTATATTATTAACTAGTTAACTATAACTAAAATTCATTTACTATTTTATATTATTAACCAGTTAATTATAAGATTATTATTTTATATCGGAAGCAACCTCTCTGTAACTTTTAATTTATGTTGTCTCAGTAGTGAAAATTCTTCAATAATTGTTTTCTGATCTTGTATCAAACACACAAATGGGCCTATACTTGTTATAAAAGAGATTCAGAATAGTTGGAAAATTCTAACATAAACGTGTTAAACGTGTTAATCGTGTTAACCCATTTTCGGCCCGTTTATTTTCGTGTTAAACGTGTCAACCCAATTTCGACCCAATTATTAAACGTACGGTCCAAACCCATTTACTACGTGTCGTTCTCGTGTCGTGTCACCATGTCGTGCCCGAAATTGCCGGACCTACCACCAAAACAATTTTGTAGCGCATATGTTCTTTTTTTTTTTTTTTTTTTCAAGTAAAAAGTGACAACATTGCTAAACATATAAACAATTACAAAAAGTATTCTCAAGACTGTTTCAAACAATCATGTTTATAAGGCAACATGTGATGGTATTTCTAGGCGCACCCCTCCCCACGAACACCCCCCCCCCCCGGGGCGCAAAAAAAAAAGAAAAAAGCGGCAACAGGTGTGGTAATATTTGAAGTTGAACCCCCAAACATTTAAACAGTAACATTTAAATGACAATCCAAGCCGACGTTCGGATGGATGTATTTGAATAGAATCATCGAATAAAAACGTTAGAATGTAGGTTTGGATAGACATTAAAAAACGTTAATAAAAATCATACAAAACCTCAAAATTCATGGCAGATTTTGACGGGGACCGTAACAGGGTCCTTTCTTTTTGCCCCTCAACCTGTTTTGAGCCGTCAATAAACGTTAATTCGAATTGACTATATTTCGTTCAAAACTTACTGCCTGTAGCTTTCATTTTCTCATAAAATTTTCAATTCTAGTTGCCTCTTAAAATAGACAGAGGTCATTGAAAAAAATGAAACTGAAACCAAACGAACCAACCCGAAAATTGCACTTTGCGATTACAACAACCTACTCTTTAAACCAGGCCTAAATTTGAATCTAAAAGGACCAACAACATTGACATAAAGAAAACTCTTAGATTTCATTTTTCAATCAGAGAGAGAACAGAGAGATCTAAAACTAACAAAATCAACTTATTACCAACTTACCCCAATCTTCATGTTCTCATATTAGGCCTCTACACTAGTCTTTGAAGTCTTGAATTCTTAACTTCTTCTTCCACCATTTCCTTGACTGCTCTTATTAGCCCCCTTGTGATCCCATTGAGATGCAAACCCTTCTCTTTCATTTCGTCGAGCAATTTCTCTGCTGTCTCCCAATCTAAAGCCTTGAGGCAAAGAGATTGGATCAACTTATTGTATTCGTCAGTGTTAGGACTTACCCCGTGATCTTCCATCTCAGCCAAAAACTCTAAAGCCTTGTCGAACTCTTCGAGTTTGCACTACGCACGAATGAGCGTATGGTATGTCACTGGGCTCAATTTAGAATGCTTCTTTTTGGCTTCTGATAAGATCTTACGAGCCTCCTGCATCTGACCTCCTTTCGTGTATCCACTAATGATAACAGTGTAGGTGTAGACAGCTGGCTTCAATCCCCTACTCGTCATCATATTCATTGTATCAATTGCCTCTACCATATCCCCGGCCTTAGAAAAGCCATGGATGACCGAGTTAAAGACTGCATTCCCCGGAGGCGGGCGGCCATCTGTTGTCATCTTGACAAGCAATTTCTTCGCCTCGTTCACATCTTTTATCCTACACAAACCTTGAATCACAGCCGAAAATGGCTTGATCGCATACTTCCTTGCTACTCCCTTGAAATCATCTAACATCTCCAGCGCCAGTTTCACCGTACCATCCTCCCAACAAAGCGCACCGACCAAGAAATTAACCGCGTGGCGAGGAACCGGATACCCCTTCTTCTTCTCCTTCGTCATCGTGTTAACCAGATGGGCATCCTGAGCCCTTTTTGCCTGGCAAAACCACGAGATGATCCTGCCGACTTTCTCACCCTCATCCGGCACTATATCAGCGTCAATCATCTTCTCCCAAACTGCCCAAGCCCAATCTAACATCGAGCGCTGGAAAAGCACTTCGAGCGTGAAGCAAAACGTGTCTGCATTAGGCTCAACCTTAAAATCTCCAAACTTTTCGAAAACCTCCAAAGCAGCCTTCCCTTTCCCCAACTTAGAAAACGAAGCAATAAGTTCATTGAGAATCTGAGTGTTCAACACATCACTTTCATTCTCACCAATCTCCTTTACCAGATCCCACAACCAATAAGCCTCTTTCCTCTTAAGACTACTACCACATACAGCCCTAACTAGTGATTCCAAAACACGGGGTTTTCCTCTAATTTCTGGATTTTTCTTCAAAGCCCAGGTGAAGAAACTAATCAAATTCTCAGTTAAAACTTCTGGAGTTTGAAGAGCTCTAACCAGGACATCCTCGTGAAGCCTCAAATCCATGTCGTCGAATCTGGATTCCAGAGAAGAAGAAGACCCATCATCTGAGGTTTGGTTCCGAAGAAGAGACAACAATTCCTCCACCTTATCGGCGTTGTCTTCTTCATCATCCAACTGGGCAATTCCGATCTGAGGAGCGCCATCATTTTCGCCGACGAGAAGGTTCTGGTGTAAAACGTAACTTAATGATCTAAACATGCTACCAACAATCCTAAATAGCAATTAGATCAAATGCGGAATAAAATTTGGACCGAAAAACATACCTCCCGCCATTGTTGTTTTCAACGCTCTGTTTATGGGTAAGTGTTTATTTTTGAGGTTATGGTTCTTCTAAACCTTTACTCTCTCTCGGCTGATGGTGTATTCCGAAACTAAATGAGAAAGCAGGCTTAGGGTACCAAAACCGAATTGCAACGTCCCTTTTATGCACTCTATCCATCATAGAGCCATTCTCGGACGTGCATACTTAGTGGGCAGGGAATGTGCGGGAGAATCTCGCTTAGGAACGTTGCTAAACGTTCCTAAGATTGTGGGTTGAACCTATGCTGAATATGGACCACATTCGGAACTCAATTTTCTCGACAAAAAATGAGAAAACATCGGGAAAATTTCCAACATTCTCCCACTTGGTCCATATAGTTCAACATTCATCATACAGAAAAACCAAATATATGAATCATGGTGATAAGTCCTCTTATAGCGAGTATTATCTCCCATGTATTACAATATATCAAGTTTTTTAACTTGAGCCCTTAAACTTAATGAACAAACCTTATGTTTATTCTTGGTACAAACTTTAATGATATTTCTCAAAATAAATAAACGAATTTGTGCACAAAAACCAAATGAGAAAACATCACAAATAGAGTTTCATTGAAATAACATCGTTCTTACAATGAAAATCACATAAAGGAACCAAGTCCCATTCTATCTACATGATCCTTAAATTTTAATGGTGGCATGCCTTTAGTCAAAGGATCAGCAATCATCAATTCAGTGCTAATGTGTTCAATAACCACTATATTATCTTTAACACGTTCTCTTATGGCTAAATACTTGATGTCGATGTGCTTACTTCGACTACCACTTTTGTTGTTCTTAGCCATAAAAACAGCAGCTGAATTATCACAATATATCCTCAATGGCCTAGAAATCGAATCCATAACTCTATGCCCAGAAATGAAACTCTTCATCCATACACCATGTGAGGTAGCCTCAAAACAAGATACGAACTCAGCCTCCATAGTGGAAGTAGCAGTCAAAGTCTGCTTTGCGCTTCTCCAAGATACAGCTCCACCGGCTAGCATAAAAACATATCCTGAAGTCGACTTTCGTGAATCAACGCAGCCAGCATAGTCTGAATCAGAGTAGCCAATCACTTCCAAATTATCAGTCCGTCTGTACATAAGCATGTAATCTTTGGTCCCTTGAAGGTACCTCATCACTTTCTTTGCAGCTCTCCAGTGGTCCATACCTGGATTACTCTGATATCTTCCTAACATCCCAACAGCAAATGCAATGTCAGGTCTTGTGCAGACCTGAGCATACATTAGGCTTCCAACGGCAGAAGCATAAGGAATGTTTTTCATTTGTTCCCCTTCAAGATTGTTTTTCGGGCACTGATTCAAATTGAACCTGTCACCCTTCACAATGGGAGCTATACTTGGTGAACAATCTTTCATCCGAAATCTCTCTAAAACTTTGTTGATATAGGTTTCTTGAGATAAACCCAGAATTCCTCGAATTCTGTCTCTATGTATCTTAATGCCAATGACATAAGACGCATCACCCATATCCTTCATTTCAAAGTTGTCAGAAAGAAATTGTTTCACTTCATATAACAAACCCTTATCATTGGTTGCAAGTAAAATATCATCCACATATAGAATAAGAAAACAAATCTTACTCCCACTGACCTTCTGGTATATACATTGATCCATAATGTTCTCTACAAATCCAAATGAAGAGATAACATCATGAAATTTCAAATACCATTGACGGGAAGCTTGTTTCAGTCCATATATGGATTTCTTAAGCTTGCACACCAAATGCTCACCATTACTAGAGGAAAATCCTTCTGGTTGTTTCATATAAACCTCTTCCTCTAGACCTCTATTGAGAAAAGCCGTCTTCACATCCATTTGTTGCAACTCCAAGTCAAAATGTGCAACTAATGCTAGAATGATACGAAGAGAATCTTTCTTAGATACAGGAGAAAAAGTCTCCTTGTAGTCGATTCCTTCCCTTTGAGTGAATCCTTTAGCAACGAGTCTTGCTTTATATCTCTCAATGTTGCCTAATGAGTCTTTCTTTGTTTTGAAAACCCATTTACATCCAATGGCTTTTGCACCATCAGGCAACTCAACAAGATCCCAGACTCCGTTAAATGCCATAGAATTCATCTCATCTTTCATAGCATCATACCATAAGTTTGATTCTTTACAACTCATGGCTTGTGAAAACGTTTCAGGATCATTTTCGGCTCCAATATTATAGTCCGATTCTTCTAGATACACAACATAATCACTAGGTATCGCTGATTTCTTTATTCTAGTAGATCTTCTTAAAGTTGAATCAACATTTTCCTGAGAATCATGTTGTTCAACCGGCTGTTCAATAACTTCTGGCAATTCTTGAACATCTTGATCTACTGAATCGTCATTAGCAGCTTGTGGAACATCAATAATTGGTTGTCCAACACCTGTTTGAACTTGAGGGGTGTTGTGAATGACAATCAATCTCTCACTTGAAGTGGAAGGTTGAGCGTCAAAATGATTCCTTTCAGAAACAATATCTTGGAATTGATTGCTCCCACTAATCAAGTCATTCTCAAGAAATTTCGCATTTCTTGACTCCACAATCCTAGTGCTGTGAGATGGACAATAGAATCTGTATCCCTTAGACCTTTCGGCATATCCAATGAAATACCCACTTATGGTCCTTGGGTCCAACTTCTTTTCTTGTGGATTATAGACTCTCACCTCAGACGGGCATCCCCAAACGCGTACATGTCGCAAACTTGGTTTCCAACCTTTGAATAACTCAAATGGTGTCTTTTGGACAGCCTTAGTTGGAACTCGGTTCAATATGTACACAGCCGTCTTAAGAGCTTCAGTCCACAAGGACTCAGGAAGTTTGGAGCTAGCAAGCATACTTCGCACCATGTCCAATAACGTTCGGTTTCTTCTTTCAGCTACACCATTTTGGTCCGGAGAACCAGGCATAGTGTATTGGGCAACTATCCCATGTTCTTGAAGAAACTTTGCAAATGGACCAGGTGCTTGCCCATTCTCAGTGTATCTACCATAGTACTCTCCACCTCTATCTGATCTCACGATTTTTATTTGCTTTCCGCATTGTTTCTCTACTTCGGCTTTAAAGACTTTAAAAGCATCTAGTGCTTCATTCTTATTATTAAGCAAGTAGAGATACATGTATCGTGAGTAGTCATCTATGTAAGAGACAAAGTACTTATCACGGTATGCATCCATGTCTGGACTACAAATATCTGTATGAATGATTTCCAACAATTCAGAACTCCTCTTGGCACCCTTCTTTGACTTGTTAGTCTGCTTACCCTTAATGCAACTTATACAAGTCTCAAAATCGGCAAAATCTAGAGTACTAAGTACCCCGTCATTCACCAACCTTTTAATTCTATCAATGGAGATATGTCCCAATCTCCGATGCCACAACATAGAGGATTCCTCATTCACAACACATCGTTTAATACCAATATTTCCTTGAACGTGCATAGTAGCATAATTGTCATCATTTTGTAAATTAAGACGAAAAAGATTATCAGACAAAATACCATAACCAATAATTTCAGATTTATTAGATAAACTAAAACCAGAATCTGAAAAATTGAACGAATATCCAACTGATACAAGTCTGGAAACTGAAATCAAATTTCTAGAAAAACCAGGAACATAAAAGGTTTTTTCTAAAGACAAAATGAAACCACTACTTAAAACTAGCTTGCACGTTCCAATAGCCTCCACATGTGAGGGCATCTTATTTCCAGAGTAGATGCTTTGCTCACTTCCCACTGGCTTCCGCAGGTCGTGTAATCCCTGCAAGGAGTTGGTCACATGGATTGAAGAACCAGAGTCAATCCACCAAGTGTTATGATTAACATTTATCATATTGGATTCATAACAAACAAGTGAAAGTTGAGTACCTTTCTTGTCGAGCCAGTTCTTGAACTTGGAGCAATTTTTCTTTATGTGCCCCTTCTTCTTACAAAAGAAGCACTTTAACTCCTTCTTAATGTCCGACTGGGGAGGAATCTCGCCTTTTCCCTTTTGTTTAGCTTGATTCTTCTTCTTTCCTGGAACTGTTAAGTTCACTTTCTCAGCCTCTTCCATGACCAACCTTCCCTCCTCTTGAACACACATAGTCAATAGCTCATTAATTGACCATTTGTCCTTATGTGTGTTATAAGAGATCTTAAAGGGACCATACTGCTGGGGCAGAGTGCACAGAATGTAGTGAACCAGGAAAGTTTCCGACATTTCAACTTCCAATGCTTTCAGTTGAGCCGCTATATCCCTCATGCGCATGATATAATCACGCACGCCTCTAATCCCGGTGAGCTTCATGGATGAGAACTGTATAATCAGGGTGCTTGCTAATGCCTTATCTGAAGTCGCAAATTGTTCATCAATTGCCTTCAGCAGCTCTCGGACATTGTCGTATTGCTCGACAGAACCCCTAATCCCAGCACATATTTTGATCTTTATGAACATGACCGAAAGGCGATTAGATCGCTCCCATTTTTCATAAAGATCAACTTGGTCCGGAGTGCTGGTTTCAGTAATCTTAGGAGGTTCGTCTTTCCTAATAGCATAGTCAATGTCCATCCACCCTAAGTGAAGAAGAATCCTCTCATTCCAAACCTTATAGTTGTCACCCTTTAGTTCGGGAATATCACATTTAATATCAGAAAAAATTCGCAGGTTGCATAACTGCATAAAATTAAACATACATGCTTATAAATAAATTGAGACTAATAAACATAAATCATGTTTTACCAATGTAAATCATGTTTTTTTTTAAAAATATGAATCTAGTGACATAAAACTTGCCTGTGGGCTAAAGTCCTACTCAATTAGATCCATTTATAAATTTATGATAAAACTATCAAATTATGTTCCTTTTCCTAATTCCTGTGGGTAAGTTAGGAAATATAATTTGATATTCTATCCTAATTAATCTTACAAATATAATAAAAATTCCTGTGAGATAAAATCTATCATATTACGTATGATTAACTACAACTAATGTTATAATGTGATCCTAAAAGACTTAATATATAATCTCAATTAATTAAAGATGCTGTGGCTACTCTCTAATTAATTAAAATTATATGGATCACTCAACATTAAATAATTCACAATAAAAGCTCATACAATCGTATAAAACTATAAGCAATATTTACACAAAAAATGAAACAACAATGTATTAATATTATTTAACTTGATTTTGCATGTATAATAAAACAATAAATTATACACACAAATAACAAAATAATATAAACACATAATAATATCCACAATATATTAAAATCATTAAGTTCTGCAAAATTCTAAAATAATGATTTTTTTTTTTTTTTTTTTTCGGCTGCAAAAATTTTTTTTTCCCTCAAACGACATGTCGTTTATTAAAAATGACACAAATTTTCTTTCACAAAAACGACACGTCGTTTCCCAATGTTGAAGTTTCAGCTGCCAACTAAAACGACATGTCGTTTTTCACTTAATAAAACGACTCGTCGTTTTTTCCAAATGGCAACAATGCTACATGACAAAAACGACATGTCGTTTTTTGTCGTCTTCAACCTTCAGCCGGGTCGTTTCGACCCGGTTCGGACCCGAGTGAAACCCGACGGTTTCTTAGCCTTCCAGACACCAAAATTGACGTTTCAAATCACAGAAATTCTAGAAATCTAATATCTTAATGATTCCTAACAATAATTCACATCAAAAACGTCAGAAATTCAAATTCAAAATCTCAAAAACAAAATTTCTCTACTCACGGTAAAACAACAAGGCAGAGGCAAAAACTGCTCTGATACCAACTGTAAAACGTAACTTAATGATCTAAACATGCTACCAACAATCCTAAATAGCAATTAGATCAAATGCGGAATAAAATTTGAACCGAAAAACATACCTCCCGCCATTGTTGTTTTCAACGCTCTCTGTTTATGGGTAAGTGTTTATTTTTGAGGTTATGGTTCTTCTAAACCTTTACTCTCTCTCGGCTGATGGTGTATTCCGAAACTAAATGAGAAAGCAGGCTTAGGGTACCAAAACCGAATTGCAACGTCCCTTTTATGCACTATATCCATCATAGAGCCATTCTCGGACGTGCATACTTAGTGGGCAGGGAATGTGCGCGAGAATCTCGCTTAGGAACGTTGCTAAACGTTCCTAAGATTGTGGGTTGAACCTATGCTGAATATGGACCACATTCGGAACTCAATTTTCTCGACAAAAAATGAGAAAACATCGGGAAAATTTCCAACATCTGGAAGCTGCTCCGCCTCTAAAGAATCGGAGTGGTTGGCCGGAGTTTGGCAGAGGAATCTAGGGGAAAAGGATAGAGGTTTTGGGAGGAAAATGTCGGAATTTCTCTGAAGAGTTGCGAAGAGAAGCTTGAGAGATGGTGATGATGATGATGAGGAGGAGGAGAGGGTTTTGAAGAGATGAGAGGCTCGGCATGATGAGGAGAGGGTTCTGAAGAGATGAGAGGCCCGTGCCGCCACAACTGACCACATTGCTGCGGAAGAAAAAAGGCAGAAATGAAAGTGGACATAGGGTTCAGTGGGGATCTTCATTCAAGCATAGACAAAAATCCACATTTAGCACCATTCATTTAACAAAAAATAAAATAAAATAAAATTTAGCACCCATACTCTTTAAAATTGTCACTTTTTTACAACGGGTAAGAGTAGAATGAATACCTTTTTATATATCATATTGGAAGAATTCATTTTTTAACTATTAAACTATAATTAAACGATTAAGATTTTTCTTTTATATAACAATTATAATGCACTTTATCTTCTACTAGTATAGACTAAAAAATTAAAAAATAATATATAAAAAAATAAATTAAAAAAACTCTCCCCCAAGGCCGACAGAGTCCTCGACTCCGAGGAGGCACCCCCATCCCCGCTGACCAGCCCTCCCCCCCCCCCCCCCCCCCCCCCCACCGCGCTGATGACCTAGCTCCCCTTCCCCACCCCGCCTACAGGGGGAGGGATTCTATGGGCATGGGGGAGTTCTTTTTAATTTATTTTTTATATATTAATTTTTAATTTTTTAGTCTATACTAGTATAAGGTAAGGTGCATTACAATTATCATGCACAAACAATATCTCAGTCGTTTGATTATATTTAAACGGTTTAAAAATTGGCTCTACTGATATGGTATATTAAAGGAACTTTACCGTAGCCTTACCCTTTTATAACATGCTCTTTAAATATTTAATTTTAATAATTTTTCTTTAATGTTTTTTTTTTTTTTGAGGTTTTATGATGCTATTCTATTTAGTTAATCTTATATTACATTGAATATTTGGATTTGGAAGATTTCTGTTAGGTTTATACAAGATTTGAAAATTGTTTGTTTAAAATACTGTTTTCTATTTTCATATGAGTCGTATGTAGATTTTATTATTAATTTAATGAAAATTTAGTATAATTTTATGATTAATTTAACAATTTAATTGTCAAAACTAGAAGTTTGGAACGCAAATTGTCAAAATGTGACAAGTTGCTCCTATAAACATGATCTAAAACATAAAATTACAATTTGAACCCTAATCCTTTTACGAAATTATGATTTGGTCCTCGATCTTCCTTTATTTAAATTTTTTTTGGGCTAAAAGATGCCTAAGCTCTTTAAGGGATGCATAAGGGTCATTTTTGTTAACAAACCTTAAAAATTTAATAGAAAATTATCACATGAATCGCACATGATTTACTTTTTAAGAGCAATAAAGAATATATATATATATATATATATATATATGATCTAACTTACATGTGTGACATAATTAATCTATTTCATCCAATTTTTAACATTTGTTAGGTAAAAAAAAAAAAAGGGACTAAATTATACAAGTTTAAATAGTTTAAAGACCTTTTAACTGCAATAAAAAGGTTGTGGACGAACTTGCAAGTTTGTAAAAAGATTAAAGAATAGATGAGTGATTTACCTTAATTAAAAAAACTTTTTTTTCCAAATAAAATATTTAGAAAAATGGATTTTTTTTAGTATTTTTTTCATAAATATTTCAAATTTTGTTAAATTAGAAAAAGGATAGTTTTTAAAAAATAGTAAATAATGATTAATTATTTATTAATTACTTATCTGTCAAGCTATCAATATTTATTTAATTAATGTTACTTAATGACTTACAAGTCAATCACTAATCGAATGATCTACTAATGAATCACTAATTGATTGGATTTAGATTGATCAACTTATCAATATTTTTAATAGTCACTATCATCAAAAAATTTTTTTTTTAAATAAGTATCTAAAAACTGTCATTTTGGCTAGGGTTTTTTTTGTTTATTTTCTTCTCTTAATATATTTTTCTCCATCAGAATTAGGTAATATGGGTGTTTATCTAATCAGCATTATTTTGGTCATATAACAAACAATCCAATTAATTAGTTCAATTGGACCAATCGATTTTCAAGTGCAGCTTTTCATTTCTGCCTTTGTAATTTTGAGACAATTACCTAAATAACCATCTTTTTTTCATTTATTGATCAACATGACATAAATTTTTCATCTTTGACCAATATAACAGAAACTTTAGTTTTATTAGGGTCCATTTAGGTAACATCTGAAGATAGTATTTTCGAAGTCGAGTTGGAAATGTGTGTTTAGAGGGAAAACTTTTGAAAAAGCTATGTGATATAGAAAATAATGTAAAATTTTAAAATGTGTTTGGAAAAAAAAAATGCAACATGGATATTGTCTAGTTCATCTTGTCGTTACAAGTATTTTGCCAAAAAAATTTATCTCATTCCGATTTGAAATGGGAAAGTTGTAGATTTTTAAAGTTTAAGTTTTTTGAAAATAGAAAAAAGATAAATTTTTGATGTAGAGTTAGAAATTTGAAATCCAAATGGCAAAAAAAACTGTCTGGAGATACTACCCCAAACACCCACTAAGTGTCTTATTTGCGTTGTGTTGGTTTAGTAATAAATTTTTATATTATGTTGGTGCAATAGTCTTTAAATTTTTGTCATGCAGGTATTTTTCCCTTATATTTTGTAAAGAATGCCCTAAGTATAAAAGACATTTTATGTGTTTCACTGATTATTTTAGATTGATTATTAATTTATATTTGAGTTTTTTCGTTATATCATTTCTACGTTCTCATTAAATTTACATGTTAAAATAAATATAAGTAAATATGGCTCATTGACTACTTGGTGTTTAAACTATTAGAATGTTGCATGCAATGAATTTTGTATACAAGAAGATAACATTTTAAAGTAAGTAGTCTAAATTCATAGTCCGTGGTCAATGGAGTTAGATTGAGTATCTAACTCATGTTAAGACTGTTATGTTGTCTAAATCTAATTGAGGAGATAATTTGTCTTAACCGTATGGAGCGAGCTGACTCCTAAGTAGAGACATAGATATATTGCCTAGTGGTAGTGATATATTAGATTGGGACTTTAGTGTAATTAATCTATTTAATAAGTCCGTTTACATATATTAATTCACTTACGATGTTCATTATGTGATTTCCTTAATCTTGAGTAAATAATTGATTTCTTGTTTATAACTTGTGTACTTTGATGTTCCAAAGGTTAAAGCATCTCGAAATAATAAACTTATATACCGGTTTGTTAGGTACATGACTTATATTCGATGAGAGCTTTTATTTATAGATATGGAATCATAGCTCTATTAAAAGAGTTAAGGCTATTCTCATACAGGAAATATATGGGTATTGAAAAATTGACAAGGCATTAGTCATTTGTTGTACAAATGATTTACTATTCATTTCGATATGGATAATCATTTTTTATAAGGTGTTAATGAATCTTTAAGATAAAATGATCAAAAAGGTAAAATAGATCTTAGCCTTAAATTGATCATGGATATCATGTGAGGGTATTGCATATTTGACAAGGTCGTGGACTAAGGCTATTTATAAACTTATGTAATATGGTATATAATCAAGAGTATAGTTTCAGGTTTATAATGGTGTGATTCTCAAATATGGTGAAGGATTCAAAGATAAGGTTTTAGGTGTACAGGATCTTCGGTGTGTGTGTATACACCACATTCGATAAGCAAGTTGATTGGTTAAGACCTAGTTTGTATTTGAGAATTGGTGTGAGCATTCAACACCCATTAAGGAGGTGAATAAGCTGAAAAAGTAGGACACTAGTCCAACTTAGGTAAAATTACTTCATGGTGAAGGAATTTAGGTGTGTGATTGGCACTTAAAAGTCTAACAAGCAACTAGGTGGTTCATTTTCTGCCAAAAAAAAAATTCTCCAAGTTCGACTTCCTCTGCCTATAAACACCATATTAAGTTAAGTTTTTGAGAAATTAAGAGCTATCTTGAGTGGTTTGATCAATTTTTGGTGGAGAATTTCAAGGAAAAGCCTAGTTTGTACCAAGGTAATGGCAGTTTCAGTTTATGTTTTCTTGGACGTTGGTTCACAGGGTTTAATATGGAATTATACTGTAATTTTTGAACGGTATATCACCACATATGTTAGGTTAAATCCTGTAAAACAGTGAGAGCAAATTCAATTCAGAAGTTATTTACCCACGTTTTCAGAACCCATCCAGTTTCAGGTCAGTTTTCACTGTGGTTCAGATTGTTTATTTATTTATATATGCTACATAGCTTTGTTGGAGTTGAAATTTCTCTATGTGTTGGATAAATAATGCTAAAACAGTTTTGATTAATTCCTTTTGGATTGAGAAATATAGCCTTGACAATAAGGTTGGTACCAGGCAGTGAAAATGGGAGATTTGTGGTTTATGATAGTCTCATAATTTATGGATATTTTGGAGAAATTATATTGTTTTCAGGTGACGTAGTCAATCTCATGCCTTACTCTATCTACTCACAACTTGGTCTCGGAGAGATTAAGCCCACATTTGTGGTTTTGCAGCTGGCCAATCGTTCGATCAAGAAGCCTCGGGGTATAGTTGAGGATGTTCTAGTTCAAGTTGAGAATTTTTATTACCCCATTAATTTCCTTGTCCTAGATACCCAATCTGTGGTGAGCATGGAATCCAAGATTCCCATAATCCTTGGTAGACCTTTCCTTGCTACAGCCAATGCTTTGATCAACTGTAGGAATGGTCTCATGAAGATATCTTTCGGGAACATGACCTTAGAGGTGAATGTTTTCCACATTGCGAAGCAGCCACATGATGATGATGAGTGTCACCAAACAATTCTGATCGACACACTCGTCTCGGAGGAGGTTCAACTGTAGAGTGATTCCGATAATCTTGATAATCTTCTCCACAATTCTGACTCTGGGAGTTCCGGTCCTTGTGAGTTAGCCAACAATGCTACCATTTATAAAGACTCACAAGGCAGAGGAACAAAGTTTTGGCAACCACGTTTTGAAGAGCTTCCTCGAGAGAAAGAAAAGCCAAAACTATCCACTAAAGAGATCCCAACACTTAAGCTGGCTCAATTGCCTGAGGGTCTGAAACATGTCTTCCTAGGAGCTGATGATGCCTTTCCTGTTATCATTGTATCTAAACTTGACGTTTGGTGCGTTTGGTGCCAACTCCAGCCCAGGCAATTAATTTCTTCCAGCTGGATACCGCCTCCCTCCACTCGGATTACCAGCCTGATAGCATGATTTTTTTGGCCGAAATTCTCTCTTTAAATGGTGGACATTGAAGCCTATAAAAGGGAGACTGTGGGGCAAGCATATGACGTTTTTCCAACCAGTTTTTGGTGGAGTTTAAAGCCAAATATAGTTATATTTTTATCTTTTCCTCTCCTATTTTCTTTGGAGTTTTCGAGAGAATGTTGAACATTTTAGGCTAATTTCTCTCAGTGAAGCTAGAGATGAACTCATGTGTTGAGTATTCCAATTGGGGTTTTGTTTGTTTGGTTTTATAATGCATATATATTTGAGTGAATTATTCTTCTCCATTTTTTAATTTTCTTTGAATGCAAAATATTATGTGCTAAGTTTTCATATAGATTCAGTCATGCTTTTTCTATGTAAATTTTGTCATGTAATGTTTTGTAACTAAAATTATTTTATAAGTTGATCTTTTACTGCAATATTGTCAATTGATATATTGTTGATTTTAGATAATTTATAATAATAATCTTTTTGGTCTTAACGTAAGACGTTTAATTCATTTGAATACTTTTGTTGAATCAAAATTAAAATTGGAAAACAATACACGTGAAAGATTCTTGATGCTTTACCACCTTTTGATTATTAAATTTACTCCATTTTAAATTACGTTGTCTTTTAATTTGTTTCAAAATCACAAAAATGCTTCTTTCTTTTCTTTCTTTGATTACTTATTTCTCTAACGCTTTTGTTCCGCTAATCTCTTATTGTTTGTTTTTATCACCTTCTCGTGGGATCAACTGTCCTTATTGTGCTACAATTGACCACTTGTTTTTGTACACATTTGGGCGTAATCAACCACTAACCAAATGAACCCACTCGATATTGAAGATCCACTGGCCAGTGCAGATGAAAGGATCAGTAGGCTTCAAGCCTGAAAACCTTGATCAATCGGATATACATGCTACCTGGAGAGCAATGGAAGCGCTTTATGATGCAGGCAAGGCTGGGGCTATTGGTGTAAGCAACTTTTTTATGAAGAAGCTGGGAGATTTGCTGGAGGTGGCACGTGTTCCTCCTGCTGTTGACCAGGTGGAATGTCATCCTTCCTTCAGGCAGGCCAAACTACGTGCATTGTGTAAATCCAAGGGAGTTCACCTATCCGTGAGTGTGCCTCCATTAATTTGCTTTTTTTTTTTTTTTTTTTTTTTTTTTTTTTTTTGCCTGTTGTTAAAATATTGGGTTCTTGATCTTTTAGCTTAACCAGTTCTAAGAGGTTATCTATATATCTTGGGGTAAATTTCAAACTCTATATTGTTGTAGGTAGACATTTCATATGATACTGATATGTCTCTTTCAGGCATATTCATCACTGGGTTCTTCTGGCACTACGTGGATCAAAAGCGATGTCCTCAAGAATCCAGTTGTCAATAAGATCGTAGAAAAGTTAGGGAAAATCCCTGCACAGGTTGCTCTTCGTTGGGGCCTGCAAATGGGTCATAGTTTTCTTCCTAAAAGCACCAACGAATCAAGAATTAAAGAGAATTTTGATGTTTTCGGTTGGGCTATACCTGAGGACTTGTTTGCGAAGTTCGATGAAATTGAACAGGTAAGTATTTACTTGATACTTGAGAACTTGAATTGTTTTTGTTCGGTACTGATCATCGCCAGCTAAGTCATGGTGACTCTTGGCTCCAAAGAAGCACAACATCTAGAGCAAGAGCAATTCACTATTCTTGAATGATCATTGTTGTAAAGAATGTTCGATTGGTGATAGTTGAAAATCTCTTGCTGGTAAATTGGTGTTCGATTTGCAGGCAAGACTCCTAAGAGGAACCTCATTTGTTCATGATACTTACGGTCCATATCAAACCCTTGAGGATTTTTGGGATGGTGAAATCTAAGTAGTTATATCAGCAGCCTAAATCCATGGGAGAAAACAGAAACTGCATATGCTACTGGTTTATTCATCTGTTACTGAAAATTCTCACAAAACGTTGGTGTAGTAGACTTCCTTATTTTCCTATTAAGCAAACAAGAATTTCATTTGATTCTGGTAAATCCGGTTGTAAAAATGGTCTTAACTTTCTTATTTAGAAAATATGGATTCCATTTGGTTTACCAAAATGCCTTGGTTTGCTTGAAGTTTTGGTGGCGAAATTATTGAGAACTTTTACAACTCATTAGACTTGTGCTTAGTGTCGGTTCAAACATGCCAACAAGCTAATTGTGTCTTTATTTAAAAATCTGGAAATTATATTACATGTTATTAGAATTTTTTGTATGGACCATTTTGTCTAACGAACTATTTATTTACTATTACCATTAAAAAAAAATGTGACATGTCATTTGACATAAGGAAAGAAAAGGGAATTCTGATTGGACTTTCGAAAATGAATTGTCATTTGATCTTGTGAAACACTTTGTCCATTTTTTTTGAAATAATAATGCTGTTATAGAGCAACAGAGAAAATTTTGGATCACAAGTGTGAACTGGAAAATTTGGACTTGAATTGAAAATCTAAGGTTCTGTTTGGATCACATGTTTATTTTTCAAAAAGGAAAATTTTCTTGTTTTAAATGAGAGTCGTTTCTTTTGATAATAAAATGGTGTTTAGATGTGTTAAAAAATTTATTTTTGAAAACAAAAAGTTCGGAATAAGAAAATATAATATTGGGAATAGTGTATTGTGAGAAATTTTTTTAAAAAAATCATTTTCTTTTTCCAAAGGATACTGTACAAAGTAAATTTAAATAGAGATGGTTTTTCTTTTTTCAAAATAAGAGAATTATGAAAAAAGTTGAAACAAACACTTTTTTTACAAAAATTTTTCAATTTCAGAAATTGGATATGTCATTAAAATAAAACAATATAAAACAGTTGAAAACAAAAAGGAAAGAGAGAGAGTGAAAATGATTGCTAGAAACAACAATTGCCGTTGTATGGGAGAAGAAAAACTACATGTTCCGTTTAAAAGGCATCCTAACACATTCGACACCCGAGTCTTTCACACTTTGATAACTTACCCTTTAAGTTTTTAATTTTAACAATTTACCATTTAATTTGGGAAATTGTTGTATGATCCATTTTGTTGATGATTAAATTGCTAAGGAAATAGCACATTTTACCCAAATTTTCAAAATCTAGATCCCGAATCTTTTTAATTCCTCAAATTCCACAAAAATTTCTAGCAAAATTTGTAAAATAAGCCACTATGCAATAGTTTAACAACCTGGAGGGGTTAATTGTTAAAAGTTAAAATTTTAGGGAATAAATTGCCAATGTTTAAAAGTTTAGGGGATAAAAGTGCTAAAAATCCTAAATATTTAAGCAAAACCTTAACTCAAACACAATATAAGGGCTTTTGTTTTGCTAGTTATCGTCCATTTGACAGAGCTTTTGTTTTTTCTTCTAACTAGTAGAAAAAGAGAAATAAAAGCTGTGATTCCTTAAAAGTGTTTGTAATCAAAGAGCTTTTAAGGTCAAAATGATCTCTAAATTATTATAATAAGTAATAAAAATATTAAATGAAGTTTATAATGTCTAATTTAAATTTTTTACAAGTTTTAAAATCTACACAAAAGAGCTTTTATCAAAAGTCATATATTTTAACTTTGATAGGAAACATTTCTGAAAAATAAAAGCACTTCTAACAAATCATCTAAATACTTTAGAAACTATTTTTGGACCTAGGAAACCAAAAATAGCTTATAGGAAACTCTGTCCGACAAGCTCTTAAACCTGCAAGTTGATTCTTCCATTTCAAAACCCTAAACCCTAGTACAACAACCTCTAAATCCATTTTCATTCCTTTAGAAACGCCGATGGCTCTGTACTCCATACTCCGAAAGGCGTCCTCCTCCGTACTTCCCCTTGTGGTCTGCGTCGTTGGAGCTTCGAAAACTTCCACGGCGCAATCTCCTCCGCCGCTGCCACCGCCACCGCACTCCAGAAGAGCAACCTCAGCCGCAAGCTCACCCGTGGAAGCTTCGTTCCATTCCTGAGTTTTTCTTCCAAATCTCAATCCAAGCATAGCGCCGATGAGAAGCTCCTCCGCGTCATTGAATCTGAAATCGACTACGCCGAGGAAACCGAGTCTACGGAAGCGGTTTTTTTTTTCCTAATTCTATTTCTCTATTTTTCCTTCGTTTTGTTCCTTATATATATATATATATATATATATATATTTCGAGGTTTTTCTTGAACATTTGGGGTTCGAATTTCATAAACTTGTATAATTTTCTGCTGAAATGAAAAGTGAAAAGCTTAGGGGGTGTTTGGTGTGTAAGTTTGAGTTAAGATTTGTAAGTTTAAATAGTAAATTTTTTTGAATTTTTTTGAATTTTCAGAAAAGACAAACTTTTTGAGGAAAAAGATAAAAAACATGATGAAAAAAGTACAGTTTAGTTTAAACAGAGTTAACCACCAAACAAGGCCTTAGAGTTTATAAATTTACACTGGTTAAGAAGGCAGGGATTGTGTGTATCGGCTTTGTCCTACGATCGGTGCACTCTGTTTCCGAAAGAGTTCTCTGCGAAATTAAATTCCGGGGAAGGTGGGCAGTTGGATTTCATCTTCCTCATTGAAATTTCGACAATCATTTTCCCCACATTAGAGTAATAAGTTCCCTATTTTATATTGTATTAACATTTTTTTTCCCTTTTAGGTAGAGGATGTTCCGAAACAATTTGCTTTTGAAATTGAAGATAATCCCGGAGAAAGGACGATTCTCCTTACGAGAAAGTTCGAAGATGAAATTATCAAAGTCGAAGTCGACTTACCCCATCTGTCTACCGGGTACGAGGATGATGACAATGCTGAGGAGGAAGAGGAGGAGCGTGCTGACGATTTAAGCATTCCCCTGGTCGTGGGTATCTCGAAAGGAAATGGAGTGGAACTGGAGTTCGGTGTCACTGCCTTGCCTGACGAGATTACCACAGATAGCTTGTCAATCAAGCAGCCTGAGGCTTACGAGGGGCGGCTTGCATATGAAGGACCCGAAGTCAGGTACGATTTGTTAGCATGAACTTTAGATTTGATTCTCTTAAAGTCTGTTACTGATTTATATACCTGTGTGGTGATATAATCGTTTTATTTTTTTTTTTTCACCGATTTAGATGAAAACTTACAGAAGGCTTTCCACAACTATCTTGAGGTGCGGGGGATTGAGCCAAGGACAGCAAATTTCTTACACCAGTACATGGCTGCCAAAGCGAGCAACAAGTACATTAGCTGGTTGAAGAATCTAAAATTTTGTTGAGCACTAAACAACTCAAAACTGTTGGGTAGGCAGCATTGCAATAACCTTACTTGCTATTTGTCCTGCTTTTTGATTGTTCAGTACTAGATGTCTACCATGTCTAGGGATGAAATTTCATACTTGAGATTCAAAAGAAAAACGGTTGGAGTATAATGGAGTTGAGTTTCATTAAACATTTCTCGGGAAACAATTTTGTTTACATGTGAATCTTGTAGAACCCTTTATTTTTTTTGGTTCAAATAGTGATTCAATGATTGTTCAATGTTGTCGTTGTTCAAATGTTCAATTGGTAGACTGCATCTAAATCCCGGGTGCGGGTGCTGGGTTTTTTTTTTTTTTGGGGGCGGGGGGGGGAGGTGCGGGGATGTGAAATTCACTCAGTTTCGGAATGCCTGACATATTGGCTGTGATATGGTTAGCAGTTGAAAAGAATTTTTGGAATTTCAATTCACGGCCTAAAATCTAAATGAAGCAGTAATAATTATAATATAGTATGAGCTTTACCAGCTTCGATCTCCTCTTTTAATACTAAAGAATCGTGGAGGAATTTCTTAAACGTTCCTGACTATTTTGAAAGGGCAGACATTTGAATTCCCCATTTAAAGTAAAATTTGCCCTTTTTTATTTTATTTTTGTGGAAAAGCTTCATTTATGAGAAATTCTTCTCGCCATTTTGTTAAATTAGCTAATAGAAACTAACGAGTATGATGCCCGTGCGTTGCACGTGGAGAGAAGAAAAAACAAAAATAAAAAAAATTTGAATAATATATAATAGAAGCAGTTGATTAAGATATATATTATAATTATATTAAGTATTTTTTTTAGTACTTTCTATTGTAATATTAAAGTGCACACATTTGTCTTTATATTAAAGTATCAGAGTTATATATACAAAAAAACATATATAGATATATGTTTATAAACAAAAGTTTTACAAATGAGATAGTTTTTGTTGAGTTGTCGTCAACCATGTTTAACTTTCTTGAGCTTTTCTTCTGATCTGTTACAATGGAAAAGAAAAATTTGTTATTTTATATTTGTGAATGATTGATGTAAGTATGATTACATAATATGTGATTATATATAATAGATTATAATACCTTGTTTCCTTTCGTTTTTTAGATGAATCAGCTAAAAATGTTTGTATTTCTTCTCTAGGATGTTGGTGTTGGGGACTGAAATAATAATAAATTTATTTATATAAAGGATTTTTAATTTATATATATATATATTAAGTAAAGGAAAAAAAATTCAAGAAATTATAAATAATAATGTACCTTGATTCAATTTTTTCTGTTATGGGTTCAGTCAAGTAGAGTTGTTTTTTTGCAGTTTTTTTGGTTTCTAGTTGTGGTGTCTCTGGATCCAACGATGCCAATGGTTGTGGGATATGTTGGGGGGATTTAATTGGTGGTGCAGGTAATAACATTGGTGATTCATCATCTTCAAAGGTTTTCACAACTGTTACGTCAATAAAAGAATCTCTTGGACGGAATTGAATCGAAAATATTTTCAACATGCCTTTAAGTTGATCAAGGAGAGGGGGAATGATGTTTGAATCAGTGTTTCCATCTTGTATTGTAAGTATAGAGCATGGTTTATTTACCAGTGCTTGAACAGTTTTTCCAAGCATTATAATATTCATTCCACCAGTGTTATCCTCAATTCGGGCATTGATTTTGTACCTTTTATGAATATAGAAAAGTTAAAATAAATTTATTATTTAGAAGTATTATAATTTTTTTATACTAAAAGTAAAAAAAAAATTACCAGCTAACTGGCATTGTTGTTAAATATGCGTGAGTGTCACACTACTATGAGGTTCCTGATTGTTTCACACGTTTGTAGCATCGTGGGCAGGCATTGTAAAACCAACCTTGTTGCGCATTTAGTTCGGTGATTGTTGCTTTTGTAGTAAATTTTTTGCCCTGTTATTTGAATATAAAATATTTAACATATTATATTTTATAAGTAAGATGTAATAAATAAATATTTACCTGATTTTGGTATGGATCTAAGGCTCGGAGCTCCACTATTGTCATTATATTCATAATTTTTTGTTCTTCTAATGTTATCGGTTTTTGAGTTGATGGAGCAATAAAATCAATTGCTTGAATAGAATGACTGAACCTGTAAATAAACAATATATTAAATAATAGAAAATTTTTTTTGGTAATTATTAAATATAAATTATGTTAATATATTTGAAATAAATATTTATAATACCTTTTTTTAATTTTTTTTTGCATTAAGCGGTATCTGGATCAAGATAAAATGAAGTTCCAGAAGTGCTTGCTGCATAAGGTCCACCTGTATATTTATAATTAATGAAATTAGTAATTAAAAATGTTTATTATTTTTAATAAATATAAATTTGTAGTATTTTATGTTTTATATATAATTACCAAGATATTGTTTTACTGTCATGGCTGTAAAGGCAAATGCCACTGGTTTCGACATTTTTCGAACTGTATTTTCGTTAAAAGTTTCACCAATTTCTCCCCAAAGAGTTATATTTAGCGATTGCTCTCTGCAAAATATAAAGGATTTAAATTAATAATATATTAATAAAACAATTTAAATTTATTGAAAATATATTTATAATAATATATATATATATATATTTAATTACCTGATATTCTGAATCGTTAGATTCCGTCTTTTAACCAGTCTGTTGCCTATATTGGATTCTTCAATGCCTTTAACAGATATAAGGCGACCAATGACATCAATATAACATTATAAATACAATGTTATTATTTATTAATATTAATATAATAAATATTTAAAATTTTAATTAATAAATATAGATTTATATACTATATATTATTTACCTGAAAGAATGTCATTAATGTCAACTCTTGATGTTAATTGGTCGTATTCTGTAAAATTAAATTTGTATCAAAGTATTTCTAGAATATCTTCTTGAACTTCTTTAAAGATTGTTGATCGTGCAAATTGTAGCATTGCTCTGTGCGAAACGATTTTATATCTTTATTTGTTGTTTGAAACAAAAAAAGTTACTGATTTCATATATGTTGCCCTCTTGTATTATATTTGTAATAAAATCAGCATCTTTCGCACGAACAAATACATGTATTGCTTTATCTTGTAAAAAATATATAATAAATTTTTGTTATCTATAAATTGATTAATAATATAAATTATTAATTATTATTAAATATAAATTTTATAAAATATAAATGTAATTACCTGTTCATCAACTAATAAGCAGTCGACGCTTATTAAATGGCCACTATTGTAATCTGTATTCCTCTATAAGCGACAGACTCGTGCACGGATTGTCTCGTATGGTTCTCTTGGTTTTAGTATACGTAGTGGAATGAACATGTTCTATAGATAATAAAAATATATCAATTAATTTATTAAATAATTGATAAGCCAAATTTAGGAGATTAAATTTATAACAAGTGTCTAGTAATATAATATTTAAACAAAGTTTATATTTATTAAATATTAAAATTTTTTAATACATTAATAATTTTGATTAATTTTATGTAATATTTCTTTGTAGACAATATTTTTAATATGATTTGAATATTTATTAATTGAATCATGTATTATAATATATTTAATTAATTTTAGTTAATTATAATTTATCACATCTAAAGAAAATATTGATATACATTTTAATTTTCAAAGTTTTTTTCCATATAAAAAATTATATTGATTAAATTAAACAATAACTAACCTAAATGATTTATGTTCTTTATAAACTATCAAATTTCTACAATACAAATTCAAAGTAACTAAAAATGTATATGGAAGAAAGTATCCAATATCACATTATCAGATTACATAATACAGAAAATAAAAATTACAACAAAATTTACAATAGTTGGTAACTGTAAACACTGTCTTATACAAAAATACTAATAATAAATATAAACATCTTAAAAATTTAACAAAAAACCCCCGAATAATAAAAAAATGGGAAAAATTATATAAAGTTACAAACAAAAAAAAAAAAGAGAAAATAATAATATAACAATAAAATCATAATCAACAAGAAACAAACAGAGACGGAAAAAAAAACTTATAACATAATTAAAATCTCATATAACAATCTAAGTAAATAATTCAATATACATAGTGAATTGTAATTACTGTTTTGTTTTTAGATGTAATAATTGCTCGTTGTTTTAAATACTTAATATTGTCAAAATTATTATTAAAATTTTCATATATTGTAGTCGAAATGTGTTCAATAGAATCTGTGTCATATAATATTATAATTTTATTACTGTATTAATATAATTTTTTACTGTGTTTTTTTTCCTTATTAATTTTTTTGATGCAGTATTTTATCATTTTTTTAATATTATTTTACTTTTGTTATAACTATAAGTTAATTGTATCAATTTGTTTTTTGTTTTTCCATCAATTTTTTTTTGTCAATAATTTATTATTTTCGTTTATTATTTAAAATATTATGTTAAAAAAACTTAATAGTTTATTCTACAATTGTTATAATTACAATTTTTGATAAATTATTTTTTTATTTTTCGGATTTTTAGTTGTTATTTATTTTTAGTACCATGATTTAATTGTATTAACATTATATTTTTTGTTAATTAAATTTTTTTGGACAAAATATTTTAACAGTTGTGTAAATTGATTTTTTTTTTTTTTTACAATTATAAGTTAAAGTTAATTGTATTAATTTTGTTATTGTTTTGGGCCAAAAGTTTTTGTTAGTCAACATTTAATCATTTTTGTTTATTATTTAAAATATTGGGTGAATAAAATTAGATAATTTTATTTTTCAGTTTAGTCAATTAGTCATAGGCAAATAGTTCTCAAGTTTTTTATATACTTTTTTTGCTGTTACTAATATTTTGAAACAATTTTAGTCTGTTATATAATTATGAAATTGTCAATCTGATTAATTTGTCAAAACTATCTAAGAAATATGAAAAATCTTCTAAGGTAAAAATTTATTATCCTACTACAATATAACATAATATGAAAAAGTAAATCATACAATAAAAATTACAGAAATTACAAAATACAAAAAATTGAACAATACATTAAAAATTACAAACATTTGTAAGTACAAAAATATTTATACAGATACATTCTCCTATTAAATCTAAATAATTTACAATCTGGGAAAAAAAAAAAGACCCTAATAAAAATACAGCAAAAAAGTTGTGTGAAATGAGTTAAAAAAAAATAATAACATGGCAAGATAATAGAAAGGATAAATGAACATTCAAAATGTAAAATCAATACATAATCAATATATAGATACTAATGTAAATGAATAATTCAATATATTCATATTATAGAAAATATTAAAAAACTTGATGGATACTGTTTTCTGGGAAAATAGAAGAAAATTAAGATTTATTATACTATGCTCAGATCTCATATATCATAAGATTATTTATTTATGAAGAATAACTAAAATGTTTTTCAATCTTGTCTTCAATAGCTACCAGGTGAGATATTTGGAAATATCTAAATTGTGAAAAAAATTAATAAGCAGAAAAGGAAGCTAACCAAAAAAAAAAAAATATATATATATATATAGTAAGAAAACATCAAGTAGCAAAAACAATAAGAGATGGAATAATGGGTAAAGAGAAAAAAGAGAGCCGAAAATTGAACTCTGGAAAACATAAATAAAAACAATAAGAGGAGACAAGAAATAGTTCCAATACAAAACTGCAAATGAAGGGGAAAAAAAAAAAAGAAAGAAAAAACTAAAAACTAAAAACTCAAGAAACTAAGTAAAATAGTAATATATTCAATATAATTTTATTATCAAAAAAAGATAGAGATTATAATTCCCAAATACTCACACAATGAAGACAAATAACATCTAACAGTTATTCAACATACACTTTAAATAATATTAAATTCAGCAACATATATCAAATTAAGTAATATATTTGGTATATGGGTTATATTATACATAAATGGAGATCATCATAGCATGTTATAATTTGTGGTCGAAAATTTTGTCATAAAATATTTAAAGTATCAACAAAAGAAAAGAAAGACAGAAAACAGACGGGTAAAAAAAAAACATACATTTAGTACAACTACAGTAACAATCACAACAGTTAAAAAAAATAGTCAATCATATAATATAATCACCTATCTTATAATAAGAATTAATATGAAGAAAAGGGAATATGTATACTATCGAAAAAATTAATAAAAAGAAAAGGGAAATAACATAAAGGAAAGAATAGTAAGAAAAGACTAAGTACTAAGAATAGTTAAAAAATGGAATAACCGGTAAAGGCAGAAAAGAAGACCAAAAAATGAACTTCTGAAAACAAAAATGGGAAAAATGAAAGCAGGGGAAAAATAGTAAAAATACAAAACTGTGCAGATAGGAAAAATAAGAAAATACTAAGAAGTACAGAAAATAAATTAAATAGTAATATATTCAATATAATTTTATTATCAAAAGAAGAAGATAGAGATTATAATTCCCAAATATTCACAGTAATAATAAAGACTATCAAATAACATATAACAGTTATTCAAGATACACTTTGAATAATATTAAATTCAGCAACATATATCAAATTAAGTAATATATATGATATATGAATTATAATATACATAAATGGAGATCATCATAGCATGTTACAATTTTTGGCTGGAAATCTTGTAAAAAAGTATTTAAAAAATCAGGAAAAGGGCAAAAAGCCAAAAAAAAAAAAAAGACGGGGAAAAAAAACTAAACATTCATCATAGCAACACTAACATTCACAACAATTAAAGAAAATTATTCAGAGAGGAGAGAGGAGGAGAAAGACAGAAACGGAGAAAGGGGAAAAAAAACTAAAGACAATAATAAAACTATTTCTTCTATAGTTGCATTATAATGATAATAACAATAATTATAAAACATATAACTGTAATATAATAAAGAAACAATAAATTCTAATTAACAAACATAAATATAAATAGTACCTGATTAAAAAAGTAGTCTTGCACAGAAATGAAGATGTGAAGATGATTGATTTTCAGGAAAGAGTAGAACAGAAGATTTGAGGTAACAATTAAGGAACGTTCAGAGGAGAGCAATTAAGAAGCTATTACAGAGACACTAATAGTATAACATATGGAAATAAGGTAATAAATGAGGAAAATAGCTTTTATAAAAAGAAATATGCAAAAAAATTTATTTTCAAAAAGTTTCCAAAAAAAGGTCGGTCAAAAAGAGAAATAATAAATTTTGTACAGATATAAAGACAAAAATACATTAATTCATAATAAATTATAAAAACAACGAAAATTAACAATATTAATGACAGAATTAAAGAGATAAAAAATCTCAATCAAAATAATTATCAATCTATAAATAACAAAAGTAAAACAAATAGCAATATTCCAAGCAAAGCAAAATGATGTAAAAGCATTAAATGCCCATGACAGATCAGCAAAAACAACAGATAACATCATACGGCAGAAACTACATGAATAATCTAGAAAACTAAATAATCAGAAAAGCTAACAATCCATTCAATCCTAACTAAATCATAAAATTGAAACATAAAATATGGGAGGAATTGAAAAACGGGAAAAAAATTTGAAGGCAAAATCAGGACACTATTAGTTGAGGGGAAAAATAAAAAAAATAAATAAACAAATACAAACATTATAGAAACAAAATCTTCCATCTCTTGCTTCATATTCCCAATTAGCCATGTCCATAGCTTTGTGGATTCAATCTACAGGGAAAAAATAAGAAAACTCAAAAACTCAAAATCAAGTAACATATGAAAAAAAAAACAGCAAAAAAAATTACCAAAATAAACACAACAAAAAGGAAAACATACCTAAATTTTTTATTTCACTCCTTCCATTTAATTGTATGGTAAAAAAAGGTGGAAGAAAATAAAATAAAATAAAAAATCAAAACTTAGAGTTGTAAAAGACAAATGAAGTAGGTGAGTTTACTAAAGAATTCAATGTAATAGTTGACAAAAACAATGAAGGAAATTGATGAGAAACGAAAATAAGAGAAAAATCTCAAAACCTAGAATTCCAAAAATATAAATTGAAACAATGAGAGGGAAAAAAACCCGACACAATAGTCAAAAAACTGAAACAAAGAAAACAAAACCAAAAAGTATCTTTTTTTTTTTTGTTTTCCTACATACATTCACCGGTAGAAGAGAAAAAAGTCAAAAAATCCAAAAAAAAATTAGATCAGAAATAACAACAACATAGAGGATCAAAAAAATTCCAACAACACAATAAAAAAAAAATGCTAAAGTTTTAAGACAAAAATACATTAACAATAGAGGATGAAAAAATATCACACAACCTAACTCAAAAATACCCAAAAAAATCACAAAATCAAAACCTGGAGCTTAACAAAAATTATTCATACCTAGACATAAATTTAAAAAAAAAAAAAAAAAAAAAAAAACTCATCAACAGTAGATGGACAAACTGAAAATATGGAAAAAAAAATAAATCAGGGGGGGCGCCCTGAAAAGCGTGAATAAAGAATGGAAAAATCATATTTGAAAAAGCAAAAACCCAAAAAAAAAAAAAAAAAAAAAGGGGAAACAACAAACAAAGAACAAATAAAAACATAGTAAACATCAAAGAAAAACACCGAAAAATGAGAGAAGACCACTGGAAAAGGTAAGAACAACCCAAAATAGGGTTTGGAAAACAATACAAATAAAAGGCTACACTTCTAAAACAAAAATGCATTAACAATAAAGAAGGAAAAAATATTATACAACCTAACCCGAAAATACCCAAAAAAAGGCCAAAATCAAAACCTAGGGTTTACAAAATTTTATTTCTATTCCGGCAAAAAAAAAAAAAAAAAAAAAAAAAAAAAAAACCAATCAACATTACATGCACATACTGTAAAATGATGAAAGATTAAGAGAGGAATGGGAGCTGGGGAGAAAAATAGAAAATGGGGAAAAAAAATGAAAAACCGAAAATCCAAGGGAAAAAAAAAACCCCAGCAACATTAAATGCACATACTCCAAAATAATGCAACATCAAGGGAGGAGGAAGGAGAAACAACGACAATAAGAAATCAGAAAAAAAAAAATTTGGAAAACCCAAAATCCAAAAAAAAAAAATCCGAAAAGAACAAATATAGAACAAACAAAAACACAAAGAACATCAAAAACATACAACCAAAAATTAGAGGAGAGCGCGAGATAGAGCAAGAGGAAGCAAAAATGGGATTTTGAGATGAGAAAACCAACAACTGAAAAGGGAGAAAAAGAAGCACAGAGAGAGCGAGAAAGAAAGAAAGGGAAAAAAATTAACAGAGAATGGTCAATTATGAGGGAGGCGGCAACCAAGGCAAGGAAAACACTATTCCTAGGGTTTGGGGGGCAAAAAAGGCATATCACTATACATAATACAACCGGTAGAAACAAATTGAAGGGCAAAACCGGGAAAAAACAGTGAGGGAGGGGTAAAAAGGAGAATTTACTGTAATACCCAGCTCCCAAAGGTAATCTGGAGGGATAGAAACGTAGTTTTACTGTGCATTGAACAGTGATTAGTCCATCCTTTTAGTATATACGAGTTTAATACCCGTCCGTTGCACGGGGAACGAAGAAAAAAATATATAAATAAACTGAATATTATAAAATAAAAACAATTGGCTAAAATAAATATTATAATTGTAATAAGTATAATTCTTCTCAAAATCTCTCCCAATAGTTAAGATGCAAAATCAAAATGACAATAGTACTAACAATAATAAAAACGAAAATAAAAGCAAAAAAATAAAAAAATTCTTTTGTAGTCATACTCATTTAAAGAAAAAAAATAAAAACAAAAATAAAACAAAAAAATTAAAACAAAAATCTTTAGATTCAAAAAAACCAAAAAAAATTAACCCTAACAAAAAAGTTATAACAAAATAAAATATATATCTCATTTTCTCCTTTTTTTATTGTTTAAAAAAAACGTAAAAAAAAAAAATTATCAATTATTTTCATGCAAAAATGTTAAAAAAAAGTTTTTAAAATATAAAACAAAACAAACAAAAAAGACAAAAAAAAATATGCATAATTCTTAAAAAAAGGGTCTTTAAAAAATAGAACAAAAGACACAAATAAGACACATAAAAAACGCAGAAAAAAAAAATCCGAAATAAAGATAAATAATTTAAAGTAAAAAATCGTTTAAAAATCAATAAAAGGCAAAGTGAGCAAAAACACAATACAACAATTGATCGGAATCTAATATCTAAAATTTAGCGTCAAAAAAAAAAAAGAGGCAAAAACAATATTAAGAAAAAAAAAAAAACTTTAAATAGGGGTAAAACCGGCAACACACTGTAGGAAAAAGAAAAGTAACTAAAAAATAGGGATAAAACGGTAATTGTATTTCGCGGGCTATACTGTGTGAGCAGCCGGTAATTTCTGCATTAGGGGTAAAAAGGTCAACTCACTATAGATGGAGGAAAACCAACTAAATCAGAGGGGGAAAAAAAAGACTATGCACAGTAGACAAAACAGTAAAATATGTGAGGACAAAACCGTTCTTCCACAGTAGATAAGCCAAAATCAGCACATGGGATAGGGACAAAATCATCATTTTACTGTAGGAAAAACAGCTACTGTACATGACTGTAGAAAAAAGTACTGTACATTACTGTAACAGAAGCAGTAAAAAAAAAAAGGTAAAAGTCACTGTTCATCACTGTAGAAAAAACAGTTAAACCCTTGCTCTCCTTTAGTATATTAGTATAATATGAAATTATAGAAAACATTAAAAAGCCCCCATATATATATATATATATATATATATTTCAAAAATGTGAATTGAGAATGCATTGTCATTGGACAACACCAAACACACCACAACACAAATGCCCAGTCTCACACGCGTTAACTATCATAATAATAACTATGACCCGTACATTCATTATCGCACGGACAAAAAGGAAAAAAAAAAGTGACTTTTATTGTAGAACATGAGGAAGGAAAAAAAAAAAAAAAAAAACTTTACCCTTGAACGCGTTTAGTTGATTTCAGTAATCAATAAGAATCACATGAATGAGAAAGTGATAGAAGATAATATGATTTACATGAAATCTATATTAACACATGGTTGATGATGTGAATCCTTTTTCATATTGTGGGAATGTTATTTTACTGTGTTTAATTGTACACGATAATGTAATTTTTTTATTATTTTTTAAAAAATGAACAATTTTTAGTATTTTAAGCCTACTTTGGTTCGTTTTTTTAAAAGACAATTCGTTATAATTTTTGTTAATTTTTTTAAAAAAATTAAAAATTAAGCTAAAAAATTTAAGCTTTAATTGGAACATCAAACAACTAAGATTATGCATATCTTACTCTCAAAAAAAGAAAATTTATGCATACTTATCAAAAATATATATATATATATCGTGTACTATTTTTCAAATATTAAAAAAATATCAAATACATAATTAATATATATTTTTTAATGAAAATACCTAATAAATTTTGAAAGTTTAATTCAAAAATTAAAACAAACTAATTAAAACAAACGAAAATACCTAATATTAAAGTTTGGATTGGGCATCTAAACACCTCCTATTGAACATCTTTCTACGCACCACCGTGCCTCCCCTCTCCTTCCCTCCTGCCCAAAAAAAAATGAACTTTCCCAAACCCAAATTTGCCCATATTAATCAACCAATCGCACAAAGCCACGTGTTATGAAAAGACAAAAGAAAATGAGTGCAAATGTGCAATCACATGCTCTTTCCTCTTGGCCAAGAAAAAGAACTTTCCCAAACCCAAATTTACCCTCGTAAACCAACCAATCAAACAAAGCCAAGTATTATTTGCAATTTTTTTTTAAATAACATTTATATCGCACTGTGAGAAAAGTCATTAGAATCGGAGTGGAACCAAGTTTTATGGTTATACAGCGTACGCCACGCCCCCAAATTGCCAAAAAAAAAAAACAAAAGTGTGAAAAAAAGTGTTGTGTTGAAGTGGGGAAGCGTGGAAAAGGCATATTCTCTATCTCTCTCCTCTCACTTTCTCTTTCCTTTTTCCAAGTATTCCCGGCTTCTGAATTTCTAGAGGGTTAAAGTTCTCACAACCACCATAACACCCCCCAACTCTCTCTCCTCCGTCGCAACTTTCTCTCTCTAGAATCTCCGACCGTTCTAGCAAAGATGCATTCGACTCATTTGCTTCTGGAGGAGCCTATTCGAATGGCCTCCATCCTCGAGCCGTCCAAGGCTGTATGTCTTCTTCTTCTTCTTCTTCTCGTTTCGAATCTTTCTCTCTGTTTGGTTTAGCGTGGATCCGATATTGATCGAATTGCGTTGTTTAGTTTTGGAGAATTTAGGTTTATTGATTTGATTCATGATTTTCGTTTTTTTCAAAGCCAAAGCCAAAGTGTTGTAGGTAGCAACGTTGAAGCTTGGCTGGAGTTAGAAGGATCTCGTGGCTTAGGCAAGGCTGGCGAGAGAGGTCAGGCAGTGGGGCGAAGAGCATATCGGAAGTTCGCGGTTGCAACGATGGGGGCTACGATTGTGGGCTTTAACGGTGGTGGGATTGGTGACGACGGGGCTGCGATGGTGGACTACGATGGTGGTGGGCTGCGACAATGGTGATGGGATTGGCGACGGCGGGGCTACGATGGAGATGATGGTCTGGCGGTGGTGGGATTGCGACGGCGGGGCTGCAACGGAGATGGTGGTCTGCCTTTGGTGGTCTGTGATGGTGGACTACGACGGTGGTGGGCTGCGACAATGGTGATGGGATTGGCGATGGCGGGGCTATGACGGAAATGATGGTCTGCCGGTGGTGGGATTGGCGACGGTGGGGCTGCGACGGAGATGGTGGTCTGCCTTTGGTGGCCTGCGATGGTGGACTACGACGGTGGTGGACTGCGACAATGGTGATGGGATTGGCGACGACGGGGCTACGACGGAGATGATGGTCTGCCGGTGGTGGGATTGGCGACAGCGGGGCTGCGACGGAGATGGTGCTCTGCCTCTGCCGGTGATGTACTACTGTAGCAAAAGTACTGTACATTATTGTACAGTTCTGTAGAAGATGCAGCAGAATTAGAGAGAAAAAAATCAAAAAATATTGTTTATCACTGTAGAAAGAACAGTACAACCCTAGGTCTCTTTTAGTATAATAGTATAATGAGTTTAAGACCCGTGCTATGCCCGGGAATGCAAGGAAAAAAAAATAAAAAAATATATCATTAAATATTATACAATAAAAGTAGTTGCTTAAGATAAATAAATAGCTATAATAAGTATATTTTTTTAGTATTAATTATTACAATATTATAATAAATATAAACATATATAGATATATATAGATATATATTTATAAACAAAGTTATTACAAATTTTAATAAAGTATTTTTTAGTTTTCGGATTTGTAGTTGTTATTTATTTTTAGCACCATGACTTAATTGTAATAATATAATAATTTTTCTTAATTAAAATTTTTTGACAAATTATTTTAACAGTTTTGTAAACTAAATTATTTTTTTTACAACTATAAATTAATTGTATTAAATTTGTTGTTGTTTTCGGTGATAATTTTTTGTTGTCAACATTTTATCATTTTTGTTGATAATTTAAAATATTGAGTGAATATGATTTGATAATTTTATTTTGCACTTTAATAGTCAATTATTGATAGGCAAATAAAACTTAACCTTTTTATATAGTTTTTTTTTTTCTCACTAACATTTTGAAATAATTTTAATTTTTTATATAATTATGAAATTGTCAATCTAAATAATTTGTCAAAACTATTTAAGAAATTTAATAAATCTTCTAAAGTAAAAATGTTTTGTCCTACTACAATATAACATAATATAAAAAAGTAAATCATACAATAAAAATTACGAAAATTACAAAGTACGAAAAAATGAAGTATACATTAAAAATTACAAACATTTGTAACTATAAAGAAATTTATACAAATAAATTCTCCAATTAAATCTAAATAGTTTACAATCTGAAAAAAAAAAAAAAAAAAAAAAAGAAAGAAAGAAAGACCCCCTCGGCTAATAAAAATGGTAGGAAAAAATTGTGTGAAAAGAAAAAAAAAATAATAACATGATAAAATAATGAAAAGGATAAATACAGATTCAAAATCCATAATCAATACAAAATCAATAGAAGGAAATTATGATTTATTACACAGCTCATATCTCATATATCATAAGATTATTTATGAAGAATAATTAAAATGTTATTCAACTTTGTCTTCAATAGCTACCAGGTGAGATATTTGGGAATATCTATAGTATGAAAACAATTAATAAGTAGAAAAGGAACATAATAAAAAAAATAGTAAAAAAATACCAAGTAGTAAAAACAATAAGAGATGGAAGAATCGGCCAAAATAGAAAACAGAACCGAAAATTGAAGTGGGGAAAACAAAAACAAAAAGAACAAGAGGAGACAGAAAATACTTGGAATACAAAACTGCAAACCTGAAAAAATTAAGAAGAAACTAAAAACTAAAGAAATTGAATATGCTTTTAACATCAGAAGAAGATAGATTACAATTCCCAAATATTCACAGCAACAATGAAGACTATCAAATAACATATAACAGTTATTCAACAAACACTTTGAATAATATTAAATTCAGCAACATATACCAAATCAAGCAATATATCTGGTATATGGATTATATTATATATAAATGGAGATCATTATAGCATGTTATAAATTTCAGTTTAAAATTTGGTAAAAAAAAACATTTAAAATATCAACAAAACAAAACAAAGACAGAAAAGGGATGAAAAAAAAAAAAACCAAACATTCATCACAACTACAATAACATTCACATCACTTAAAAAAAAAAAAAAGGTCAATCATATAATATAATTATCTAACTTATAATAAGAATAATAATAATAAAAAATATTCCAAAAAACTAAGATTAATATTATAGTCAGAGACGGGGGAGAAGAGAAAAGGCACAAACGGAGAATAAAAAAAAGACAATAACAAAACTATTTGCCCTATAGTATCATTATAATACTAATAACAATAATTATAAAACAAATAATACTAATACAATAAACGAAAAATAAATTCCAATTAAGAGATATAAATATGAATATTACCTGATTAAAAATAGTAGTTTTGCACAGAAATGAAGATCTCAAGATGATTAATTTTTAGCAAAGAGTAGAAGAGATGATATGGGGTAACAATTAAAGAAGGTTCAGAGAAGAGCAATTAAGAAGGTAGTAAAGAAAGAGTAATGGTAAGATATGAGAATGAACTAATAAATGAGTAGAAAAGTATTTATAAGTGGAAATATGGTAAAAAATTTGGTTTCAAAAAGTTTCAGAGAAAAGGTCAATCAAAAAGAGAAACAATAAATTTTCCATAGATATAAAGACAAAAATACATTAACTCACAGTAAAGCTCAAAATGAACAAAAATTCAGAATATTAATTATAGATTTAAAGATATAAAAAATCTGAGTTAAAACAATCATTAGTCTGTAAAAAACAGATGTAAAACAAACAGCCACATTCCAAACAAACCAAATTGATAGAGAAGCATTAAATGCTCATGACAGATCAGCAAAAACAGAAGATAAGATAGAAATTAAATGAATAATCTAGAAAATAGAGTAATCGAAAAATCTAACAATCCATTCAATCCTAACTAAATCAGAAAATTGAAACATTAAATATAACACAAAATCAGTAACGACAACAAATTTGCATGCAGAATCAACACACTATTAGCTAAGGGGAAAAACGACAGAAAGTAAAAACATACAAACATTACAGAAACATAATCTTCAATTTCTTGCTCCATATTCCCAAGCAGCCATCTCCATAGCATTCTCAATGCAAGCTTGACAAAAAATAACAGACATGAATAACTCCAAGTTAAGTGATGTATGACAAAAAAAAAAAAAAAAAAAAAGACACAAAAAATTACTAACATAAATACAACAAAAACAAAAACATACCTAAACTTTTTATTGGAGTCCTTATATTTAATTGTATAGCAAAAAGAGGGCGAAAAAATATATAAAAATTAAAACTTAAACTTGTAAAAGAAAAACTTAAAAACAACCAAAAAAAGTCAAAAAACTAATAAATTTTTTTTTTTTCTATATACAGTGAGAGAAGAAACAAACCGAGACAATACAAAAAAAAAAACTCCAACAAACAAAACGAAACCAACCATTTTTTTTTTTCTACATACATACACGGGGAGCAGAATATAAAGTAAAAAAAGCCAAAATTGTTTTTTCCTATATACATGCACGGGTACGAAATTTTTTTTTTTTAAAAGTCGAAAAAAATCAGATCACAAATAACAACAGTATAATGATATTCCAGCCAAAAAAAAAATTCCAACCAACATTACATCCACATTCTGCAAAATGATGAACAATTATGAAAGCACTAAGAGAAAGAGGAAAAGGGAAAAAATTCAGAAAATAATATATGGAAAACTGAGAGAAAAAAAAATGAAAATTTTACCAATCAAAATTAGATACACATACTCAAAAATGATAAAAGATTAACGAGAAGGAAGAAGAACAGACAAAAATAAGAAATTAGAAAAAAAAAAATGCAGAACCGAAAATTCACAAAAAAAAAAAAAAAAAAAACCCAAAACAACAAATAGAAAAGAAACAAAAACACAAAAAAAGATGAAAAACATACCACCAAAAATAGAGGGAGACCTGTCAAGAAAGCAAGAGGAAGTGAAAATAGAGATTGGACACCAGAAACCGAAATACTGAAAAGGAAAAAACAAAAGAACATGCAAAGCAACCAAGACAAAAAAAAAAACAAAAAACAAAAACCCAAAAAAACTGAACAAAACCGAAAAAAAACTCCAAAATTAAAATCTAGAGTTTAAAACAAATTTATTCATATTCCAAAAAAAAAAAAAAAAAAGCAGTGTATTCGGGGAGGGAAAAAATTTCCCATCAACAATACATGCACATGGTAGAAAATAATGAAAGATTAAGAGAAAAATAAGAATAAGAAAGAAGATGAAAAAATCGACAAAAAACATATAAAAATCCCAAAATCCAAAAAAAAAAAATTACCGATCAACATTAGATACACATGCTCAAAAATGATGAAATATCAACAAAGAAGAGAAGGAAAAAAAAACAAAACTACAAAATCTGGAAAGAAAAAATTCCACAACCAAAAATCCAAAAAAGAAATAAAAAAAAAAAACCCAAAACAACAAATAGAGAGGGAAAAAAAAACACAATAAACATGAAAAACATAAAACCAAAAATTAAAGGAGATCGGCGATTGAACCAAAAAGAAGCGAAAATAGGATTTGGACATCAAAACCCTAAAAACAGTGAGAGGCGGCAAGCAAAATCCCAGAAACAGAGAGAAGAAGAACGAAAGAGAGAAAAAAAAATCCAAAAATGAGAGAGAATAACCAAGAGAGTGAGAGGCGGCGACCAAGGCAAAGGGAAAACCAATTTTTAGGGTTTCAGGGGCAAAATTGGAAGCTCACTGTACAAAGAAAGCTAGTAGAAGCAACCAGTGAGGCAAAAGCGGAAAAAACACCCAGAAAAGGACAGAGGCGGCATTTTACTGTGTAGCCGGACTTCCAACACTGAGCTGCAAGGGCAAAACCGTAAATACACTGTACACAAACACTGTTTTAGTCCATCTTTTTAGTATATGTATAATAATAATAATAATGTGATTTTCTTTTTCTTTATTAATTAATGAATATTAAAAGCTTTTCGTATTGAACGTGTTTAAAACATGTGATTTGGAGGTTTAGCCCTTATTTGGATCAGTATTTGAATCCAAATGTTTCCAACTCGGTTTAATTTACATCCAAATTTAATTTCTTACTTTTTATACGCTCATACCTTTCATATTTTTTCTCTTTCCTAAACACATACTTGGCTTCATTCGTTCAATTTTGAATGTAAAATTCAAATCCAAGTTATGATCCAAAAATACACTTAAAATGTCTAGATCATGTTCTCATCTATGCCTCTAAAATTTTCTAGAATTCTTTCTCTATCACTTGATTTTGTTTTTGTTGATTATTGCCCTTTAAATTTTAAAACTCTCACTTTATCTCAAAATTTTGAATTGTTCTCATTTAGTCCATTTATTATAATTCGTGTTAAAATAGATGAAAAAGAAAGGTTAAATGTGGTCACATAACATTTCTAGTTGGTTCTAACGAAAATTACTCGAACGGGATTGAGTAAAATTTATTTTCTTATTTTGTTTTCATCTTGTTTTTAACTGAAGTTCTAATAAATGAAATTAAAGTGAAACTAATTTAAAAATCAAGAAACAAAGTAGGACTTTTAAATTGCAAGTGAGAATGATCTAAATTTCAGGACTTAGATGGGGTTAATGCTATGTTTAGTAGGATGGAAAAAAGGAAGGAAATGGGAGGATGGATAATGTAGAGAAATTGGAGTATCTTGTTTGGTAAGAATAAAAGAGCAAGGAAATGAAAATAGGATTAATAAAAATTGTAGTGGAGTCCATTAATTTTACACTTAGTTTGGTAGGAAGGAAAGAGAGAAAATTAATAAAAGACAAAAAATTAAAATGAATAGTTTTCCTTTATTGTTTGTTAGATAGAAAAACCAAGAAAATTATGAATTTGTAAAATTACTTTATTATTCATCCATTTATGTATTATAGCATAATTTATAAGTGGTAGTGAATTAAACAGCAGAATTTCAAAACATGGTAAATTATAGTTTTTTTTTTAATTTGTTTTTTCCAATTTTGCCCTTTTAATTTTAGATTTAGATTTCACTTCCCTAGTTTACACTTCTCTCTCTATCTTCCACTCTGATATCTCTCTCCTTTCTTTCTTTCTTTCTCATCAAACCACCGTGGCACGTCTTCCCAGTGATACGAACCACGCCGACAACAAGACAAAACCCGATACGAAATATGGGAACAACGAAACCAAGATCTTTCAATTTTGATGGAAACTGCGACCCGTTGCTTAGCAAAGTAAGAACATTGGTATGGTGAAGATGCCACAAACGGGTATGAAATGTCTGTTTGATAAGTCAATTTGAACGCCACAGGAATCCTTGATAAGTTTAGATAAGTTTCTTCAAAAACTCACGATATGGATAAATATCAAAAACTACTTCCATAATATGAAAATCAACCTTATATAGCCGAAATCACAATTTGTAAATTTCCTAATCTACCCTTAATGATAAACATGCCTATAATAGAATCTAAATAAAGATACTAATATTCAAATTTTAAATTGAAACTTAAAAACTAAAATAGGATTACAAAGAAATCAAATTTGATCAGATCTTCTAAACTTCTAAAATCTTGTTTTGAATCTTGAACTTCTTGCAATCTTGCAAACGTAATCTTGACTTAATTCTTTGTTGGAAAACATGCCCATAACAACTTGGAAACCCCTTGAACATGTGTCCCAGAATGGACATGCAAGTTAGCCATGTAATGGTTCAATGGACGTGTATGGCTGATTGGCTTTCTTCTGGATCAACTTTGATGAGTAAAACCAGCCTCTGTCCACCCTCAGTAGTGAACACACCCTCTTTTTGTTGTAGAACTCTCTGGACTAAGTTATTCAACTGTTTTTTGAATCTTTTAGCTCAAGCCCTCGTCATCGGACCAATTGGAACTTGAATTGACTCGTGAGTATTCCTTGCACCCTTGATGTCCTCATAACCCAGTGCCAAAGAAACCTCGACCACTGGATCCCTAGTTATGGCAATGGAAATCCACGTGATGAGGATTCGGCAAATCGTCGGAGCTTGGGGGGATCAGATCTCGTGGCCACGAGTTCGTTGAAGGTCAAGAGACTGGCAAAGAGATCGCGACCGAGATCAAAGCTTGACAAAAATAAGATTGCAACTGCGACCGGATCGCCACTACACTGATGTCTTTTCATGTCTGTTTGCTCACTGTCACCGGTGAGGTTCAAGATCCAATGTAGCTACGAAAGACAGTGGATAGTTGTTGGCCTTTTTTTTTTTTTTTTTTTTTTTTTTGCAGGTACTTCGTCGAGGTCCGTGGTTGCTCCATTCGTCAGTGTTGCTCCGGTGGCGGCGTTGGTGGACTAATTGAATTTGAGTTAGGGTTTGGTTATATTGGAGCTTATTTGGGGGTTTTTGAAACTTTTCTGGTTATTTTGCAATAATTTGTAATTGTTTGGAATCTTGTACATATAGAATTTTTTTTTCTATTTGGAACAAAAAATTTTGTAATTACAAATAATTTGATGAAATTATAAAATCTGAAAAATATCCAATAGATATAGAAAATTACATATTTATCGGTAAATATATATATAATTACATTTAGTAAACATTAATAGGGTAAAGATGCGATAAAATCCTTTTAATATACTCTATTGGTAGAGTCAATTTTTAAACTGTTTAGATGTAATCAAACGGTTGAGATGTTGCTTATGTATGATAGTTGTAATGCACATTACCTTATACTAGTGAAGACTTAAAAATTAAAATATAATATATAAAAAATTAATTTAAAAAAAATTCCTCATGACACGGAACCCCCCCACCCCCCCCCCCCCCCCCTCGAACGTCGATGCCTCCCCCCCCCCCCCAAACGAGCCCTATCGCCTTTGCCCCCCACGCTGATGACCCAAGTTCCCCCCACCCCAAGCGCTGACCAAATCTAGGATGTTGCCCCGGGGGGGGGGGGGGGGGGGGAGGGGGACTAGGTCGTCGACACGGTTAAGGGGGCAGGCTTGCTAGGTGTCAATCGGGGGGGTGTTGGGGGGCTCCGTCGGCCTTAGGGGGAGTTTTTTTTTAATTTTTTTTTATATATTATTATTTTTAATTTTTTAGTCTATACTAATATGAGATAAGTTGCATTATAACTATCATACACAAGCAAAATCTTAGCCATTTTATTGCATCCTAACAGTTTAAAAAGCATCTCTACCGATATGGTATATAAAAAGAGCTTTACCGCAATCTTATTCATATATATATATATATATATAATATTACTCAGTAAATATATTTATTTATAGATATTAGTAAATGTAGATAGATTGACATTCTTACTCGTTGGTAATACTTAAAAATTGTAAATAAATGTATTTACTTGGAATTACAAAGAAAAGTTAACAACAGATTTACTTGAAAATGATATACTTATCCAAATGATAATGAAAATAATTTAGTATACTTGGATTTACTTAATAATTATATGCCAATCTATTATTGCCACTTATTGGTAATAAGCAAATATTTTTTTTATTACTGAATATATGTATTTTAGAAAATATATTTGATCTTATGGATATTGGAATACCTGATAATCAGATTTACTAGTAAATATTAATAAATACTAGCAATAAGAAATCGTATTACTGTATACACTGTAAACATATTTTGTGAAGACTATATAATGGTAAATATTGATATTTACTAGTAAATATTAAGTTTGTTTAATGATTTATGAAAAATAATATAGTTAGTAAATATTTAATATTTACTAGTAAATACTAAGTTTGATTTATGTTAAATAATATAGTTAGTAAAGATAAATATTTATGAGTAAATCTCATATTTACAACATTGAATACCAAAATACATCTAGAGAATGTGATAAGAGATTTTGAGTAAATATTATATTTAGAAGTAAATAAATTATTTACTTATAAATAAATGGGAGAATATGTGATAGAGTATCTTTTAGAGACACTACTTGTAGTTACTCATTTAATAGTTATTAATTGATGTTCACTTGAGATGGACGGTAAGATGGAGGTTTTTGTTTGAGGTGAAGTAGCTGTTTTTTTTTTTTTTTTTTTTTTTTTAAGTTAACTTTCGAATAGGCTTCGTCCCTTCTGAGCAACCCACCAGAAAAAATGCAAAGATGATGGCGACCTGCGCAACTTCTCAGGTTCGCCGTTGAGCGATGGTCAGCAATGAGGCCTCTTATCCAACTTCGTTAAGTGATGCTTTTTTTTTTTTTTTTTTTTTTGGGTGTTAAACTTCTTAATTTGCTTTGTCCCCTCCAAACACCCCACCAAAAATGCAAAGATGATGGCAACCTGCGCAAACCTCTCAGGTTCATCGTCGAGCGATGGTCAGCATGAGGTCTCTTATCCGACTTCTTTGAGTGATGCTTTTTGTTTTTTTTTCTTTTTTGGTGCTAAACTTATGAATTTGCTTTGTCCCATCCAAACACCCCACCAGAAAAAATGGCGAAGAGGATGGCGACCTTCGCAAAGCTCTCAAATTCGCCGTTGAGTGATGGCTAGCAATTTGAGTGATGGTCGGCATGAGGCTTCTTCTCTGTTTCGTTGTGCGATGGTCGACAATCGTGCGAGTTGAGCGATGGCTGACGACTCCGAGCTCAGGGAGGTTGGTACCCAACTCCAGATCTTCATCTTCTTCACGTGCCGTTGTTGAAAAATTTTCAAAACCTCAACTGCTTTTTTCCATTTTTTTTTCCTAAAAAGCTGAAAATTAGATGTTGCTTCATAAAAAATGCAAATTCGTTGAAATTCAAGGCCTAAAATCAAAGCCAAATTATCTCTCTCTAGCCAAGAATTTGACCAAGAGCATGGCCATACAGATTAACTTCATCATAAATGCAAATTCGTGAAAATTTTAGGCTTAGAATCACAACCATATTCTTTTTTTTCTTCGACCACGAATTTTATCAAGATAATGGCCAGACAAATTTCATCACAAAAACAAATTTGTGGAAATTGATTCATCAAAACCTCAGCAAATTCAACCAAAAAAAAAAAAAAGAATCATTCGGACTAAGAAAAAAAATAAGAAAAAAAAAATTGATTTGGTAATAAGAGGAATATCTGACTTATAAGGCAATAATACTACGTGGTACTACATACTGTAACTCCAATACACATAATTTATGTGCCAATCAATTAAATCAAAATGACTTAAAATCCAGATCTATCGGTAGTTACTTTAAAAGAGTCTCTACCACAGCCTCTTCAAAAGTAAACTTATTTACTCTTAGTTAAAAATTGGAGAAAGTCTGTTGCAAAGTCTTATTTATATACCTTATCGGTAGAGTTCATTTTTAAACCGTTTTATTGTAATCAACGGCTGAGATGTTACTTGTGCATGATAGCTATAATGTACCTTAACTCATAATATTATACTAAAAACAAAAAACAGAAATTAAAAAAAATTCAAAGAAACTAAAAAACTAGCCAGTGATGGCTTACTAGCAGCCCCCCCTGACACAGGCAATGAGTGCCCCCCCTCCTCGACGCCGACGAACACCACCGCTTTCCCCCCCCCCCCCCCCCATCTTCGGCGACGAGTGCCCCCCTTCCCTGATGCCAACAAAGACCCCCTCCCTTCCCCAACCAAATCTGCGCCTGGGCCCCCCCCCCCCCCCCCCCCCCCCCCCCCCCCCCCCCTCTCCCCGTCGGTCGCTCGCCCATAAAATCAGCAACAAGTGCCTTGCCCACCCGGACTCCCCCACTCACCCAGGAATGGCGACGGCCCCTGCTAGACGCCATCACGGTAAACAAGTTAGTTTTTTTTTTTTTTTTAAATTTCTTTTGTTTATTATTATTTTTAATTTATAGTCAATAACTATTTATGTAAGGTGCATTATAATTATTATACACAATCAATATTTCAGTCGTTCAATTACATTTTAACGGTTTAAAAATGAACTCTACCGATAAGGTATTATATAAATGTATTTATTTGTATAAATGTATAAATGTATTATACATTTATTTGTTATATAAATGTATTTAAAAATGTAGTTTACCGATATAGTATTATATAAATGGGGGTTTACCATAGCTTTACCCTAAAAATGTATATATTTGTTAATAAATGTTTTTATATTCACGGATTTTTAAATGTATTTTTTAGGGTTAAATATTTACCAAAAAAATATTATTTACTTTTATTTTGTTTTTATTTTCGTATTTAAGTTTTTATTTTCAATTACATAATTTAGGCCCCGTTTGGTGAATGAGTTTGAATTAAAATTTTAAATTTAAGTTGAAAATTTTTTGTTGAATTTTTAGAAAAAACAAAAACTTTTTCAGAAAAATGCAAAAGCTTTTTCAGAAAATATAACAATTGAGATAAAAAGTATATTTTAGTTTGAAATGAGATAACTCACCAAACGAAACCTTAGTTACAATACCCTAATTTATAAAAAATCCTACTTAAACTACTCTAATTAAAAAAACCCCAACCCAATCCCACCAACGTTGGCCCGGCACTATAGACATGCCTTTGCCTGGAGATGTAAGCAGTCGACGCGGGGGAGGTAAAGGAGTTCGTGACGCTACAAGCAGAAGGCCAGAAGCCGGCAACCGACAGTGCTCCACGATCTTCTATGGTGAGGGAGTAGCATTTTTTGCGATATTTTTCCTTCACGAGACGGCAATGGAGACAAAAACATCGATGGTTACGGAAGTTCTAGATGTTGTGACTTCGAGACGGAGACGGGCGTTGGTGAGGGAGTCGCGAGGGGACAACGATCGTGGCTGATGGCCGCTCCGGCGATAGTTGCGATTCTAACGCGAGTTTTCTGTGATCTAGGTTCGATGGAGGAAAGAGAGATGGGAGGCAAAGGAGAGTGAAAAGAATAGTTTGGGGTTAATTTTGGTATTTTAATATGTAAATAATTTAAATTATGTTATTTGGTTATATTAATTTCAATCTTTTTATTATTTTAAAATCTTATAGTCAAATATTCTATATCACTCATTTTCTCTCATTTTACTTTGAAAGCAAAGATAAAAATAATTTTGATCATTTTTAGATGTATTTATGTTTTTTACTCACTTTTAAAGAGATTAGTGGCCCTCACTACAATTTTTGTCCCTCTTATTTTCATTTTAATTTTATTTTCTTTCTTACCAAACTACTAAATCATTTTTCATCTACATATCACTCCTCTCACTTTCTTCCTTTCTCTTTTCCTTTTCCATCTTACCAAACATGACGTTCCTCTTTCCAAAATTTTGTAAAAAACCAAAATCCATGGTCTAAATTTATGTTTTTGTCCTTATTTTTTAAGTTAAATAATATATGTATGAAACAATAATTGTACAAATTCTTTTATTTTCTTTCCTTCATCTCTACTAAACAACTTAAAAGGAAAACTATTTCATTTCTATCATTAATTTTTCATCTTTTATAACTTTTCTCTTTATCTTATCTTCTTTCTTTGTACCAAATGTGTCTTCCTAAGAAAAACGTTTATTATTGGTTTGCTCATTAAGAACTCGTGCAATTAGATCTGGTTCAAATTTCTTTCTTTCTTTTTTTAAACAAAAAAATAAAATAAAAAATCAAATGTCCTTTAGTGTAGAATGTAGATCTTCCATTATAAAAAAAAGAATGTAAATCTTCCTAGTTCCAAAAAAAAAAATAATAATAATAATAAAAGAATGTAGATCCGAATTTTTTTTCCGTGAAACTCTATCCAATATTAAAAGATTGATTTTCCGTTAAAATTGGACAATAAATACCAGACTACAGTTAAGCCCTTGCACATCTAGGGTACAAAACATAATTTCTAATTTGGTCCCGGAAGCATCACATTCTCTTCTCTGACCCAAATAGGTAACATGTGTGTGTATTCACCTACTAAGATCTGAACTCCCAAAAAAAAAAAAAAAAAAAGGAAATTCATTAGAGCATATGTGATAATACTTGTAAATTTTATTATTGTTTTCTCATTTTTCACTTTCTCAGTTTTTTTAGTGCTTCCTATTTCTTTGTTTTAAAGCTGTGTTAAGATGGTTTTATGCTAATCTGGGTTTTTTTTTTAATCAAAATTACATGTGCAGAAGAAAATGGCTGATGATTCAAAATATGGACCACTGCACTTTGATCTTAATACAGGGGCAAAGATGCCATCAGTAGGTCTTGGAACATGGAAAGCTGACCCTGGTATTGTTGGTAAAGCTGTCATTACGGCCGTCCAGGTTATTTTCTTTGCATAACATGCTGTGCCCAGTGGGATATATATATATATAAGTATGTATGTATGTATGTATGTATGTATTTATGTATATATATTGGTGTCCGAGTATTAGAACCACTAGATTGGCTGCTCAAAGAAATGCAGATTTTGTGCAGAATGGTTATAGGCACATTGACTGTGCTCAAGTCTATGGCAATGAAAGAGAGGTAACCTTCACCATTTTAGCTTGTCACAGTTTCCATACCATTGTTTCTTTCTAATGTTCGATTTTGTTAAGAATAAAGTGCAGGTAGGTGTGGCACTGAAGGAACTATTTTCCTTTGGAGTAGTGCAACGCTCCGAGTTGTTCATCACATCTAAGCTGGTCTCTCCCAGCGTTTTCATTTTATCATCTTTTAGTTGTTATTTAATAGTTGGCTAAGCACATTGTTTCCGAGTTCGGATTAAGACAGATATATCTATACATACATATATGGCAGGTGCAGTAACCATGCACCAGAAGATGTCTCAAAGGCACTGAGCAAGACATTAGAAGATTTCCAGCTTGACTACATTGATCTGTATCTTGTATACCTCCAATACTCGAAAACTGGGTCCCCATTTCATTCGCGCATTTGAAGAATACATTTCATGTTAAAAAGTCGTTTGAACATCACCTGAATTCTTGTTACAGATACATTGGCCATTTAGGACAAAGCCCGGGTCGCAGGGATTTGCTCCTGAAGTCATGGCTCCGTTATGTCTTCTTGAGACATGGAATGCAATGGAAGGCTTGTATGTGACTGGCCAAGCTTGGGCCATCGGTGTGAGCAACTTCTCGACTCTGAAGCTGGAGCACCTGCCTTTGTATGTCAAAGTTCTGCCTGCAGTCAATCAGGTAGGGTGTCACCCTGTGTGGCAGCAACCTGCTCTTCACAACTTGTGCAAGTCCACCGGTGTTCATCTTTTGGTATGCTTCCTTTCTAGTATTATCCTTAGATTACAATGTTAACTTGACTATTGAAGCAGCAGGACTACTAGTTACTATTGGCCATCTAATGATATTTATGAGCTTATTTCTTCTTTCCTTTGGCTTGTACTTTGTATTTTAAAGAGAAGTACAAGTTTCAAGTCAAATGAACGAGTGATAATCCTTTGGGGCATGTAAATACTTTTATTACTATTATTATTATTGGATATCTGGAACTGATTTTGGGTCTTTAGAGTGGCTGAAAGAAGAGAGAGAGTGTTGTTAAATTTTATCGTAATTAGAGCTTGTTTGGAAGGAGGAAAGAGTGGGAGGAGTTATAGGGCCGGGCCTAGAAGCATTCTAGGAAGGATTTTATGATGTGTGGTTGTTTAGTAAGAAGTATTAGAGGAGCGAATGGATTGAGTGAGGGATTCAAATCCTCCGAGAACCCCCAATTTTGATGTCTCCCAATTTGGGGGATTCTTAGATGAAGCTCTTACACTTATTAGAAACACTCAGTCAAATTTTAAAAGTTCTTTCCCTTCCTTTGCATGTATATACCAAACAAAAGAAGAGATTTTTGTTTTCTTCTTATCGTACCAAAAACCGTAAAAGAAAGGGCCTCTCCCACTCTTTCCATTTACCTCGCCTAGGTCATCTAGCTCTTCCTTTCTACTTCTTGCCTTCTTACCAAACAAGGTGTTTGTGTGTGTGTGTGTGATTTACAAAAACCAAAAGATTGGATAAATCCTAATAGCTAAAAATTAACAGGAGATGAGAAGAATTTGTTCATTTTGGTATACAGCAATTTAATGAAACCAAGGCTATTATTTAGACTGTCCTAATGAGGATTGCGATCTCACAGGCCTATTCACCGCTGGGGTCTCCGGGGTCTTGGGTGAAAGGGGAAATCTTGAAGGAACCTGTACTGCTGGGAACTGCTGAGAAGCTAAACAAGTCACCGGCACAAGTAGCTCTCCGTTGGGGTGTTCAGAGCGGACACAGCGTCCTTCCAAAAGAGCGTAAGCAAATCTAGGATCAAGGAAAACCTGAGCTTGTTCGATTGGTGCATTCTTCAAGAACTCTTCTCAAAATTTTCAGGAATCTACCAGGTTAAATTTTTTGCACATTACCTGGAATTGTACTTTTTCTTTTTTAACCAAGAATTGTCTACTATTATCTTGAGGTTGGATATATATGCAGCAAAGGCTACTCCAAGGAGATTTTGCAATACACGAGAGATTGTGTCCTTATAAAAGCCCCCAAGAACTTTGGGACGGGGAAAATGAGAGGATGGTATGAACCCTCTTGCATTCCAATTTTTTCTTGGATGTATGCGTCTATGGAACTCCAATTTCTAAATGAGTTTTTCCCACTTACAAAACGTCTGTAGTGGGTACATCAAAGATGAATTAATTTGGAGCAATTTGAATTTTGAACTCCATGTGTGATCTACATATTAAGCCATCGGTGTTGTTAAGTGATGCTTCTTCAATGAAAGTTGCAGAGGAGATTTCCTCGTATCGGGTTTGAATGTCAAAAGCTGCTTCAGGTTTTTGTGCCTTGGGAAGTTGAAAGAATGTTATCATCCTCTCGAGTTTCTTTCCACATAAGGATAAATTGATATGGCATCACAATCGATGAACAATGAGTAATTTGTGAAAAGTAAGTCTCCGTTTGGTATTCCATTTCATTTTGAGCTAAATTGAACTTTACAACTAGCCTTTTTTTTTTATTGTCCTTTTCTGAAAAAAGTCAACAAAAATTATAACTAATTTTTGAAAAGTCAACCAACTTCAACTTAAATATTCTATTTCATTTTAAACTCAACCTGAACACCAAATACATCCTAAAGAACACAAATTTTTATAGCGGTTTGCCTTCAATGTGAAGATTAGTGTTGGAGACTTTTTCACCTAGTAAAGAGAATTAAATGGGGATCTATCAGCCTTACGAGTGCCAAATAGCCATTAGGGCATAACTGTAAGGGTATATGCCCTTACGTGATAATTCCCAGTCAATATAAAATGCCGACTTTATCTAATTTCCAATTTGAATTGCTTTCTTGATGCCATAATCTCATAGTTGAACTTCGAATACATGAATAACGAATATGGTAATCAAATTTAGGAGTTTAATAACTGCCGGCATCAGCTCGGAACTTCTTGTGATGGTCGGGGTAAAACGTTAAAGTGGCCGATGAGCATTGAGTTTGCTCGGCGCAGGTACAACAGTTGCCCCCCCAACTCGTAGTATTATCTACACCAAGCTCATAAGGAAGTGTAACAACCTCGTTGGTGAGCGGTTCCCTATTGAATTCATCATTGCAGTTCAAACTTTCCAATCTAGACCCATTTACCATACAACAACATAGTGAAAAGAGCATCCAGTCTAAGGTAACATGTAAACATCTTATAAATTGTACAAAAAATAAAAATAAAAAAATCCTGCATCAATAAATGACAATGTTGATATGCAGTCACATTATTATTACTATTATACTAAAGAATGCCTCCTTTACACTGTTCTTTGTACAGTGTTGCACAGCAAAAAAAAATTTCCCTCTTCACTTTTCGTTTCTGTTGCTACAGTGGAGTACATCAATGCACAGTAATTTTTGGTGTTAAATGACGTTTTTGCCCCTGATTTCCTTCACCCGTTGAGCTGCCCACATTAAATGGACGTTTTTGTCCTCATTTTATTGTCAAGCCGGTTTTGCCCTTGGTTTTCGGCTGCTACCTTCCTTCCTCCACAGTGTATGGACAATTTTACCCTCCACACTCTAATTCTCCCTTCCCTTCTTTCTTTTGCTGCCCCCTCCCTATTGATTTTCTCTTTCTATCTTTCCTCTTTTGACTCTCTCTCTATACCACTCTGTCTCTTTCTCTCCCTCTTCTTTGGATTTTGGGTTCTAAAGCTTAGATTTTTGGGTTTTTTGTTCCTTTGTCTGCTCATTTTTTCTTTTTTGGTTTGGGTTTTTACTACTGACGATCTCTTTGCCAGTGTGGTTATTTTCTTCGGTTGCAGCAGCTTGGTTTTTGTTGTTCATTTTCGGAAATTTTTTTTTCCCCTTTTTGATGTTGTTGGGTTATTGTGTTGAAGGTTTAGATATGTTTTTGTGTTGGAGGTTTCGGTTTTGATTTTTGTGTTGTTGTTTTGTTCTTGGTTATTGTTTCTGGGGTTTTTTTTAACAAACTCAATAGTAAGTTAAAAAATAACAAAAGATAGGAGGGAGAAAAATGCAATCCGAAATAGTAATGGTGAGTTTTGATTTTGGCTTTTTTTTAATGTCTTGTTTCTAAATCCATATTTTTTTTTCCTTTTCTCAGTATGTTTTTTGTGTTAGAAGTGTACATTTTAATGTTTAGTATGTAGCTTTTTTTCATTGTTGTATTTGTTTGGCCTTTTTTCGACCTCTCAGATTTTGGTTTTTATTTTCGCCTACTATTCATGTTCTTCTTCTTCTTGTTTTTTTTTTTTTTTTTTGTGAGTATTTTTTGATTTGTTTTCCAAGTTTTTGGAAATGAATGCAGAGTACTAAAAAGGGTGAACAAAAATTATGGTATGTTGAATTTTTTTTTCCTTCTTCTTTAATTCAGCATTGTTTTTGCTGCCCTTTTTTTATTTATTTTTTATATGTGATTGTTGCTAATTACTTTATGCAGATTGGAATAACAATTGTGGCAAGATGAACCAATGCAAGTATCAAGTGGAACATTGAAGTTTTTTATCTGTTAGTTTGTATTTTTGTAATTTTTAGTGTTTTTTCTCCCCGGGTAATATTTTGTTGATTTTGTTTCCAAATCTGATTTTTGCATTGTGTATGTTGATGATTTCTATTATATTTAGAATATGTAGTGTTTGGTGTTTTTATTAGAAATTATTTATTTTTTCTGTTAAATTTTTTTTTCTTTACAAATTGCTTTTATTATAGATAGGACGTTTTTGTTTATAATTGTTAATTTGAATTAGGTTAGCGCGTGTGATGTTTTGTTATCATCATTATTTCTATTTAATTCACAAAATTATTATTCTCTTTTGTCTGATAACCGTATTGCATGATTTAGTTAGATGTGTTTTAACTATGTAGTTTGCTAGCTGTAATTATAAGATTTGCCCCTTTTGAATTATCTTTTTTTTTACCCTTTTTGTTGCAATTGTATTGTATGCTAGAAGTTTCTCATTTATTGCCCATGATTACTTTGACTCAGATTTTCTACAGCTTCAACTTTATCATTAATGCAGCTGATTTTGTTATCTCTTATTTGTTGTGTGTGAAATTTTTTTCTCGCTCTTGCACCGACTCTTCTGATTTAGAGGTTCTCTCTTTTAAGTAAATCTTCTATTCATTTAGTGCTTCATCTCTTTCCTTCACCATTAATGCTTCTGTAAACTTCTATTAACTGTTTTCCCTTGAAGTTTCTTTACTCTCTGTTTAAACCTGCTTTTTTATCCAGGTACTGTTCTTATTTAAACGTTTTTATTAGTGTTCATTATTGTCTTATTATTTCAGAATGTTTATTACTATGATCTTCATATTGTGATCTATTTTGTTTCTTTTCTCCGTTTGTGGTTATTTACCCCCATTTTTTCCTACCTCCCCCCCCCCCCCCCCCCCAGTTCCTCTCCTTGGTCGACAGTAGACACAACCTTTTTTTCTTATTTGTGAATGTTTTGTGATTATTATTTATATTATAAGTGGTAATTTACCTCCTTTTTTTTTTCCTTGGCTGACAGTATACACAACCTTTTTTTTCTTATTTGTGCATGTTTTGTGATTATTATTTGTATTATAAGTGGTTTTTACCCCCCTTTTTTCCTGCCCCCTTCCGCCCCGTCTCTCTCCCTGGCCGACAGTATATACAGCTTTTTTTTCTTATTTGTGAATGTTTTGTGATTATTATTTATATAATAAGTGGTTATTTAACACCCCCCCCCCCCCCCCCTCTTTTTCCTACCCACCACCCCCCATCCCTCTCCCTGGCCAACAGGATACACAGCCTTTTTTTTTTTTTTTCTTATTTGTGAATGTTTTGTGATTATTATTTATATTATAAGTTACATGATAATCTCATATGTGATAAGTTTACTATTTTGCCTTTTTTCCCCCTCTTTTCTTCTATTATTGCTTTTGTGTTTTGTTGTTGTTCATGTTTTTAACAAGAACTTTTGGATTAAAATTTTTGTATGCTATGATCTCCAGTCAGATGTGTAAGAATGCATATACCAGATATATTGTTTAATTTGGTATATGTTGCTGAATATGGTATTAATGATAACATATGTTACATAACTATTATATACTATTTGACCATCTTTATTGTTGCTGTGAATGTTTGGGATTTGTGTCAATTTTGTTTTTCTGACAATATAATGGTACTGTTCTAAATTTTTTGAACTTTTTTTTTTTTTTTTTCTTTTTTTTTTTTTTTGTAAACCTTTTTTTTTTTTTTTTTTTTTTTTTTTTTTTTTTTTTTTTTTTTTTTTTCCTCTTTCTTTCTATTTGCTCTCTTCTTCTTTCTTTCTTTCTGTTATGTAAACCTTCTCTGTTTTTTCTTTTTTCCTTTTTTTTTTTTTTTTTTTTTTTGTCTGGACACATTACCAGACATTACACTTGGTAGCTATCAAAGATGATGTTGAGTTGTATTATGGTTATTGTTGAGACATATTACTAATGAGATCTGATCATACCAAAAAATGTTTAATTAAAACTTTTATATTGTTTTTTATAGTGTGTATATATATAGATATATATATATTTGTATGTGTATATTTTACATTCGTTGTTATTATTTCTACCTCACTTTTTTTTTTTTCTATTCTTTGATTTTTTGCTTTTTTAATTACCTGGGGGTATTTTTTCTTATTATATTGTTGCAATATTTAAGTTTAGTAGAAGAGTTTCTGTATTGAAATCTTTTTATAATTACAATTTGTTGTAATCCTAATTGTACAATTGAAGTTCTTTTATTATGTAATTTTATTGTCTTTTTTTTTTCCGGTTTTTCTATTTCTATGTAATATTTATTTATGAATTTAGATACCTTTATTTATTTATTATTTGATTTAATAAATCCAAGTCTTTATTGAAGGCAAAAATACGTTCACATAAGGAAAAGAGAGGAGAAGAGTAGTGGTTAACATGTTAATGAATTGGGTTTTTTAAATTCCTTAATGTTAAATTTTTTATTGCATATAAATTTTTAGTTTGTTTAATAACATAACTGATCATAATGAATCATAATAAGCTATATATTATTTGATTCAAGAAATGTAGGTTCTCATAAAAATATAAAAAAAAATTTTGGAAAATAATATTTTAATGAATTGTTATATATTAGGAACATATAAAATTTGACAAAAACCGTTTCGTGTACGGAATTCAACAAATAGAATAGACAGGGTGAGAGAAGATATAAAAATTTTTAGTTATAATCATATATATTAACAAAGTCAAAGTAATATTTTCTCCAATTAATTTTAATTATGTAAATTAAAATTAGATGAATAAAACAATATATAAAGATTAAAAAAATGGTAAATTAAAAAAAGAAAAAGGAAAAAAAAACCATTTTAACATAATAAAAAATTTAATTCAACAAAGAAATATTTTTTTAATCAAATAATGTTGAAAAAAAATTAAATAAACTAAATTACAATTGAAGAATAATATTTTCTACGATCATTTTTCACTATGTAAAATAAAATTGCATCAATTAAATATATATTAGAATTGCAAAATCTTAAATTTTATAAAAATTTACAATGGAAAAAAATCCTTAAAAATGAATTAATTTAATTAAAAATTAAAATAACACAATTAAATTATAATATTAAAAAAATAAAAGAAAACTCAATATTTTAGACTAAATAAAAAATAATTCATAAGAATTTATAAAAATAAATTATCACTATAGATTTAGAACAAAATAAAAAAATTGTAGCGTTTTTCCCCCCTTTTTTTTCTCTGGAGAGATTTTATTATAGGAGGCATATATTTACAAATTATGATTAATATTGTATATTAATGTTATTATTTCAAATTTACATTTCTTAAATGTATAACATATTTTTTCATTTCTTTATTAATTTAATTAGTTTCTTCTTCACTTTTTAAGCACACTTATTTAAGTTAGTGAATTTGTTTTACTATTAAATTTTTAGAGGTTTGATATTATTTATTATTTACAGTATTTTATTCAGAATGCAGTACTCCATTTTGTTATGATAAAAAAATTGTTGCATTAAATATTTTCTTTTAATTTTAATAATTAATATTATTATGTTATTACTGATTCATCCTTTTTTTTTTAACTAAATAAATTGCATAATTCTTTTTTTTTTTTAACTTTTATGTCCATAATATTTATCTTTTAATAATATTTTATATTGTTCTTTTAATAATTTATATTAAATAAAATGAAGCCGAGAAGAATGAAAAGAAAACTCATACTAATACCAACAATTCAAAACGTTTGAAGTCTTATCTTCACCGAACCTATCATTGAAAAAGTAGAATCAAAGTATATTATTATTTATATTTTAATTTCAATATTTATATTTTTTAATTTAACATGCATATTTATATATCATTAATTATTATCTAATTTTATATATTGTTATTTTAGTCCTCAGTATCAATCTCCTCTATCACATCCTCAAATTGTATCTCCAACTGATCTATAAAAAAACGAAAAGAAATAAGGTAATATTATTTTTTGTAAATAATTACACAGTAAATTAATAAATTTATTTCAATTTATATATCAATTATAAATATCATTTTACTAACATATAAAAACATTTTTATTATAACAGATCGGAGGAAAAAATGAAGAAGGTTAAAAATGAATGACACCAAGTGATTCTACGAAGAAAAATTTACTACTTCAACACTTTTTGTTTGTGTAAATATAAATACATATTCATACTAATATATATATTCAGACATCGTAATGTAAATCTAATTACAAGAAAACAAACTAAATTCTTAAAGTTATTGTAAATATGTTATCTTCCTTAATTAACTGTATTTAATGTATATTATTTATTTTGATATTTTGTTTTTAATGTTTTTCTCCTACTGCCGTGCAACGCACGTGTATTAGACTAGTATATATAAAAGGATGTAAATTTACTGTTTACACATAGTAAAATGATGATTTTGCCCTTAAATTTCTTCTTTCCGCCCTTCAAGCACAGTTAACTACCGATTTTACCCTCCTTTCTTGTGCGGACGTTTTTGCCCCTCGAATGTGTCTACCAGTTGTTTTGTCTACAGTGGCTTGACTTTTTTGCCCCCGCAAACCCTAACTTTGCTTTCTCTTCTCCTCTCTGCCGCCGCTTCCTCTATTTCCCATTCTCTCTTTTTACTGTTCATTTTCCTCTTCCTATCTCTCTCTCTCTGTTGTTCTCTTTTCTTCTTCTCATTTTTTACGTTTTTGGTGTCAAAACTCTACCGGTTGCTTCTCTTGTTGTGTTCACCACTTCTCCTCCATTTTTCCCTCTGTCTCTTTACTGTTTTTGATTTTGTTCTTTATTGTGTTTTTTGAATTTTTTTCTCCATTTTTTCCCCTCTCCCCTTTTTCTTTACGGTTTTTTTTTTCCCACTCTCCAGTGTATGCGTATAGTTGAAGAAGACTTTTTGAATTTTATTTTTTCCCATTTTGTTTTTTCAATTTAGTTTAGTTTTTTTTTTTTTTTTGGATTTTGTTGTGTCGGCTTCATTGTTTTCTCATTTTTTGGATTTTTGTTCTTGAAACTGTAGTTTGTGGGTATTTTGGTTATCTTTGTTGTTCATCTCTTCTTTTAATAGTGCTATTTTATACTGTTCAAACAATTTTTTTTGGGTCTTTTTGTTTTGTTTTTTCAGAATCCTAGGTTTTGGGTCTCCATTTGTTTTTCGGGCCCTTTTTTTTCCCCCTTATTGGTTACTTAGGTTTTGTATTATTTTCCATTGTTTTTCTCTGTTTTTGTTTTTTTTTTTTCTCCCCTTGGTTTGTTTGTTTTGTCCAAAACCCGAGGTTTTGATTTTGGGCGTTTTTAAATTTTTATTAGTCATTTAGGGTTTTTTTTTTGTGTTCGATTAGGTTTTGGTTTTTTTTTTTTTTTTTGTTTTCTGGTTTATGTTTTTTGTTTTGTCATTTTTTCTGCCATGTATGTGTATAATGAAATAAGAGTATTTTTCTTTTTTTTTGTTTTGTTTCATTTTTTCCATATTATTCTTTTTTCGTATTTGTATTTATATTATTGAGGATACTTTGCAAGCAAATGTAAAAGAAATAGATAAAAGCATGGGATATGTTTTGGTTTTTGTTGTATTTATTTCAGTGGCTTTTCTCTCAATTTGTTTTTGGTTTTATATAAATTAATTTTGATTTTGGTTTTTTGTTAATTTGTATTTGTAGATTGCAGTGGTTGCGATTCTAAGGCGGCCGATTGGGATTATTGACAAATATATTGAAGACATTTTATCTGTGATGTTTCTATTTTTAAATTTTTTGGTTTTTTTTTTTCGCCCGGGTATTATTTTTAGTCTATATAAATTTATGTTATGTTTTATGGTCGTGTTCTATGATTTAGTTAGAATGGAATGAATTGTTAGGCTTCTTTATTATTTGGATTTCTGACTTGTTTAGGTTGTTTCTATGTCAGATATTTTGCTTTGGTTTTGCTGATTTGTCTTATATATTTAATGCTTTTAGATTAGTTTGTTTTAGTTGTGATTGTGTTATTTTTTATAACTTTGTAATTTGCAGTGTGATGATTGCCTTGACCGAGATTTGTAGCAAGTGTATATCTGTCATTAATGTTTGTAATCTACTTTATGTCTATTGTCTGTTGTCAGTAAATGTATTTTTATCCATATACGTGTAAACATTTTGTTACTGCTCTTCGTCACCAATTCTTTAAAGAAACTCTTCTGGAAAGTTTTAAGCTGTTTTTTCCCTCATTTATTACATCTTTCTTATACCTTAACATTAGTATCTCTGTGATACCCTCTTAATTGCTTTGTTTCAAGCCTTCTTTAATTCTTAGTTTGAAATCTTTTATCCTGCTGTTTGTCATCTTCCCAAAAACTGATCATTTTAGGATATGTATTTTGTGGAAAAGCTATTGTTTTTATTCAGGTACTTACATTTAATCTTCTATTTTTATTATGCTAATGTTTCTTTCTCGTCAGTATGTTAAGTTTATAATTTAATCTTAAAAATTAAATTATATTCTATATTTAATTTAAACTCAAGTATACTAATTACTATAAATATAGTAATTAATATATTTTTAATTCAAATATTTAAATAACTGAGTTATTTATGTGACACATACCTGAGTATATTGTTGTGATATAGTGAGTTATTTAATATATTAAATAGTATTTAATATTTAAATAACTCAGTATATTTAAATCAACATTATATACTGATATAATACTGATATTAGTTAAAATATCATACTGATATTCAATTACATAATATCAGTTATTACATATGATATATATATATATATATCATGAGTTATTTTATTTAATTACTCAGTATACACTCAGTTATTTAAATTTAAATAACTCAGTATATTCATTATATTATATTTAATTGATTTTATATTCATCTTTACTTTTTCTTTAATCTGTTTTTTAATATTTCTATATTTTTCATCATCCTATTGAATCGTTGTTACTATTATAATCATGTTGTAGAGGATTTATTTTTATATGTTGTGTTTAGTCTCCCTTTTTTTTCCCCCCTGTTGTTGGTTTTTTCCCCCCCATAGAATATACATGATTTTTTTTCCCCTCTTTAGATGTTTTATGACCATTATTCTTATTATAAGTTAAATATTATATTATATGATTTAATAATTTTTTATAATTGTTGTGATTAGTTGTGACTTGGAATGTTTTTTGTTTATTTATATTTGTTTCTATGATCATGTTAATTATGTATCTGTGTTTTGTATGATTTATAAAGTTTTAGTATTATATATTTGTGTGATTTTTTTTTATTACTATTGTTGTAAGTATTTGGTGTGGTTTTTTTTTTCGGGTCATCTTTTGTTACGGGGGGTTTTTTTTTCCCTCCCTTAATACTATAAAATGTTTTTTTGAAAAATTTTTGTAAAAAATTTTAAACATGCTATTGATGATCTCTACTTATATATGTTATAATGCATAGACCAGATGTATTACTTAATTTGGTATATGTGATGAATATCATATTATTGATTAGCACATGCTGAATAACTAATAGGTATTATTTGACAGTTTTTATCGTTGCCGTGACTGTTTGGGGAATTATATAATGTTTTGGTTATTTTCATTCTCTTTCTTTCTCTGCCGTTTCTTAATGTCTTCTTATTTTTTGGATTTATGGTTTGTAAATCCCACGTTTTGGTTTTTTTTTCTTTTTTTCCCCTATCAGTTATTCCTCATATTTTTATACTTTTGTGTATTCTTGACTCTTTCTAAATCTATCTCTTTCTGTCTTTGTTGTTTTTTGTTTCTGTCTATTAAATTTTTTTCTTTAGTGTAAATTCCCAGACATTTTACATGATAGCTACTAAAGGACGACGGTTGAATTATATTTTAGTTTATTCGTCATAATTATTGTTACAATATGAGATATCTGAGATTGTTTTAATAATTTTTAGTTTTATTGTATTTTTGTAGAAAATATTTCGTTAAAATTTTATAATATTTTTTGTATCATATATATATATATATATCAAATTGTTTACTTAGATTAGTATACGTGGTTTTATTATTCTATAGGTTTCTTTTTGTTTTGATATTGTGTTATTGTGTTTGTAATTATTTTGGCTCATTTTCTCTTTGTTCTGTAACTTGATATAATGTTTTTGCAACTTTTTATTGCCTGGGGGGTTTTTTCTCTTCTTATCAGGTTGCTGAAATTTTTAGAGTTATGACATCAATTTTTGTATCTAAATATTTTTAGAATTAGCAACTATTGTAATTTATACTGTATTATTAATTTGTTTATATTAATGTTAAATTCTATTGGTACAACAATTATTGATTTTTACTTCATATGGGTTTATTACTTTGTTTCAATTATATGGAAGAAACTGATATTTACAAAATATATATACTATATATATATCTATGACTTGAGTTTTTAACTTTTTAAATTAATAAATTTAACTTTTGTGGGGAAAAAAAGGAGCTGGAAACTAAAATTTTTATGATTATTATGAATTGTCTATAAATACATTCAGACAAATAAAATTTATACTTTTTTTATATATATCTTTAAAATTCCTAGATTTCTTAGTTTTAATTATATAATATATGTAATGTAAATTGAATAAAAAAATTTAGATAGAAAAATATTCCAACATGAATTACAAAATATTTATAAATCTACCCATATATTACTATTTACATTGATTTGGTTTTGATATTTATTTTCTTCTCATTTTATCTTTCTCTACCGTTCTCTCTCTTTTTATTTTTTCAATTTTTTTTTTTGAAATCCTAAGTTTGAAGTTATGCTTTAAAAATCTTATTCTTTGAATTTTTTTAGTATGTCAACCGGTTATTCCTCATTTTTACTTCTCTTTTATATTGTTCACTCTACTTTTTATTTTTCCTGTATTTGTTACTTTGTTTTCCTTCTTATTATCAATATATATTTTTTTTGGTAGACATTCCCAAAACATTTCACCTGGTAGCTATTGAAGGCGAAGTCGAATTATATTTTAGTTATTTTTCATAAATATTCTTATGATACAAGAGATCTGAACTTGCTTTAATAATATTTAATTCCGTTTTTTTTTTTTTTTTTTTTTGCAAAAGAGTTATATAAATTTTATTATATTTTTTTATAGTATGTATATATATATATATTGGATTATATATTTAAAATTCGTGGACATGATTATAATATGTTATAGGTTTGTTTCTTTTTTTTCCTGTCATGGTATTCTTTAAGTTTTTTTTTTTTTTTTTTTGTAATTTAATATAATTTTTCCCTTTTTTGTACTATTTTTATTGACCGGGGGGTTTTTTTTTTTCCTTTTATTAAATTGTTGAAGTGTTTAGATTTATCACTGTAATAGTTGTACATAAATGTCTTCACTATTAGGAACTAGTGTAATTTAAGTCGTTTGATGTAATTTTTTATATTATGCACTTTCATAATGTAATATCAAATTTTTACTTTATATGCATTTTTATTTTGTTTAAAATTTATGTTATAAAAAATAATTGTTTATGAAAAATGTAAATGACTTAGGTACTTATCATTTAATTTAACAATATAAGTTTTATTGAAAGGAAAAAATTAAAAAAAAAATTTAAGTGCGAGACAACATCTATTTAAGGTATTATGAATTATAATAAATAAATTTGACGCCCATAAACTTTTATATAAACTTGAAATTTATTTACATGTCTATTTAAGATTTGTAAATTTTTGCCCTCAATAATATAATATACGTAATAAAATAAACTTAACAACAAATTTAGATATAGAAATATTATATATAAATTAGATAAACTCCACTTAGGTCTCAAACTAGTTTCGGTTGGTAGGATAAGCCCCGGTGATTGATTAAAATAAACTAATATAAAAAATCTGTCTCTACTATACCTAGAGAAAATGATTCTTGCATGTGGGGTTGAAAACCTGGAAATGATATGACTACCCCAAATTCTTTTTTTATTCACAAAAAATCTTCTCACAAGTAGATTGATCTTTTCAAACCCTCAATTACATATAATAGATGTAACCTCACTTGCAATATATGTGGTGTGGAGACAAGATTACACTAGGATTTTTTCAGTTTCGCTTCTTCTTTTACCTTCCCTACACTAGGGTCGGGGGCATGTGCCCCCCACAATTTTTTTTTTTTTTTAATTCCAAGTTAAGCTCTATATTTATTAAGGGTTTGTTTGGATCACCATCTCCAACTCAAAATTTTCATATTAATTTTTATTTTTTTCTAAAAAATAAACAAAAATTATAAGTTGTTTTTAAAAAGTCAATAATTTCAACTTAAAAATTTCACCTTCAACTGACGAACCAAATAGAGATTTAAATGTTTGTAATTTGCAGCCACTCAAATTTTTTCCTACCGTACATAACATTTAAACAGTTCTTATGTTTTAATATCATAACCAACAACTTGATTTTTTTTTTTTTCCTTCCAATTTCTTTATCCACAGTTTTTTCTAATTTTTTTTTAAAAGATTTTGTTTGTTTTTAAAGATTTTATTGACTTTAAAATTATCAAATAACTAGATTATTGATGCATGTAAGTTATTATTATTAGTAAAAAGATTCACCTTTATTGGGGGAAAAAAGATGGGTGTGTGATAAATAAAAGGAAAACGGAAATTTCCGTTAAAAAAATTGTAAGCAACTTACAACATATCATTGGTTAAAAACTTTTTTTTGGTATTGTAAGGCTAACCTTTGAGATAAAGCTCAAGAACAAATTTTACAATTTTTCAAAATATAAAAATAATATGTAATAGTTATTACTTATTAAAAGGGGAGAATCTGTTTAGAGACACTGCTTGTAGTGTTCCATTAAACTCCCTCTCTTCTTTGCTGCCACTCCCCATCCCCTTGCACGCCTGTTTCAATTGAAGCAGTGACATCCCAAGGTGAGATTGGCAGTGCCAAGGATTCCAACAAGATCTGGAATTTATTTTAGAGGGGAATTAGAAAAGACAATGGAAAAGATGCCGACAATCGCAAGTGCCAGATCAACATGTGTCGGAGTTGATCGGCGCCTCCAATCATTGAGGGCTCACTGAGCGTGGTTGGAGGATTATTCGATGGCGATGGTGGACGGTGGGTTTGCCTTTGCTGAGTTCACCGGAGCTGAGAATAATGGGAATGGTTTTGCGTCTGAGGATGAGCTCAGGTCTAACCTAGCTCATCTCTCGTACTATTTCTTGAATGTGAATTTGAATCCCTGGCTACTGCCATCGCTGCTGTCGATGGAGGATTGGAGACTTGCGCAACGGTTGAGAGGAGAAAGGAGCTCGGTAGTGGGAGGAATTAAAGATAGGATAAAAGGGAGTAGAGCAGCTGAAGACGGCGGTGGCGGGTCTTTCCATGGCTGCAGCTGGTAGCCATGGTCCATGGAGATGAGGGGATAGAGGGTTTCTAAGTCTGCAATCCTATGGGCCAGTACCTATTTTATTTATTAGGCACCCTCAATGTCTCAATTGATTGATTAAATTTGGATGGTCTAAAAGTGATAACTAGAGGTATATTCTTTAAAAGAGACTATCACAGACTCTCCCTGTTAAATGATATGAAAAAACAGTAAAATTTATTTAGAACAAAAAATAATAAACTTTGTATTCCTATAAAATAATTATTATAATTTAAAAACTTTATCAGTGTGTCCCCGCTAAGATAATTTAAAAACTCTCCCTATAGGACCTCGTGAAGGAGATCTTTATTTGAATCATCCTCAACGTAGGGCAGATTGATATCCCGAGATCTCGGCATAGAGGAGGTGGATTTTTGGTGAGATCTCTTCCCTACAAAGATCGCCTCACATAAGATCCATATGCAAAGGAGATCTCATATCATCATGCCAAAGATCTTCCAGCTAGTGGGGCTGGGATCGTGGGTGGGGTAGGGAGCTCTCAACGAAGGTAGCTTCCTAGAGTTTTTTTTTTTAATGATTTTTTCTCTTTCTACCCTTTTTTTTTTCAATTCTCACGAGAAAACATATAGTATCACAATACATGACCATATGTATCCCAATATGTGATCATTTGTACGGTCATCAACAACACTCAAGTGTTTTGATATGTTACAGGTGGCCACCAGTTGGCTATTGCCAATTACTAAAATTTTTATTATCAAGCCGGACTCTTAGGAGTATATATTTTGCACAAGAGATATTTTTCGAGAAAATATAAATAACAAAAACAAATCTCCAAGGCTCGAAGATGTGACATTTATGTAATGATTCACATAAACCCCCGTTTGACATTTCAAGGTGTGGCATCGCATGAAGGTTGATATTTGGTTAACTTAACTCTCTGGTAACTCTTTGCAAAAATATAACGCCAATCAATGAAACTTCAGTTGTACAATAGATCATGTCACATGCGATGATAATTGAAATATTTTAATTGATATGCATCATGTTTTTAGGACGTGATATAGGACAGGAATCCAAGATAAATGAGCCAAATCCTACCTAAAGAGACCCAACTTTTGCTTCCCAGAACATCTTACAATCTTAAGTTGGCCATTTTTTTGACTCATTATAAGCTTCCATCTCTCCAACCATTTACAATGCATATGTCAATATTATAATTTATCTTAAAGGTATGCAAAAGAATGCTATCATTCTTTTTACACTAATACGTACTACTATTTTTAGTGCTAAGTTTATTTTTAGTTATCAATATTAATTATGCTTTTGAAATTTCTGGCAGTGAATTTAGTTAAATAGTAAATGAAATATTTAAATGATTGGATGAAAATGTCAAGACACAAACGAATAAAATTCAAATGTTATATATGACATTAGCTATATTTGGTGTTAAATTTTCCACTAAATTGACGATATGACAAATTGGACATCAAAGGTGACACTCTTTTAGAAAAAACTCGTTTAGTGGGAAATTTTATTGGTAAATTGTCAAAAGTTAACAAATTTAGTAGGCAACAGTGTTAAAACGGTTACACGGCATGTAGATGTTCTAGGTTTGTATTCATAGAACAGCCATTGTTGATGTCGTTTTCTGCTCCGACCAAGAAGTACCAATTCCGACCACCCGCAGCGGTCTGGCAACCTTCTCGGCGTGCGGTTCCGGTAGCCGGACGGTTGGCCGACCAGTATTCATTGCCGACCACACCCCGCAACGTCGCGAGGACAAGCAACGTACTCGGACCACATTGTTTTCGGATCACCGGTCGAGCCGGTGGTTCCCATGCTTGAGTGAGTCATCCGGGCCCACAAGCCACCTCACCACAGCAGACGCAACACTGCCCTGGCATCCGTCAGCTGCAGTCGCCGCCCACCTACTCCTGCAGAACATCACTTCGCCACCCGCCGCCACCTACTCTGACACAACCTGCCCTCGCAGGCGCCGGCGGACACCCTTCTGTCCCCCACTTGGTGTCGGACCCCACGTGGCAGGCGCCAATTGGGCCAGTAGCCCCTGCGGCCTACAACCCTAGCCCCCAGCCGGGCGCCCTAGGTAGCCGACCCGACCGGGTCGCCCCGAGCACCCGAGTCCGGGGAGGACGCCTATAAATAGAGGAAAAACCCACAAATTCAGGTACGGTCATTTCGCCTTGTCTAAACTCTGCCTCTCCCTTCGCTCTTCAGTATCAGTACTGACTTAGGCATCGGAGTGCCCACGGCGGACACCACACCGGTGTCCCCCTCATTCCGAGGTGCTTCCCTTTTGCAGGTGATCGACGGCGGAGTCACGGGCCAGATTTGACCGGACAACATTGTTACTTTGGGTGTTGCTGCCGGAGACGTTTTCGGCATCAACAGCCATATTGTAAAGCCTTCTTGTAAGAGAGAGAAAAACAATAATACCTCAAGCCCTGAATTAGTTTAAAAAAATTGTACTAATTTGGATCTTGGTTCCTCTTTTTATTTCTCTCTTTGGTTTCTCGTAGGAATGGGATTATGCAATTGGAAACCCTTCAGTCGTTCAATCATTGGCATCTGAATGTGATAAAGATGAGATATCTTCGACTGAAAGCGATGAAGATGAGATACAATCTGACTTACCGGCAAATGGAAAGAGGCATCCGGAAATAGGGATGGAGTTTTCGTCTGGGGAGGAGGCTTACAAATTCTACAAGAAATATGCTGAAGAGGTTGGTTTTTCTATAAGGAAAGGAAAGGTGACAAGGTTGTCCAACAGAACCATTAGAAAAAGAAACTTTTTGTGTTCAAGACAAGGTTACAAATTGAAAAAAATATCCAACAAGACAACGAAGTACGAAAGAAAAGAAACAAGAACAGGTTGCAATGCCTACATACAATTTACGATTGAAGATGGAAAATGGGTAATCTCTAAATTTATTCATGATCACAATCATGAATTTGACAATCCAAGGTAGAAGAAAAATGCAACGGGTTCATTTGAGGACAACATCGAGGTTCCAGCTTCTACAAAAACCATGGACAATGTTGGACTTCAGCAGGTGGACTCTGTCAAGTATAGCTTGCTGGACACTAGAACATTCAACATTCTACAACCAGAAGATGTCCAAAGCCTTTTGAATCTCTTTCCAGATTTACAAGTGAAAGATCCATCATTTTTTTATGCAATTCAAGTTGATGCTGCAGGCCACATGACAAGTTTCTTTTGGAGGGATTGCGGGGCAAGGATGGATTATAGCTATTTCGGGGATGTAGTTGTTTTTGATACAACAATTCGTGTGGAAAACATGATTTATGCTTCTTTCTGGGGACTCAATCATCATTGGCAGCACATCTTGTTTGGTTGTGCACTTTTGCTTGATGAAAGTTTGGAGGCATTTCTTTGGTTGTTCAAGGTTTTTGTGGTAGCAATGAATAACCGCCAACCAAAAACGTTTTATAGCACAGATGAATCTATGGTGATATCCACTGCAATGGAGAACATAATTCCAAAAACACAACATCGTCTTGGTGTGAGCTGTATCTGCAAAAATGCCAAAAAGCACCTCCCCGCATATTTTGATTTGCCTGGTTTTCGAGAACCTCTTCAACAAATGCATATTTGATTGTCAATCAAAGTACGAATTTGAGGCACAGTGGGACTTGTTATTGACGCAATACAATCTTCGAGAAAACTCATGGCTTACCACTTTGCATAGTTTATGGGAAAAATGGTCCCATTTGTTCAATAAAAAGATCTTCTCAGCATTGAATTACTCTTCCACAGTGCGAATATCAACATTACTGAGATCTTGTCCCTCCCAGATTTCGTTCAGCAGTATATCAAAGAGGCCAAGTAGAGGCGCCTAGAAGAACTGCGTGAAGATTTATGCTGCAGTAAAATGTTGCCTGTAAGATCAAGAAAAGGGATGGAGAAACATGCAGAGGATATTTATACTGGCACAATGTTCAAGAAATTCCAAGACAAATTGCTTGATAGCTTGTCACTAACCATAGAAGAACTGACATGTTATGGAAACATTTCGACATTCAAATTGATTGAAGAAGGCCAGAAGAAAGAAGATATTGTGACATTTGATTGTTTGAGTTCCACGGTGACATGCAGTTGTGGTGAATTCGAAACGACTGGCATTTTATGTGGTCATTGTATAAAGGTGCTCAATGCAAAAAATATCTTCCACATACCATCGCAATACATTTTGAAGAGGTGGATGAAATCTGCCAAAGAAGGAGAGGCGGTTGACCATATCGAACACTCTGAAAAAGATCAAACAACTAGGAAGAGCCAGAGGCAATCGAGTTCCTATTCAAGAAATGTTATGCACAAAACTTTACAGATCATTAACAAAAGTATAGGGATTGAGGAGAGTAGAAAAATGGTGGAAGGTTCTCTGGATCTGGCATTGAAAAGGGCTGACGAAATTCTGAAAGAAAAAAGGATGGAGCAGAGTGTAAGCTCAACGGTTCTTGAAGTTGAAGTCAACTCTGAAGCATGTTGTGGTATAGATAGTGCAGTTATTATCAGAAACCGGAAGATGACATCAAACTCATCGTGTGTCAATAGAGAGCAAGGATCAAAGCACAAACCGAAAAGCTGTAAAAAACAAGGATTTACAAAAACAATGTAAGAGAGATTGACTTCTGGTTTGTTCAGGCAGATTTTATCTCAATCTAAAGATTTTAGCAGCTTACAATTGGAAGGTGAAAGGCTTCTAAAATGAGGTAAATAATCGGCTTGTATATGCATTTACATGTTGCTCTTTTGTCTGCTCAGGACAACTCTAGTAAATCATGAATGTCTGTCAAGCTAAATCACAATCAGCATTCCTAGTTTTTGAACTTTCTCTTCTCTCGCTACATTTGGGTCTCTTATCCAATTTTTATAAGTACCTGACAATTATTTGCATCGGTCCCTAAACTCACTAATAGTAAAAAGTTAAATGAATTTCATGTGTTACTGCGGCTTAATGGAAACTTACCTTTTACCAAGTCTTTCCACGCCAATTATGTGCATGTACCTCTTTTAAGACTTCTCTCAGTACACTATAAGTTGGAAATATCTCCCAAATTAGCGTCAAAATTGAAATTGGAGCTAGATTGAGCTTTTTTTTTTTTTTTTTTTTTTTAAATTTGGAGATAGGAGATTTAAACTCTACAACTTTAAGTGAAGTCAAATGTGGTATTACCGTTAGACAATGCCTGCAACCATGAACTATATTCAATATGAGGAAACTGAAAAGAACATCAATAAACAGGGAAGTTTTATTTCAAAAAATTAAAAATAAAAAGGGAAGCTTTGTAGAAAATTCCATACTTACTGTTATATTTATAAAATCTTTCTTCTCACATTCTGGCATATAATTTATGAGGGTGGAGTTTTCCAAAATAACATCATAAAGTGAAATTTGCAAAATAGCCTCTTACTTTTATACATAGGGACCCATCAAATTGCGGAGTATAAAAGTAAATAGTTCTGAAGTCATTTTACCTAATTAAAATTTTTGAAAAGTCATTTTACTAATATAGCTTTTTCGACATTTTTCAAAAGCCCTATGAGATGGTTGTACGTCTATAATGAAGAATTTGCTAAAATGACCTAAAGTGAACAAAATGGTTTACCTAATTTCGTTTTTGAATTTTTTTAATTCCAGTAAATTCTAAATGGTATACTAAATGGATAGATCTTATAATATAGAGTTAATTAGTAAAATCTCAAATTAAAAATTAATTTAAAAACTTAATCGTTAGAATATATATATATATATATATAAAGGAAACGTGGAAAAAATGACATTTTGTAAGTATTGTTTTAAGAGTAATTAACCAAAATAATTCATGATATATTTAAAAGATGACGGTTTATTTCTTATTTTTTTAATTTTGACTGAGAAGTTCCTAAACTCTATCATTTAGATCCAAAACTATTAAATTTTTGATTGAATAAATCATGTGCAATATATGTAACCTACCAGGAAAGGATATTTAGTAATCTATCACTTAAAAAAAAGACAAAAACAAAAAGCGTGTGAAACCCATTTTTGGTTTTTTGCTGTGTCCTCTCCACCACTCCCACCTCGTCCGGCCACTCCCACATCCTCCTTTCTCAAGGACCGCCGCCATCACCAAGAGATCGTGATTCACGTTGTTGGGTTTGTTGAGTTTTTTTTTTTTTTTTTTTTCCCCTGTTGTGGTTTCCATTTTTGGAGTATTTTCCAATTGACTCGGTATTTGAATTTGGATTCATGGGTTTTTTTCCTTTCATTTATGTGAAAGGCGTGTTATTTGCAATGATTTTTCCTCCTTGCATATATGTGTTGAATTAATTCTAAAAGCCAAACAAATTGAATTAAAATTTGAAGAAAAAGACTGCATATATGAAAAAGAAAAAGAAAATCTTATGGTTTCAAGGGATTTACCAGTTGGTGGCTACGGCGACGGTAGGCGTGAGGGTGGCGGCGAGGGCACTGCAATCATGTGGCGGCGCCGCCACCGATGACTGTGGCCGAAGTTGAGAACTGAGACTTTCCTTCTCTTTTTTCCTTTGATTTTTAAGTTTGATTGTGTGCTATTATCTCAGGCTAGGTTTGGTGCATAGTTTTAATCTAAACCGTTAAAAGACAATTTAACGGTTTACAATTTGTACTCCATGGATGGGGTAGAAAAGGCTTACCTCATTGTAGATTTACCCTAAACATATAGCTAGGCCTTGCAGAAACAATGACCTCATTTGATATTGGTTTGGAAAATGATTCTTTTTTCTAAATATTCAGAGTGAAGATAGAAAACAAAACCCCATCCTTAATGAAAATATCCGTGATGTTGGATTCAACTCGACGGCATTGCCTATATATATTTAAATCTTGACATTGATAACGACAAGAAAATAATTTTTTTCCCAGACTGTCCGTAAAATCTTCTCAATGTTTAGAAATATGAATGTCTGTAAATATCAAAGAGATTTTTCGAAATGTTTACAGTGTGTCCAAAAAAGCAAGGAATTTTTTTTTTCATTAAAAAAAAAAAAAACAATTTTAGTAGCGCATATGTTCTTTTTTTTTTTTTTTTTTTTTTTTTTTAAAGTAAAACGTGACAACATTGCTAAACATATAAACAATTACAAAAAGTATTCTCAAGACTGTTTCAAACAATCATGTTTATAAGGCAACATGTGATGGTATTTCTAGGCGCACCCCCCCCCCCCCCCCCCCCCCCCACAATCTTAATATATATATATATTTAGTATCAAAATAATTTTTAAAAAAATAAATAAATAAGATATATATATATATATATAAATATATATATCTATACATCTATAAAATGCTGAAAAACAGCTACTGTATGCCATTTTCCTGCAAAATGTTTCGTTTTGGATGAAACTTTTTTTTTTTTTAATTCCTTCAGTTTTTTTTTTTTTTTTTGTTTCTTTTGGCACAATTTTTTTTTTCATTTTAGTCCTTTTTTTTTTTCGTACTGGTCTTTTTTTAACACTTTAATTTTTGTTAATCTTTTTGGTCTTTTTTTTCTCTTTTTTTAAAATTTTTAGGTACTTTGTTGATTCCTTTCTTTTGTTTATTTTGTTTATTTTCTCAAATAACTTAACATGAAAGTGAAATTAGGGAAATGAGTTCCCCTTCTATTTTTTATTTTTTCTATTCCAAAAAATGCTGACTGTGTATTTTAAATTTTTTTTAATTTTTTTAAAATAAAATTATCTAAAATCAAATTCTTGAATGAAAGAAGAAAGAAAGCCCGAAAACAAAAGAAACAAGGGCAAAGTCTTCATTGTTCTTCGCTCCCCCTGTTCTCAGCCAAACTCCAAAATTAGGTTTACTCGCTGGATAATTTAAAAAAAAAAAAAGGCAAAAAAAAAAACAAAAAAAAAAAAAAATAGAAGACAAGCCCGAAAAATGTTACCGTTGGGGGTCCTTAGCGTGCTTTGACTGTCAAGTTTATATACACATCGCCATTGAGAGAAAGATAGAGAGAGAAAGAGACTGCCATTTGAGAGAAGCAGGGAAGAGAGAGAGAGAGAGCACCTTTGCTCACAGAACCCATCGCAAAGGTTGCTTCTTTGATGGAGAGAGAGAGAGAGAGAGAGAAACATAGAGAGAGAGCCTTTGCTCACAAAACCCATCGCACAGGGATCGCCATTGAGAGAAAGATAGAGTGAGAAAGAGATTGCCATCGAGAGCACCTTTGCTCATAGAACCCATCGCAAAGGTTGCTTCTTTGATGGAGAGAGAGAGAGAGACAGAGAAACATAGAGAGAGAGCCTTTACTCACAAAACCCATCGCAAAGGCAACGTTGTTTGGTTCCAATGGCGTCCAATTTCCGCCGCTTCAAGGTTCCGCAAAGCCCTAGGAATTGAAGCCCGTGTTGTCTTCTTCTTCTTGACCATCAGATCATGCAAGGGTTTCCATGAAAATGAGGTAAAGTTACTCTCTGCAATTGCTATTGAACTTCAATGATTTCTCAAGTTTTCTTACCCAGAAAGAAAAATTAGGTTTATTGTCAGAAATTCATCTTCTTACAGAAATTATTTGTGTGTTTATTTTTAATAATTTTAACTTGTCTTTGTATCCTAGAAATTGTAGATTTTGTGTCAGTTTCTAAGATTAATATCTTCAACTTTCAGGAAAATAGATTATCATTTTTAGTTGGGGAGACTCAAAATATATAAAGAAGCGAAAGGGGGGAAAACAAATCAGAAAAGTACAAGGAGAAAAAAGAAAAAGGAAAAAAAAAATAAAAATCAAAGGGAGGACTGAGGAGCAGACTCAGTTCATATTTTGATACACCGACGTATGAGATGTGAGGACTAGCAAACACCATTGAATTAGTTCTTTCCTCTCAAGTCACCGACTCATTAAAAAAGGGTATGTTGCTTGCTCCAAAGTATATGTAATTCAAACAACAGTGATATTTTGCTCTATGCCATTTTCTTAATATTGAAACGTGAAACTTTGCCACACATTTCTTACTTCTTACATAGCATTTGCATTTTGTACAGGAGATTTTCACTTATTAAAATCATGATTAAGTTCGTCTTTTTCACTACTTCTCATCACTCTGATTTAGTTTTAATCTCAAACCAGGTTTTAAGCAGGGGTCTTCTGTTCTGAAATCTCACTGCCCTTTGGAGAGAGAGAGAGAGGGTAAATTTGTTCGCCATACTTTCTTTTAAACTGAAGATAACATTTAATGATACCAAACAAAGCTTATATGTTTTGTTGGTTTTCTTCTTTTTGATTCAATGTCAACCAAACAAAGACCCAAAATGGAAAAAAAAAAAAAAAAAAAAAAAAAAGAGAGAAAAAAAAGAGGAGAAAAAGGAGTGGAAGAAGAGAAGCTCAAAGCTCAGAGCAGTTGAGTATACTTGTACAATGTACATACTCGGTCCCCCTTGTATATTGATGTCATTTCCAAAGAGTTAAAACTAAAGAAATTCATTAAAGAGGAAAAAGGTATGGAACCCACTCCCTGGTCTTGATGTTTACTTTAGAATAATGGGATTATTTGTTTAATCATTGTTACTGTTGAACTTGCATCTGTTTTTGCAGCTTTAATTTTCGAATTGATTATCCATATCTTTATGTACTCTTACTGCAGGAACCTTTATTTTGAGTCGAAGTAGAAGAAAGATTGGAGAAATAAGAAGTGGATAACTGGAGAAGAAAGCAGGGGAAAAAAAAAGTTTGGTCTGCCAAGATTGTGGTTTGACATTCTGGTTTGACGTTGCTTGCCCTTGCCCTGCGTAGATCACCAATAAATTTGAGGTATAATTTGCACATTCCTAATGAAAACAAAGACTTCTTTTTCTTTTTGCAACTATTGTGAAAGTACTCTTCCTATTTCTCATGTTTTCTTCTATCGTATATTATATCTCAGTCGAGGGAAATTGGAGTATTTTTCGTATGTCTCTTCTTTCACATGTATCGCATAGAATGTGCTAACCTAGGCTTGTGCAGCTGCAACCATACCAATCCAAGAAAGGCACTCCACCTGACATTATGAACCAATATGACTTTGGGTAACTGCTTAGATGGTTACTGACGTTGAGCCTGCTTAGCCACATATTTATTTCAAGCTAGTGCATATTGCTACATAAATATGCATTTTTTGTCATACATATGTATCACCCACTGAGTTTTTGGCTGCACACTACAAGAATAAGGCCTTAAGATAACATTGAATAACAACGGTTTTGAAAATTTGTTACATAAGACGTGGGCTTAATTCAAATTTAAATTAAAATTTAATTAGATGGGAGAGATAAGCCGCGCCAAAGCCATCTCTCTCCCACGATCTTTCGAAACCATCCGCACAAAACTGCTGCGCCCAACCAACAATAGAAAAAACATATTCACTAAAAATTTCCATCTCCAAATATTTTCTCTAAACATTTCCCTCTCTCAAAAATTTCTCTTTAGACGTTCCTTTCTCATATTTCCTCCCAAACTGCTTGGGTATCGAAAATTCTTGGTCTCTGTCTTGAATGATTGGTATGGGTCGATTTATTTATTTCTAGCTTGATTGATTTACTTAATTTTCAGTCTCTGTACTTTCATTTTTTAGGTGAATTTGACTTTTGCGTTTAATTCCCAAGATCACACAATGAACCGGAATGGCAACTCCCAGTCTCTCCCCCGTTTTAATTCTTTAAATCCAATGAATTCAACCTCTGGTAAGTCCTTAAGATCTCTCTCTAAATCTTCTATCTTCTCATTTTATTTTCACTCTCGACGAAAAAACTATGTGCTACCCCAATTATTTAATTTTTATCCTAACTAAACTCCATGTGACTTTTTTTATTTTTTATTTTTGGTTGTTTGTTTGTTCGCTTCACTACACTCCATTTGTGTAAGTTATAGGAATGCTATATATCAATTGTTTTTGGCTTTCTTTATTCTTATTTGGTCTAGTAATTGGTTATGTATCAGTATCTTGTAGTTGTATATATGATGACTGTATGAATTTTTGTGTTCCCGTTTATGAGTTGGTTATGTACACTCTTCAGAAACTGAAGGGAATTAAAGTTTGCGCTCGTAGATTGAGCATTAGCTCTAATTATATGCTTAAATGATGGGTTGTCTTTTGTTTTCTAGTTATACGAACATTTATGATTTGGTAATGCAAGAAAGGTATTCGATAAAATGTCTGAATGTGCTCTGAAACAAAAAAAAATGAAATTTCTGTTCTAGCTGGGGCAAATACAGCCTCTTCTTGTCATCCAAAAACTTTAAATTTTATTTGGATTATGAGGGGATAAGTATACAATGTTAAAATAGTCACTATCATACTTTAAAAAAAAAAGCCACTATCAAATTTTCACACAAAAAGAAATTAGGAGAATTTGGAATGTCGGACTACTATTGATGGAAATTTTCTCGCAACAGTAGGACAGCCAACTTCTTCGTAGTATCAGACATGCCAAATGACATCCAAATGGCATGAAAATTTATATAAAGAATGTTAGACATGTCTATTCTTATTTTGTAAAGTTTGAGATGAATTGGTTTTATATACATGTTCTTATGAATTTTTCAATAGAAGTTGCTGTAAACTGTTTTAATATTTTTAGGAGCAAGAGAGATCTTTAGCTAATCTGGTTCTGTTTTCTTTTGGATCTCAAACCATGTAGTGATTTCATAAAGTTAAGATCGGAGAGGGGAGGTGGAGGAGTAGAGAGATGGAAACTTTTAGGACTCATCAGTCTGTTTTGGCTATGGTAAAGATTGTTCCTAAAGATAAGGAATGTATATATTTATTGCCAGTATTTATGTCGTAACAATTTTTCGATCTAATTTTTCTCATTCAATTGTAGCGTGAAACATATATTTTTGTATCAGATATAAGTTAGCTGCTAGAGCTTAGTCCGTTTCATGTTTAATTAACTTTAGAGTTGGTCTTCTTAACTTTTTCGAAACTATTGAATGGCCAACAATAGTAGTTTCTCAGAAAACCAATAGAATTTGATTATGCTTTGAGCTAGCAAACTATGAACTATTTTAAGATAGGTTTGCAGTGTTATGTCTCTATAAACATCCTCATTTTGATTCAACATTTTTGTTGGTGCTCAATATGTTCAGGGTGCCGATAAATCAATCGTCTAGAACAGTTTAATGTCACATTGTGGTGGTAAGTTGGATTCATAGATTTTTCCTTGCATATGAATTATATAATTTATATGTTCCCTTCCTCATATTTGTCCAGCTGATTGGTAAAAATGGTGCCATACGAGCACACATAAGCATTGATTTAGAATGGATGGTGCTCTATGCACCAAATCAATTATATCATAGATAAACCAAAATTGACAGTAGGTTTATACAAGGCAGTTAACTTCAACTTTGTTGTCTTATAATGACCATGATATTTTATTTTTTATTCTTTTGCTATGATCTTTGTTCAGTATGGCAGACCTCTTTTGAGAGGAATAGTACTAGTATGCTTTATTGAATGTCACCTTTTGTCTAGCAGTGAGCAGTAGTATCCCTTTATTCATTTTGGGTTAAATGTGTATTCATTTTGATAGTCATGAATAGGAAAAAGTTAGCAGTTGAAAGTATTCTTGTGGTATCTGATTAATTGTGAAGAATAGGAAAAGTTTGCAGTTGGTTATGTTCATATGTTCGCTTACTATAATTATGTGCAGACCAAATTTCATGTTCAGTAAAAGTTACATGAGTTTACGAATTCTCTGCTCTTGGTGGCACAAGTACATTATGCTATGGTACTTGAGTTACATCATTTGGCATTTTGTTACATAATTTCCCTGTTTTTGGTGACACAGCTGCATTAATTTATGATACATGATTCTCCTTTCATTTCCTTCTTTCATGCATTTATAGATACTTGATTTTGACCTTATTGGTGATTTTTCTATTCCTCAGCGTTTACTTTCTTGCTAATTGATATTGCCTTACAAATTGCCTGCTCATGGTAGAATGAACATTGATTTTTGGATTATTGATAGATCCTTTCATGTATGGCTAAAATTATGGATGTGGTTATTTTTCAACTTCAAGCCATCAACTTTATCTTGTCAATTCTTATTAATGCTAGCCTTTGTTACAGTCTCAGGAATTTTGGCATCGCTTCTTCAGATGCTTTAAGTGCATGTGTTACTAGCGAAGAACTATCCCATTGAGACCTCTTGAAGTTGCAGGTGCTCTTTTTTTTTTTTTTTTTTTTTTTGGTTCTCTTAATTGTTTTCTTCTATTTGGTAGCTTAAAACCTTTAAACACTGCAATGTTTCAATGCTGCTGACCTGAAAGAATACTCGATAAGAATTAAAGGAGAAAATAAAAAAAGTAGAAAATAAAAAGCAATGTTGAAATGTATGATTTTTGACGCATTTGTTTTTCATTGAAGTGCAACATAAGGCGAGCTATTTGAGCTTGGTGGCCTATCTAGGACCTTTTGCTAGGGAAAGAATATTGTTTTCATGAGATATTGATATAAGTCATATGATACTGTCAGACACCATACTTCTATCATCGTATTATGCTTTTAATAGAAGAAGGATGATTGATTGTAGGAACATGTATCTTCTTTCGGTAAAGACGTGTATATAACTTGATCATAAAATGAAAAAAGAGTGATGGACCATTCTTGTCAGGCTTTTTAACTATTAGCTTTAACTGTGTTTCTTTCTCATTTTTTAAATATGTAGTACATACTCAAATACATGTTTATTACTAGGCTAAAAGTGAAAAATTCAAAGCGATGATGAAGAAACAACTCCCATATACTGGCAGCCGCAAAGGATATGCTCGTTTAATTGATGACATGGTAATGTCATGTACTTTTAGCTTTATTGATGAGATCATAAAATTTTTTAATGCTAATTCTTTTTCTTATAGAGGAAAGCTAGCACAAACAAAAAACGACCATCTAGAGTTGCTGTTTGGACCAAGGCACATACGAAGAAAAATGGTGAACCTGTATCCATGGCCGTTGGTGAAGCTATATTGTACTAATCTATGCCTTTTCCTTCATTATTTTAATTTTTATTTACCATAATGGCCGTTGGTTGAAAACGTTGTTTTTATGTTGTTAGATTAGGGAATGAATGTACGGATGTTTGTATACTTGAAGTATTCAATCAAATTAATTACTAGTAGAGCAATGAAAAAACATTTTATGAAATGTATCAATTATCCATACAAAATGTAGTATAATTATTAATTAACTATCAAACATATTCCAATAAGGAAAGAAAAAATACTTATAGTTTGACTGCAAATTTTGAACCAGAAAAAAATAAATATGTAGTGTTTTAAAAATGCTATTATATTAATATAAAATAAATAAAGGCCTTTTCATTACACAACTAAAATGCTTTTAAAAACCTAGAATAGCACCATACAAATGCTATTAAACAATTTATTATAGCGATTTAATAGCATCAGAAAAACGCTATGAAATGTGCAAACCTTTTATAGCGTGGCCTGTTATAGCATTTACCTATCCGCTATAATTTGTAACCATAGCGTTTTTCCCCTGTTATAGATGACAGTTTTTGTAGTAGTGGCATTTGCTGCTTTGTATTAATTAAGTATTGTTTAACAGGTTATGTTCAAAGGTTCTTGAATGATGATGTGCGTAAGTTAGGTACCCAATAATCAGTTGGAAATTGTGAATTGTAAGTTATTCTAATCTCTTCTGTCCGTTCTTATTTATTTCAAATGTTGCTACCTTTCTGCCATTACTTATGAATGTATGATGCTGCTTCCTGGACATGATTATCATGCTTAGATTGGGAATCCATTGTTTGTTAAATCAACTTTACTGATATTAATGTAAGTCTGTCTATTCGATTCGTAAACTTTCTTCAATGGCCCCTAATTGAAATAGAACTTCAAAGTCTTAAGTACTTTTTCCAAGCATTGCCTGAGCACTACTATTCTTTGTAACTTTATCTCAAATTGGTCTGTATTTTCTTTAATTATGTTTTTTTAATCTCGTTGCAGAGTTTATTATTCGTGTGGTTAGCTCGTAACCTGCTTGTGAGTACATCAAGTGAAGAAATCGGAAGCCCTTTCTTGGGCAGGTAATTAGGTTTTTAACGTTCGCCTTTTGCTACTTGTCCATAATCATGAACAAAGTTCAATACAACTTCTGTGACACTAAGCTTGAAGTTCTGTTTGCAATTTTCTGTCATTTTCAGAATCCGTCACTTTTCAGAATTTTATCGTCTTAGGATTGCGTATTTTGGTAGCCTAGAAAAAAAAAAGCCAAAAAAAAAAAATGAAAAAAAGGGAAAAAAATTTGTGAGAGAGAGAGAGAAGAAAAAAATTATGGAGCTATTGAATAAATACTAATACAGTTGACACCAACCCCTTGGGAGTATGTTGCTGTCACGAAGAGAGAAAAAAAAGGTCGTGATGGCAAATAAGTGAAGCTTTAGTTGGAAAGGTATTGTCCCTTTCTTTCTTTCTTTCTTTCTTTCTTTTTTTTTTAAATGGTATTTTTCCTTTAAAATTATGTTAATTGTATGTAATTTTCCAGGAATGGCCAGAAAAATAATAGAGAGAGATGAGGAAAATGCGAGGGATAGATGAAAAAAAAAAATGAAAGAGAGCAAGAGATGGAAAAAAAAAAAAAAAAACGAGAGAGAGATGAAAAAATGAGAGAGAAAGAGAGAGAGAAGGGGAAAAAAAAAAAAAGCTTATACTTGACCACTATTACAGAGAAAAATGCAAGGGCATTTTGGTGTGGTAGTCCACGAGTCATTATGGGAATCTACCAAAGTTACCATTGGAAAGGTATGTTATGTGAAATGTTTTCTGATAGTGGATTAATTTATAATATTTGAAAGTTGATACACCTGATTCATTATTCTTGTTTGCTAGGTTCCCATGATTTTGCTTTAGTAATTGCACACTGTACCGGAATTAGAATTTAGCAGATATTTGAAGTACAATTTTGTTCTGAAAGGGTAATCGGATTATCTGTGGCATTTGGTACTGCTTTCTTGAGAGAATTTTGTTTTCAGTTCTTTGTTATTAGTATTTTTACTGTTCTTATGCATCTCATTTTGGTTTCATCTGAATACTTTCATGCAGGGCTCGTCTGGGTGTAAATGAATTCTAGTCTTCCATATACTAATGCTGGAACATCACAAGCTCTGAGGTTTGATGCATTTGAAGACAAATTGGAGCATCCATGTTTTGATGATTTCTTCTGTACCTGGATTGAGTTGCTTCAACCTTCTCTTGTACACAGGTATCTCTAATTTCCATAGTCAATGCATTTCAACTTTCTTTCTCTTAACTTTTTGAATGCTTTTGATATAGTAGACTAATCTTGAGGTTATGTTATGTTTGCAATTCATAGTAACTTTCAGAAAATTAATTTTATGTAGTAAAAAATTCTGCTTCTGATAGAGAAAATATTGATGTGTTTATCTTGATTATTTTATGTTAGTCTTGTATCCAGAAAGTGTTGATTTAATGTGCAATTTATCTTGATTTAATGCTTTTGATTTAATGTTTATCTATTGTTTTCAGGAAAATGGATCGTCATTCTCCTAGTTTGTTTTCAGAGTTTTCTAACTGGGAGGCCTCGCAGAAATGTAGTGAGAAGAAAAGGAGCAAAACAAATAAGAAAAATATAAGGAGAAGGAAAAAAAAAAAAAAAAAAACGGAGGAGGGAGGACTGTGGAGGAAGGAAAAAAAAAGAACAAAAAAAAAAAAAAAGGGAAAAGAACAGAAAAAAAATGTAAGGAAAAAAAAAATGAAACAAAAAGTGGAAAGGAGGAAGAAAGTTCAAAGTAGATAGTATAGTTTTTGGTAAGTTTTGTTCTGTTTTTTAATTTCTTTTTGTTATTTGAATCTATGGTATTTAATTTTCTGACTCTTGTCTCTTATCTTGATGCTTTTAGCCTATATCAGAGCAACTGAGTATACTATTACAGTTTACATTCTCGGCCTCCTTATATGTTGATGTCGCAAAGATTATAAAACAAAGGCAACATCGGTGAAGAAGTTCTTATTAGATTGAAGAGGCTGATAAAATGGTATGGAACTCTCAGGTCTTGATGTTTACTTTAGGAATTAGGATACTAGGACCTCTCAGTTCTTATCTGATTGAAGAAATTTTGTTAATTAGGAGGAGGGTTAAAAAAAATTGGTAAGCTTGTTTGGCACTCAATTTGTATTTGTTTTTTAAAATTTATGATCCAAACAGAGGTTGAGATTTAATAGCTTATTAAACATCAGTTGTCAATGAATTTTGTTGCATTGTTATTTAATTACTGTCACTGCTAACCTTGCATCTGTTTTCGCTACTTTGACCTTTCGAATTGATTATTCTAATTGTTTACATTTCCACAGGAGCCAAGAGGTTTATTTTGACTCAAAAAAGAAGAAAAATTTGAGAAACAGAAGAAGATATCTAGAGAAGGAACAAAGCAAGTATGAAAAGGGAAAACAAGAAGAAGTTGGTCTGTCAGGATTGTGGTTCGACATTGCTTGCCCTTCCCTGTGTAGATCACCGATAAATTTGAGGTATAATTTGCACATTCTTGATGAAAACTGGATTTCTTTTCCTTTTTGCAACTTTTTTGGAAGTACTCTTCCTTTTTCTCATGTTTTCTTCAATCATATATTATATCTCAATCAAAAGAAATTGGAGCATTTTTCGTACGGCTATTCATTTACATGTATCGTGTAGAATGTGCTAACCTAGGCTTGTGCAGCTGCAACCACACTAATTCAAGAAAGGCACTCCACCTGACATTCTGAACCCATATGACACTAGGTAGCTGCTTAGTTGGTTACTGATGTTGAGCTTGCTTAGCCACATATTTATTTCGAGCTAGTTCATATTGCTACATTAGTTTGTTCATTTACAAATATGCATTTTTTCATTCATACATATACATACATCACCCACTGAGTTTTTGGCTGCATTTGCTGCTTTGTATTAATTAAGTCTTGTTTAATAGGTTATGTTCAGAGGTTCTTGAATGACGATGTGCATAAATTAGGTACCCAGCTATCGGTTGGAAATTGTGAATTGTAAGTTATTCTAATACCTTCTAGCCATTCTTATTTATTTCAAATGTTGCTACCTTTCTGCCTTTACTTATGGATGTATGATGTTGATTCCTAGACCTGATTATCATGCTTAGATTAAGAATCTATTGGTTGTTAAATAACCTTTACTGATATTAATGTGAGTCTGTCTAGTCAATTCGTAAATTTTCTTCAATGGCCCCTTGCTGAAACAGAACTTCAAAGTTTGAAGTTTTTCCAAGCATTGCCTGTGCACTACTATTCTTTGCAACTTTATTTCTAATTGGTATGTATTTTCTTTAATTATGTTTTTTAATTCCCGTTGCAGAGTTTATCATTCGTGTGGTTAGCTCGTAACCTGCTTGTGAGTACATCAAGTGAAGAAATCGGAAGCTCTTTCTTGAGCAGGTAATTAGGTTTTTAATGTTAGGTTTTTGGTACCTGTCCATAATGATGAACATGGTTCAATACGGCTTCTGTGATTGGTGTACACCAAGCTTGAAATTCTGTTCGTAAATTTCTGTCATTTTCAGAATCTGTCACTTTTCAGAGTTTTATCGTCTCAGGATTGCGTATTTTTGTCACTTTTCAGGATTGCGTAAAAATTGTGTCTATTGTTGATTTTAGTTTTTCGAACTCCTACAGTATGTAATTTTCCTGGAATTGCCAGAAAAATAATAGAGAGAGATGAGGAAAATGAGAGAGATAGAAGGAAAAAAAAATGAGAGAAATGCAAGGGGCATTTTTCGTTGTGGTAGTTTCACGTGTCATTATGGGAATCTACCAAAGTTCCCATTGGAAAGGTGTGTTGTGTAAATTTTCTGATAGGGGATTAATTTATAATATTTGAAGTTGATACACCTGATTCACTGTTCTTGTTTGCTAGGTTCCTATGATTTGCTTTAGTTATTGCTAACTGTACCAGAATTAGGATTAGTAGATCTTTGAAGTACAATTTTGTTCTGAAAGGGTTATGGGATTATCATGCATTTGGTACTGATTTCTTGAGAGAATTTTGTTTTAAGTTCGTGTTTGGTATTTTTACAGTTTTTAAGCATCTTGTTTGGTTTGATTCGAATACTTTCGTGCAGGGGCTCTTCTGGGCGTAAATGGATGCTAGTCTTCCATTTACTAATTGCTGGAACATCGAGCTTGGAGATTAGAGCATTTGAAGACGAATTGGAGCATCCATGTTTTGAAGACTTCTTCTATTCCCGGATGGAGTTGCTTCAAACTTTCTCTTGTGCACAGGTATCTCTATTCATAGTCAGTGCTTTTCAACTTCTTTGTCCACTTTTAGAATGCTGATTATAGTAGACTAATCTTGAGGTTCTGTTATTTTTTCAATTCGTACTAACTTTCAAAAAATTAATTATGTTGTAACAATTATGCTTTCTTATGATAGAAAATATATGAGTTTTTTACTATTTTATGTTAGTCTTGAAACCATAAAGTGTGGTTTTTTGTGCAGTTTTGTATCTAACCTTAAGAATTTACTGTTTCA
>BKCH01000251.1:0-227500 GCA_008635985.1 Ficus erecta
CGGGGTCTGGGCACGATACCGTCGGGGGGGGGGGGGGTGTCGTCACCGGGGTATAGGGGTAGGGGGCCAAGGGTTCGACGTCGGAGTGGGGGGGGGGGGAGAGTAGTGCTGATCTGGCTCGCAGGGGGTCGTCGTCGGGGCCTGGGCACGGTTGGGGCGGGGGGTGTTGGTTTCTGAGAAGGAGTTTCGCTGCAGGTGGGGAGCGGGGGGAGTGGGTTTTGCTGGTTTGTTGGCCACCAGGGGGGGTCGTGTGGTGGTGGGTCGCCGTCGTCGGGGGGCTGGGTCGCGTAGTCGCCGCATGGAGCGCTGGGTCACTGTCGGGGGGATGGTAAGTTTGCTGCTCGGCTGGGTTTTTTTTTTAAAGTATAATCACGTGTTAAAATTAACACTCTAATTTAATATACCTCATTAATCTACTCATTTTCATTTATAGATCTTATTCCACCGCAGAATCTCCCATCTTGTTGTTTCTTTTTTTTTTTTCTTTTTTTTTGGAAAAGTTGTTTTTCTTATTTAATATTTTTGCAACCCAATAAAAAGAGGTTGGATATACAACTCTCCTTTTCAAAAAAAAAAAAGAAAAATAATTATTATTATTTGGATTTTTTTTTTTTTGGTGAATGAAAAATAATATGGGTAGTCTAATCATTTTCAAGATATTTTAAACTTTTAAGCAAAAACGGAAATATTTAAAGCAAAATATATGTTTTGGATATTGCAATATTATGGAGAATCAGATTTTACATTTTAGACACAAATTCAATTTGGAGAATTTTCCCTTAGAGTTAATAAAAACGTCATACTTTTTTTTTGTTGTTAAGAATTTCTTAGAATATGCTTAATTGAATTTACATATGATTAAGTTCAAAATTTTTTTGCATATGATTTAATAATCTTTCGATTTTTTTTTCTGTAAAGAACATACTTAAAATCCTTTCAAAAAAAAAAAAAAAAAAAAAAAAAAAGAAAGAAAGAAGGAAAGAACATACTTAGATTTAGGAGGTAGTGTAAGTACTTTCCACCTCAAAAAAGCTTTCAAAGTCATCTATTAAGTGTGCCCATGGATTTACACAGAACTCCTTAAAATAAGATTATTAACAAATAGTGTACATGGTGAATTTTCAAAAATAATCTTATATGATGTCTAAAATTTTTTATTGAGACTCTCTCATCATTTTTTATGTTTAGAAGGAATAGTTACCTCACTTTTACATCATTTTTTTTAATGATTTGAATATGTTGTTTTGTCAAAACTCAACAGAGGTGAACTCTTTTCTATTAAAGAGAGAGAGAGAGAGAGAGAGAGGGATGAAAAACTGTAATTACTACCCTTAAAAAAAAATGTAGTTACTTGTTCAAACTTACAAAATATTTATATATATATATATACACACATGAGGAGTCACGTATACGTTACTGCCGTACGTCCGGCAACTCCTCCGTGGCCGTTGGATGAAAATTGAAGGGCAAGATGAGAGGGAGAAAAAGAGCTGGGATACAACCCGAGAGAGAAAGAGAGAGAGAGTGTGTCGCGGAGAGAGTCGCCGGAAGAGGCCTCGACGATGTCAACGTTCGGAAGTCGGACTCCAAGGACAGGCAGCAGCAGCAAGCGAAGGTGAAAAACTTCCCGCAAGGTGAAGTTGAAGTTTTTGACCGTCGACGATGGCAACGTCCGGAAGTCAGACTCCAAGGACGAGTAGCAGCAGTAAGGGAACGTGAAGCTTACCATCGATGACGATGGCAGAGATGACGTCCGGAAGCCGGACTGGGAAGTCGCAGACGGCTTGGCCTCTCTCTCTCTCTCTCCCCGCGCTGGACGTCCGGCTGCCGCAGCCAAGAGTATTCACACACACACACACACACATATACCAGACTTATTTTGAACTGCTAAAGAAAAAAAGAAGAATGAGTATGAGCAATGAAATTAAGGGAACTTTTATGGTAAGAATTATGTAATTGTTAGATTATTTTTTTAAAAAAAAGAACCAAATAAGAATATATATTAAGTAAAATTTATTATAATGTTAAGAGTATTTTTTTTAATGTTAAAAAAGAATTTGCTTAGCTAATATTTTTGCTTTTATTTAATCTTTACATCAAAGTCTTTTTTTTTTTTTTTTTTTTTTTTTAATTTAAGGAATTCATAAAGTCTTTTGAGAACACGAAAATATTATAGGGTGAAAAATAATTTCATTTTGTGTCGTTTGGATGGAATGTGCGAATAAGCTGTTTGGTGTGTGGAATTTTTATCTTTCACTATTTTCTTTCTTTTTTTTTTTTTTTTTTTCTTTCTTTAGAACAAAAAAAAAAATTTGAGAATTGTCAAAGTCAGAGTTGTTGGGGGTCATTTGGACTGTTTCCGAAGCAAACAAATGGAAACGACATTTTTAGAGAAAAAAAAAATAGCAAACGACATATACTTCTCTCATCCGCCCCCCCCCCCCCTCCAAAAAAAAAAAAAAAAACAACAGTCAATCTCATCTCATGTTCATCTTCACATCTGTGTTGGCCCCTCCAAGACCATTACAAGCTTTCGAGATTTTACTAGTTATTATGGCCTCTCACTATCTAATTTCAATAGTTTATTTTAAATGAAAATCACATTGACATTCTCATGTTTCAATTAGATACCTCATTTGCAGAATTGGCAACAATGTCATTGCGAAACGAAACCGATATAACTTTTCAATTCAAAACCGTTTTATCATTTTCATCTCAAAAGTGAAACATAATAAACCTGGTTAAACAAATTTTAAGGATTTTATGAGATCTTTGATTGAGTTTGAACCTGTTTGGACGAGCTAATAAATAGGGAGACAAAACAAAAGGTGATGTCGGCCAATTTGTGAGATCTCTGAGCCAAGATCGAACCATGACGAACATGACCAAGACAGGTCTAGTGTTCGAGTCATGAAGTTCAATCTGTCAGCAAGAATAGTCGGCCACCACCCTAAGAGGCGTAGCTAGAAATCAACTTTGCATTAGACATGATCGAACCTCTGCCCGACTAAATGACTCGCTCACAACATTAAATTGTCAGATAATGATCGAAAGTTTATCAACACCTCACTGTATCAGTATCCTAATATTAACCAGGAGGTCGATGACGACAATCTTAAAACTATTGCATCCAAACAACGAATGAAGTCAATCCTTTGCACAATCCCATTTTTTTTTTTTTTTAATATAAAAAAATTTACTATTTTCAAAGAATTTGCGATACTTTAATTTCACTCTATCAAACATGTCATACTGCAAAATTTTTACTAAATAAGAGAAGTAAATTTGCTATTTACCTAATAAATTAGATAAATATCTAACAAATTTAGTATTTATTGTTATTTATTCTGAATATTTTGAAAATCTATTATTTACTTCAATCATTTGGGAGAGGGAGGGAAATAGGTAAAAATCTTTAATGATAAAATTAAATAGTGTAAATTTTTTTTGGTGATAATAAATAGAATACGTATGATAAATAGTTAAATTACAAAGTATATTCATGATAAAAATTATCTTAAAAATACTATTACAAATAAAATATTCATGATAAATATTTTTTTTTGTGATAAATAATTTATTTATGATAAATACTTAAATATTTTTAAAATTTATATTATTTGCGTTAATTTTTTTTTAAAACAATATATTTGCTGTAATTTTCTCATAATTATTTACAGAAAACTGCTACGATGGAATGTAGCCCAATAACTCCAAGTTAGACCAGGCCCACGAACGGAGGGAAAATCCCCAAAAAACCAAAAAAGGCAAAAGGTTGCCCAAGTAGGCACTAGCGGGGAAGTCATCGCTCATCAGAATCAGATCATTTTGGTGGCCCCTCTTCTCCTCCGACGACCGCCGTCAAACGCCACCCCCCTCTGCCTCTTCTCGCTGCTCTCTTCTAAGCCTTCAGGTCTCTCTCTCTCTCTCTCTCTCTCACATAAAGTGGATAATTTTTGTTTTTTTTTTCTCAGTAGAAGATGTCATTTTTTGGTAAGTGTCGACCGAGCTCTAGAATGCAGAAGCAGACTTTAAAATGCCAAGATCTTATTTGGAATTTCGTTGCTACCTGAGATACGAATTTTTATTGATTTTGTTCAACCGTACGTGTTTACGTCGTTCGAATCAAGGATTTTTTTTCTTTGGGTAGTTTCGGCCGAGCTGTGGAGAGTAGAAACGAACTTTGTTGATGGCGGGATCTTATTTGGAATTACGTTGTTGAGATAAGAATGTCTGTTGATTGTTTTAAACTGTGCATTTTCTCGGTGGATTGGCTACTATGACTCCCCCCCCCCCCCCCCCCCCCCCCCCCCCCCCCCAACAAAACTAGGAGTTAAAAATCATGGCATTGTTAGAATTAAGGAAAGTCTCCGTTTTCCCTTTTCTTTTTGGGGGTAAAGGACGTCATTTGTTTCGGTAGTTTCGGCCGAGCTGTGGAGAGTAGAAACTAACTTTGTTAATGGCAGGATCGTATTCGTAATTACGTTGAGGGATACGAATGTCTAGTGATTGTATTTAAACTGTGAATGTTTCGGGGTAGATTTTAAATTATGTGGTATTTTCAGTAGTTTTATGCCACACTTTAGAGTGTAGAAGAAGACTTGTTTGTGGTAAGATCTTTTTGGAATTATGTTCTTGCGATAGATGTTTTTATTGATTGTGTTTCACTGTGTCTGTTTTTAGGTAGATTGGTTAGTATACGCTTCACTGTACTTGCAGAGTGGGGTAGCTTTGTTGGGCGGGTGGCGGGGGACGAGGGTGGATATGGAATTTAGCTGGCTGAGTGCCATAATTGTAGGGGCTGGTTGCCTTGCTTTGGGATACTTGGTCGGTGCATCTTTCAGAACACCCAAAGTCACCGCGCTTGTTAGTTCTGCAAACAAGAAGAAGAAGAAGGACAACCCCAAAGAGCCCCTTGAAATTGAAAACCTAGCTGACATTCTTGATGATTTCAAAATGGTATTATTCCCCTGTCTCTTTCTTTCATTTTATTAAGGAAAACAAAAGGAAGATAGTCATTTATTTTTCTTTTCTCCCCTTTTGCTTTCAGATTTTGGTGGTGAGAAATGATCTAAAGATGGGTAAAGGGAAAATTGCCGCCCAATGCAGGTACCCCTTTGATCTGTATTTTTCCTATCTCAATAGTTGCTTTTGCATATATTTGGAAAGCGTGTATTGTAACTAAAGATTGAATTATTTGAGGATCTATGTTGCTTTGTCGTTTGGCATTGAGAATTTCCTTATGAGATAAATTCTTACAAAAATCTTTGTTTTATATGGTAGTCATGCGACCTTGGGTCTTTATAAAAAGCTCCTCCATCGAGCGCCAAAAGCCTTAAATAGGTACCGCCACTCACTAATCTAATATGGAGTTTGCCTGCTAATGATATGATATATGTGTCTTTAATCTCCCCATTCCGTGGCACCATTATCAACATGCAGATGGGAAATGTGCGCACAGCCTAAAGTGGTTGTGAAAATCGAGAGTGAGGAGGATATGCTTGTTTTGCAGGTTAGTATCTCTATCATTCACAAATTAGTTTAGTTCAACAAGTCAGGCTTGCTGTTTTTTACTCTTTGTAACCTTTTAATGTTTTTCCATTTACATCTGGAAATTACATCGCATCTGTAAGCTCTAATTCCTTTCCTTGCCATATTGATCGAACTGTTTTTGTAAATTTTTTTTTTTGACTACCTGATTTTCCACTCATCTTCTTCACCAACTACCTAAGTTTCTTGCTTGCATTCCCATCCCTCCTTCCAAACCCCAAACCTCTCTTTTGTCTGTAGTCTTTTGTTCCACATCAATCCAGTTCCCTTGCCATATATATTTGTACGTGTGGTTTTAGGGTTAGCATTTGATAAGATTATAATTGGTGTGCGACAGGAGAGGGCTAAATCACTCAAGCTACCAACCCATGTCACGATTGATGCTGGGAGAACTCAGATTGCACCAAGTGAGCTGCTTTAATCTCTATATTCAATTTTCTTTCCATTTCGGTAGATCAATGTTCTTTCTTTGGTTTACTTCTCTTTGAATAGTGTGGTTTGAAGTTTGATTGGGGGGTGTCTGGGAGTAGAACTAGCCGTGAACTTTGTATTAAAGGAGAACTGTTTAGGATGAATGTGGAATTGGTGCTTGAAGAGCTATAGTTTTTCACTTTTTTCTGATAGATATTCTGTGATATGGCCGTGGTGTCTATAGCTTTCTTAAATTTTGGGATTTCTGATCCCAAGGGCTCAGTTGTTCCTTGAAGTCTTCAATTTCTCACGTTTGAAACATACACGTGTATGTTTTTTTTTTTTTTTTTTTAATTCACCTCATACTAATTTTTCCTTTTCTTCCAGATTCAAGGACGGTGATGGCAATTCTAGGTAAGTCTTCTCTTCATCAATATCTTCTCATCTTGTTGATCCATAAATCGGCAGGACTATATACCTGTTCGCTGGAACAGGAAAAGAAAGATAATTACCAGAACAAGAACGACAACAGCAAACAGACAGAAAAGTAGTGTAAAAAAAGAACTAAAAAAAAAAAAAGAAAAAAAGATAGAAATGTGTTCTAAAAGTTATGATTTTCCTTCTCACAGAGTCGGTCAAAATATGTTTCTTGTTCCATTACATTTGTTCAAGCATTATTGTCTCGTTTAATTCACCCTCCGCACATACACACATACACACCCACATATATATATATATATATATAGATATATGCATATATATATATATATAGATATATGCATATATATATATATATAGATATATGCATATATATATATATATATAGATATATGCATATATATGATTCTAAGTGGAAACAAGTCCATAAAAATTATGAGTTCCCTTATCACAGAGCCTGTCACCATAATTTTTGTTTTCTTTCATTAAACTTTGTTTAGGCATTGTCATTAGTCATTAGCAGCAAGATGATCACCATGTGAGACTCGCAACCTCGTCTCGCGTGATTCACTCTTATATGTTGTGAGACACACACCCGCACGTCTTGTTCGATAATAGGATGATTTTTCATTTCTTCTGGTTTCATTTCTATGCAGGACCGGTGGAAGTTGTTGATGATGTAACCGGTGGACTGAAATTGTTGTAGTTTTGCTGGTGCTGTCTTCAAGTGCTGCTCTCTTTAGTTGAGTATGATTTTTGGAAGACATGAAGTCACAACTTATGACGGCTGCCTTATCCATATGGGCCAAAAAAGAGAGAGAGAGAGAGAGAGAGAGAGAGAGAGAAGCTATCGGAAGGAATATTGGTCTAATATCATGCTTTTCAGTTTTATTATGGATTACGTCCTTGACGAGTGATAAAAAAGTAAAAGGATTCATAATTTTGTTGGTTAAAAGAAGAAAGAAAATGAAATTGCCAGGCCCCTCCAATACCCCTCCAATATTTTCAATATTTGACCAACATTTTCTTGCTAGTTAGAATTTTATACAAAAATAAATGGAAGAAAACAAAGAGAGAGAATAATATAATTAGGAAGAAAAAAAGAAATAGTACAATTGATTTGTCACACTTATTAAGTCGTGACCAAATATGACAATGACAACAATGTATGAGACGTCGTTATTTCCGTATTATATCTGAAACTGTGTTCTGAGTAGTTTGACAATCATAAATATGGGCAATAAGCAATCACTTCCGTGTTGATTGATTAATTTACCATTATCAAGTTTTAGTTATGTTCTCGTGTGCATTGTCATCTTCTAATATTTAGACATGTTCCTATTTGGCCATGGTGAACCAACTGTCGGTATGCTTGAGCTGCTTCATTAAATCTGAATTTCTATGGTTGGATGCCCCTTTCATGTCGCTATTCATCACCATACAACAGTTTGATTCAAGTCCCTCAACATTCTTAAGTAGGTGTGATTGTGTTGTCCATGATATCTTCTCACCATGTCCAATTCCTACTTATAAGCTCCTCCTATGATGTAGTCAGTGGTATATACACTTGTAGTCAATGACCGTAAGATGTGTATAATTAGATGCCTCCACATTCACAAAAAGAAATAACTGAGGGAAAAAAAATGTAATATTTTTTATAAGAATAATTGAGTAGGGGTGTGTTTCACGTTGTGCATTAGCCATCAACCATATATAGCTTCTCAAATATCTGCTCATCAGGCAAATTGTGAGACCGGTAGATATCCATATTTATAGTTTTTTTTTTTTTTTTTTTTTAATTTTTTTATTCATGTGATCACAGCCATTCATTTATATATAATAATAATAATCAATAAAGAGGAATAAAAAAAGGTCATCTTCGAATTCAGGAAAAAAGAAAGGGGGAAAAAAGAGAAGGACAGAAAAATGGGGGGGAGATCTTCTTGAGCTCTCTCGTGTTTGAGTTGAGTTTGACCTGTGAAATTGCAGCTTTTCTTCTCCCATTTGCAGCAGGGACTAATATGGAAATACAGTGATCGGACCATGATGAATCATGATCATCAGCAGCGTCCAATGGAGGTGATGGTGGCGGTAGTATGGATGCTGGTGATAGTAATGATGCAGGTTAAACAGTCAATGGAGATGAGACTTAGACAGAGTCACCCTCTTCATGAGGTGGTGGAAAGGGTCAACCAGAATGCAGAAACAGGCTCATATATCGGGCTTGTCATGGCTTATCCCACTGAAGAAGCCGCTCTTCACTACTCTGGTTTCTTTGTTCCCAGCTCCCACATCCCCTTCCTTCACTTGGCTGGTATGTTATTTATCTTTTTTTCCCTCTCTCTCTTTATCTACATAATTGTATGTAATTAGTAAAGGCACTACTATTTATCAAGTGATATGGTGATACAAATTTCTACAAAAATGATGATACATAAGTACAATTACTAGTGATGCGTCATTACACATATTGTACTAAAATAAAACTGTCACATTGCAAAAAAAAAAAAGGAAAATTATGTTAATGGTACTGTTTTCTCATTGCCCAGGAAGGAGGTTCAACATTGGGAAGATAAAGGGTGTAGATGTAATTTACGTGATGACTGGGGAGCAAACTGTAAGTTTCCTAAATCTTTTTATTTTTATTTATTTTTAATAATTAAAAAAACTCAATCGAGGCAGTGATCAGTAACTTAGGTTGGGACGACTTTTTGTGATATATAAAAAACACTTTTCATATAGGTAAATGCAGGCATAACTGTGCAAATCCTTATTGATTCATTTGAAATCGGAGGGATTGTTCACTATGGGACAGCAGGAAGTGCCAATGATTCCTTGTCTCTTGGTGATGTTAGTGTTCCAAGTCACCTTGCATTCACAGCCTCTTGGAAATGGATGGTAAATTATCTTAATTCCCTTTCAAAGAAATTCTTCATCTTGGTTTTTGGAATTTTACCTCCTCCTGTATTTTGTCATTCAAGGAATTCAAGTCGGAAAAAGGGCAAAACCCGGAATTGAAGTTTGGTGATTTTGATCTTCCCAACAAGGGAGAGAATTTGTTAGGCAAGGTAGAGTTCACACCAAAGCAATTGTACTCGAGCGGGAAACAAATGGAAGAGCTTTTTTGGCTTCCAGTAGAACCAAAATGGCTCAATGTTGCTGCTCAGCTACAGGTTCTTAGACAACCTTAACCATTGTCCAACAAAATGGACAAAGGACGGATTTAAAAGTTCTTACATTTATCTAGTGCCAAATTCAACGACCTAGATTCGTCCAAACTTTTGTTCTTCATATGTACTATGCATGCTAACAAGGGACCAGATTGTGAACATAACAGGATTTGAAGCTTCAAGAATGTGTGAACGACACATATTGCCTGGCCGAGACTCCGAAGGTGGTTTACAGTCTGAGAGGTTCAACTGCTGATATATTTGTTGACAATGCAGCATTCAGGGAATTCCTTTTCAAGAAATTTAATGTATCTACCGTTGATGAAGAGAGCGCCGCCGTTGTGATGGTAAGTATGTACTTAAAAATCAAGTGTTTTGAGTACTTTTTGTGGAGGAAGAATTTTGTGGTTCAAAAGTTTGAGTATGACAATGTTGGTGGTGTTTGTGCAGACATGTCTGTCGAATGGAGTGCCTTGTATTGTGTTTCGTGGTGTGTCGGATTTGGCCGGCAGAGCTAGAAAACATGCATCAACAACAACAAGCCTATCATCCCTAGCAGCCATCAATGCTCTCAATGTTGCTGTTGAGTTCATTGGCCTACTCAATAAACAAGTTACCACCACCCATGACAACTAGAGCTACATACACACACGTATATACTTTCAAACACGTGGTCTACGTAAGGCCAAAGTCCTTTCTTCATCAATAATGTTATGGACTTCGTATCATATTTATTTATGTTTGGTATTTAGGTATTTTTATTATGAATTCTTCGGATAAATGATTTTGCAGGGAAAGAATTTGGAGCTTGTGGAAAGGGCTATCAGAGCTGAGAAAGAATTAATAAATAATAAAGAAAAAGAGATTTCAGAAGTCTCTTACTAATAACTAATAAGCAGATTGGAGAGAAAGTCGACCTGAGAGATATTATAATGAAACTTCCAACCCATTTTCCCAACACTCAATGAACAACATTAAGAACTAGCTAGTTTAACTTTAAAATAATCAAATAAATAAATGAATAATAAAAGTTTTTGCAGTTTCCAAAAGTCATGATATCAGATGGTCAATAGTAATTCATACACTCAGAGTGGTGGAGCTAATGAATTCCTCAAAATTTTTTTTTAATTTTGTTCATTTATTTATTTTTTATTTTAAAGTTTGGAGTGTATAAAATTTGTGAGCCCTCCCATTCTTCTGATTTCCATCACTCCCTTCTTATTATTTTCCACGTTGTTCTTCACATTGCACTTTCCTTTCATGCTTCTTCCTTTACCATTGCCAAGGTACTCCTGTTTTAAAATCGACAAGATTAAACCAAAAAAAACTGAAACAAAATAAATAACTGTAGCAATAATAAAAAGAACACCACAAACTAACCAAAAAAAAAAAAAAAAAAAACTACCAAGTTCATGTGGAATTCAGAAACTTACCCGACTAGATGCACTGTACTCATGATCATCCATTGGATTAGTTATATAATGATCGTGTTTACGACCATGTGATCTCTTTGTTTGTTGCTGAATCGCCCTCCGTATTTGTTCCTCTTTCTCAAACTTTCGAGCTGCTTCTTCATATGCTGACATGTCCTCTCTCACGAACATACTGCATTTGCTTCCACATGAACAATTTGTATCCTCCACTTCACGAGAACATTCAATTATCAGACAAAACATGCAACTTCCGCCAGAAACTAATAACACTTCTACATTGCTTCAGTAAAAAAACATAATTCGTTTGAACATGTCATGACTCGTACATACCATGGTTGAGGCAGATGGAATACGAATAACAGCAGTTGCACATCATGTATGCCAAGTAGCAGTCGCGTTTGCAGAGGCTGCATATTACGGTTGCTTCAGATATTGGACAAAAGTTCAACATGAGACTTTTTAGGGTGTCACTCAAGTAATGCAGTGCCTGCTCATAGAATCTAACAAGGCGCACGAAAGAAATCTTAATTGAGAATTGGGAGATCAAATCCGCGGCCGAGTAGTGATGATGATGATCTAGATGACCTTCATGGTTTAGAGACTTGTACAAAAGCATTGCTTCTTTACAGAGAAGTTCCTCATAAGGAATGGTTGGTGTAATTCCTAGAAGTGCATAATGCAGGCTTGCCTCAGCCCCAAGTTGAAACCAATCACTAACCACAAAATTCACTGCCTCACCGCAGTTATACCCTAAATTTGCCACAAGAAAAATAGTCAAGAGAACTATAAGTCAAGAGTGAAAAAGAAAGAGAATGAGATGTTATACCATGGCTGAATCCAGAATGATATGCTCTTGGAAATGTAATGACAAACTCTCCTGGCATTTGTAAGGCCTTGTAAACAGGTACATCATTTTCTAGCAATATCTTCGGAGGAAACATGGTTGTCTTCTCTGCTAAAAGTTTTGAAGCCCCATCCACTCCCTCATGTGATAAAATGTCGCTGCTGTACACATGATCGAGGACTATTTCTTCGAATTGAGAAGCAAAATTTCCAGGCACACTGTACCATGTCTTCGGTGCACCAGAGTGATGGTAGTTAATGCTGAAATCAAATACTAAAGTGCGTAAAATGCACTAGAAGGTTCAAAATATTAAGAACGTGATTAAGTTAAATAAGCATTTTTTTTATAAAATTTATTAACCTGTACAAGAAGTGATCTTCCACATGCCATGCAAACATACTGAATAACATCCCAATGTAAAGCATAGGATCTGTTATTCCCTGATTTTTCAAACAACATTTAACAAGTTTAAAAATCAGCCCACTGAAAGAGTCATGAATTACATGAATTTGAACTGGGAAAAAGGACATCTTATCGTTTTACCGGAATTGCTCCTTCAAGTAAGCGCAATGAAGATTTGGGAAGCCTTGAGAAATTCTGCAATAAATATATAAAAAAAAAAAAAAAAAAAAAAGAAGAAGAAGATGATAAGGAGAGAATAGAATTTTGTTTTAATTTAAAGTCAGATTAATTGTTCTAAAAACACAGAAAATAGAGAAAAACCTTCAAGTTCCACTTGCTTTTACCAAGATGGTCATTAGGATCAGATGAAAAGGCACTTCCTTCCACATTGAGGCCATACTCAACGGTGCCTTTTCTCCCGCAGGCCATTTCACGCCAGAATTCCTTTTCTATGGTTGCAGAAGGAAGACAGCCAGAACAATGAAATCGGCGAAAAAAAGCCTTGTTTGCCATTCTCTCGAATTCACAACACTTATATTTTCTGGGGAAAAATAAAAACCAAAATTAAATGAAAAGATCAACAAGTACAGCGGCCAGTCAAAATTTCACAATGATTTTATGAAATAGGAGTACCAACGGCTCATGATTAATTTATTTAATTATACCTTCCTCTCCTAAAGAAGGTAAGTTTGTCATTGACATCCCAAGTCACAAGCCGGAGAGGTTGGACAGTGGTTTCGAACTTGAAGTCTTTCATCTCTTTCGCCACCACAACATCGGCCGGAACGCGAGCATTTATAGGGGACACTATCTTGCAAATTCCTGAACATCCGAGTATTATTGTATGAATCAGGAGGAAAATATAGGGAAAGAGACACCAACTAAAAATGATAAGTGACATGATAAATTACTTCTGTTAATATTATTCAAATTGTAAAAGACAACTTTCTGTAAACAAATTCACTGATTCAAAAATGAAATTCACTTGTCACATTAGTTAATTAAATTACATAATATTGTAAAAGTAATTCAAATAATGGTGTATTTTGAATCAGAAATATTTAAAAGCAAGTTTTTGGACGAGTGAGTATGTATATATAAATAAACGTACCATATTTGGAAGCATGAGAGGCAATATTTTGCAGAAAAAGCAAGGGATCATCAAACTCCTCCATGGATGGACGGAAAACAGGACATTCAGGAATTTCATCTATCCATTGCAGCTCATGAATATCTGGGTCCAATTTTTCCACTTTGCGCTTCGGAAGCGACATCATCATCTGTTAATTGCAAATGATTAGAAAGATTACAATAATGATAATATTAGGGGTTAATTTCTGTTATTTCACCAACCATATGTTTTGTTAATTAATGTAAGGAGGAAGTGTATTAATTAGTTATCATGTTATGCGAGTGATCATAATAATAATCATGTCTTTAAAAGGAGAAGAAGGAGTTCATTAGTTTGCCGGGCAAGAATGAGAAAAGAGAGCCGTTGGTTTGGATCAGAAATTCCTTCTTTTTAAAAAAAAAAAAATAATTAAAAAATTAAAAAACCGTTTGTTTCTGTACAACCGTTTGGTAAGGTGCTTTTCGCTCTATAACTTCCAAACGAAACACCCCTTCAATTTAAACTACCCCCCCCCCCCCCCCCGCCCCCCCTTTTTTTTTGAAATGGAAATTATCATTCAAGATAAAACGTGATACAAACATTAAGATAAAACAACCTTGTGGTATAAGAAATATAACCTTCTTCGACTAAGACCGATTCCAACAGTAAAACCTAATGAAACTCAGTGAGGAGGACATAAGCCGATACTTAAAGATGTGAAAATTCCTCAAATTCCTCGACAATCCTAAAATTGAGGATGTACAAAGCTCTTTAAAAAAAAAATCTACAATTGATGGAATATTTCGATTGATCGAGAGACAGTCACTCGCAGCACAAAGACTGTAACAAACTCTACCAAGCCATAACATTAGGGGAACCAATAGACATATATACTGCTAGAAAATAACTTAAGCAGAACATACACACAAAAACAAACCGGAGGTAGGTGAACTACCTCATTTATTACAAAATTAAAACTAAAACACAAAAACAAACTATTAATATAAAAAAAATCGACTACAAAATCCTCATCCCACATGAAACAACTACTCCGATGCCCGCCAGAACTTAAAAGAAAACAATTGACTCAAGGTAAGAGATCAACACACCTACTATCGGACCACCAAGGCATCGCTGGATCCCAAACCATCAGAAGCTTGTCGGCTAGATCTAATCGAAAAACTCTCATCTAGAACCTCTCGACTCCATTCCCACCGAAATCACCGAATTGCTGATCACCGTCATCAGCCGCGGCGGGTGACAGTGGTGGAAGCCTCACACAAAAAGAAACCCTAGATATAAAAAATTTGAGAGAACATGGGGTAGAAAGAAAGGGAAACCTTAAAAAGTTGGATTTAAATTATTGGTGTTTTAAATTACCCTTTTTATAATCAGAAAGATATTTATTTCTCTTTTAAGACACCCTTTATTTTACTTTTCTCACCCCTTTTTAATAATTTTTATTACAAAATTACCCATTAATAAAATTACATTTAAGGACATAAATATTTTTCTCATCCCATCTTATGGTCTTTTTTTCATTTTAGTTTCAATTGTTTAACGGATGACTGAGTAAAAACAACATCATTTTGAGACTAAATCATAAAAGTAAAAGAACAAGCATACTGGATATCGGTTCAACCCGGTCTACTCAGTTAGAATTTTCAGTAATTTTAGGAGTCGTCTAAAAATTCTGACGGAGAAGATCTGGTCAGGCTAATATCTAATTAGCCTTTTAGATTAAAAACATAAGTGTGTAATCGTAAAATAAATATAAAAGTGGACAGATTAATAAAAATGCTGAATTGGGTATGTTAAAACATTGGCAAATATTTTTAAGTTATTATTATTATTATTATTCTTATTTTAACTTAGGAAAAATTGTTAGAAGTGGTAAAATTGGACAAGAAATTGTTTGACAATTGTAAATTTTTTATCAAACAATTGTAACTTTTTTAAACATTGATAAAATATTTAATACTTTCAAAAAAATTGTAAAAGTATTTTTTAATACCGAAGAAATTACTAAACAAAAGATTTAAAATGGTAAGAAATTGTTATGAAGTTCCCTCTCCCCCATGCATCTCCCCTTGTTCGTCACCATCCGTTAAAAATTTGGCTGTTTAAATTATTGGGTATTATTGAAAATGGATTTAGAGCTTAAACATATAGGGTCAATTTTACATATTTTAACTGGAGTTTGGTTGATTTTTGCCGAAGAGGACAACCGGTTCAAAATGACAAGTTTTGGACATGAGGACTAATTTGATAAATAGAGACCAAGCAGACCGAGTATGAGTCCCATCCGGTCTTTCCTACGAGTCCAAATTTGCTGTTTTATTTTTGTGTCTTAATGGCTATCCCCTCAATAGTGTTTTGACAACTCATCAATTTATTTAAGAATTTTTAGTATTTAGCTTTTTTTATGTGGTTAAATTTTTAAATTCAGATGATATGTCATAACATTATTGAGGGGACAACCAATAAGACATGGAATCCGGAACAGTAGATCTTGATTCCTTTCCTATCAGAATTTCCAAAACCTTTAGTAATTAGTTTTAGTGGACTTAAGCACACTTGCTAGTAATAAGTTGGTGTTTTTGAGCCTAATAAAGAAAGAATATTGTGTTAAAATTCGAAGAAAATGGTTTAAAAAGGTCAAAATATTTTAAAGTTTTGAGAAAAAAATTGCCCAGTATTTTAACATACCATGTCGAACCACATTGTTGTCTTTTTTAAAACTATTTTCAGCTATTTTATTTTAAGAAAAAAAAAAATGGGAATGCTACACATAAAAAGAATTATAGAAATAAAATTTTACAAAATTCAAAAATTGTGAAGAAATGATAAGAAAATATTTAGAAATGACTGGTCAAATAATAATAAGAAATGATTGAGCGGATCAGCACTAGTCTTCATCGCGTCGTCTTCTTCTTTGAATTTTTAGATTTTACTTCTTAAAAAATCTACAAAAATGGCATGAATCTAAACAAGAACACCTACAAGATGCACAAAATTGTAATATATAACAAAGTTGTCATAGTTAATTAGAATTTCCGCAAAATTAAATCCTTACTAAGATAGTAACAAACACAAAATCTACATAATCACCATGTTGTGTTGTAATTGAGGGAGAAAATAAATAATTCCTTATATATTTATGTGATTATCTAGTTTAGATTTGAATTCATCCCTTGTAATTTTAGAGGGGGGAAAAAAAGGTCCAACGCAACGCGGTTTAACGCCTTTCAGAAGGCAAGCCAGTCCTCAAGTTAATCAATACAATTATAATTCGAATAAAATGATTATTTTTAAATATAGTTTTTTTTTTTAATATTTGTTTGAAAAGACAAAAGAAAAATAATTATTCTTCTGACAAACATGCCAATCATAATTTTCGATGTTAACTCTAGATTTAAAATAAAGAAATTTTTTTAAATTTTATTATGCTTTAATAATTTGTGTAATTCAATTATGTTTAATTACATCTCATTAAATAAAACGCCACCTTAGTCCTCACCCGCCATTTATATTGAAGTCCGATGGTTGACTCTGTTGCTTGTGTGTATTTCTATACACATTTTTACACACACATATACATCCTTTAATTACGCTAATGGTCCTAACTCCTTTAATCATTTGTGCACGTATCTCTCTGATCCGTGATTTTAGCCAAATTAAGAACTTTTTTCCCCCCTCAAGTTCTAAAAAGTCATTAAAAAAAAAAAAAAAAAACCTAAAAAAAAGTCATAAAGAAAATAGAATTAAAAACTATGTAATAACATAATAACACTTCAATCCAAGGACAGGAGTTGTAAAGTCATCTCAGAATTCATATCATTACCTCCGTTTGGATAGAGAGAAAAGAAAAGAAAAGACAAAAAAAATGAGTATAAGAAGAGGTAGTGGGAAGCTGGACGACAAGCAAATAGCGGAGCTGAGGGAGATATTCAGGTCGTTTGACGGAAACGGCGACGGAAGCCTGACGGCGGAGGAGCTGGGGTCGATGCTGAGGTCGCTGGGCCTCAGCCCCAGCCCGGAGCAGGTGGAGGCCCTGATCCGGCAGGCCGACGGCAACGGAAACGGCCTCGTTGAGTTCTCGGAGTTTGTGGGGCTGGTGGAGCCGGAGCTCCTTCAGGCGCGCTGTCCCTACAAGGAAGACCAGCTCAGGATGATGTTCTGCATGTTCGACCGCAACGGCGATGGCTTCGTCACCGCGGCGGAGCTGGCCCACTCCATGGCCAACCTCGGCCACCCCCTCACGCCGGAGGAGCTCTCCGGCATGATCAAGGAGGCCGACTCCGACGGGGATGGCCGCATCAATTTCCACGAGTTTGCCCGGGCTATCGCCTCCGCCGCTTTCGATAATTCTTGGAGATAAAAGTTCTTTTTTTTTTTTCCTTGAAATTAGTATGTTTTTTTAATTAAACAAAAAAGTTTAGTAATTAACTTGAAGCGTGTCTTATAACTTTGTTTTTTTGTAAGGGTTGAATTTGATGGATCGCTGTAAAATTATTGACCTGTTTGAATAATGTAAATCTCTACTTTTTAAAATATTGTCTAAAAAATCAGTATAAAACCTTAATTTTGCTTTACTTATTAAATCAAATTTGAAATAAAGCAACTATATACAACAAAAGGAAAGCAAGTTCTTAATGATAAATGTAATTCTACTATATATATATATATAAATTATAAAGTTCGAAGATCTCATCCTATAAAAAACCGGTAGTTAGAGCAATTATTAATGAAAGATCAATATACATATTAATCACTAATTGTAGATGGAAGATTATATATCTATATATATATATATATATATCTAGAATCTTCAAATTAAGCCCTAATACTGATTATTTTATATATATATATGTGTGTGTGTGTGTGTGTTTGTGTATATTCTGACTAGGCTAGGATCCTATTATTCTTATTTTTTGTGATTTACTTCTTTCTATGCCGTCTTGATCAATTAGTAACGGAAACAATAATATTAATTTGAAAGGAAAATTTTATATCTTTTTGCTAAGTTCAGTAGTAGTATTGCGGTACACGATACCTGCCATATTGCTATATATATAATTTAATTATCAGTTCAAGAAAAAATTCTTCAAATAATAATAATAATAATTATCGTCAGTGACAGGGTGTTAAGTATTAACTATATCTAGGTATTCTGAAGATAACTACATAATTAATTGTCTACAATTTTACGTTGTAGTACATATTTTTATATTTTCACACTTAATTGATTAAAGCAAATAAATGGTCAATCAATGGAAGACATATTTAGAGAAATATAGAAGTACTGTATATCTAGAATAGTTCAAAGTAAAGCTTTCATCATTGTTTTGGTTCTTATGCAGAATCTGAGTTTATGGCATTTATACGTATACACATATACACATATATTAACCTATAATTGTGTTACTAACATCACACTAATAGAGAAGTGGACCATACTGGTAGATTCAATATTGTGGGACCCACTCTCTATTAGTGAGTGATGTTAAATATCATTGATATTTTCTAATATTGTTCTATTATTATTATTGATTGGGGAGTTGGGGGGTGGGGTAGGAACTTTGGGTAAAATTCCTGCATGCAATATATATAGTTAAGTCATATCTACGAGTTAATTAGGTTACTGATCTCAAGTACTTGTCACGGTTGACAATAATTAATTTGCTTTAACCATTTGTTAATCAGTTAATTAGTGGAAGAGTTTTAAACATCTCGATTGGGGGGTGGCTTGATTCAAGGCCAGATATCTCTATTATCATAATATTAATAATTAGACAGTTAATCATATTCTCCATAATATGTACATATGGTATAGATTTATATTAAAATGTTGATGATTGAGCTGCATAATTAGTTTATTCCTTTTTTTTTAAAAAAAAGAGAGATTTTATTTCACAAGAAACCAAATATATAAGACATAAATGGCCCCAAATACAAAGGAATTTGACTACGAATCAAAGACTGAATCCATCAGTAAAGACCAAAATAACATAGGGGTTTGATCATTGCTCATACGGAGAAGATCCGCCTGGCACATAAACTTCGAACTTGACCATTGCTCGTTACACAACACCAAAACAGTTGATGGACTAGCCCTATCAACCGAGACCAATCCCCATGTATCAGGGGCAGTCACACCTCAGCATCCGATAACAAACAGATGGGAGACACAAGCGCAGGATATCGCCTCCATTATTACCAAAGCAAAAACACCAGAGTAAATAAAAAAAAAAACATATCAAATGAGCGGAAACATCAACGCCCTTATTATAACAAAACAAAAGAAAAATCCAACGGTAGCTAGCCATCGATTGTCAAACGGAAGCCTGATCTGAGTGGAGTCAACCCAGAAGGACAACCCACCTCCAAGACAGGTTAGATCTGCCCCAACGGATGTGCCGCTCTACGTACAGCCACCATCATGAGAAAGTCGACGTTGAGACGAGTTCGGAGACTGAACTTCACGGTTGAAAGCCCGACGACACACCCGGAGTCAGTGCCAAAGTTCCGGCTAAACACTGTAACTTTTTTATTTTTGTATTCAGAGAGAGAAAGACAAGGAGAGAATATATATATATATATATATATTATTCACATCGAATGTGTTATATTTTTTCATTGTATAATTAGTTTATTCAAACAAAAAGGTTGATGTTGATATTTACATATGTATAGAGTACATACACATTCGATGTGAATAAACTAGCTTAAGGCTAATGTCGACGCAATTAAAATAGATTCATCCCCGATTTTTTTGGACTAATTGATCAGCATTTTTGAATCATTTATATATATAAATATATATATTGACATGTATACCAACAATTTTGGTTTCTAACTTACTAAAGTCTTAACGTCAAGTCCATTTGCGATCCTAAGCTCCATATTTAAAGAACTAAACGGAAAAGCCTGCAGCTACAAGAAGAATATATAAATATATACATATGTTTATTATACTGTGTTATTCTGATATATACATATATATATATATATATATTTATGTTTGCTGAGTTTGAATAATGTATTTATAATAATTATTTTCTTTATACACGTTACGAGTAGACCTCATTTTTCTTTTATCTTTCACCGCAATTCCCGCAACTGTGAGCTAGATCATATGCAAACCAGATCATGTGTTAATCTTGTCCTTATCATGCTTTATGTTTTACTTATTTTAAGTTGATATATATAAATATATGTGTGTCCATATTTTGAGAGAGTTATTGATGTTTTAATTTACTAATATAAGTTGATATATAATTTATAATAGACGTTGATGGAATCGTTTCCTTTAACCCGTTAGAGAAATTATTTTTGAGTCCTTAAATTGACAAGTAAGTTCGTAATTAATTAAAAATAAAGGGAAATAGACATTTGTGGCGACACATACGACATTATTCGATATATTGATAATAGGTCAATGCTTTCTATCTTCTACTTATTATTATCAACAAAATATCTTAATAAGCTCAATATATACAGAGTAATACTAAATACACTAATTCTAATTTTAATTTTTCAAAAAACAATTCACGTGTCATATTTTTACTGATAGATGTTATTCATTAATGTGCTAATATTTTAAACACTTACTAATAAAATAACGACAACTTATATTCAAAAGTTTGAATTATAATTGGTGTTTCTTGTAATATATATATATATATATATATATATATATATATATATTAATAGAGTCGTTTCCTTTAACCCGTTAAGTTGCTATTGGACGGCTCAACCTTTTGACACAAGTATATAATGTCTTCCGACTAATAATTAATATCACTACTCAGCTGACCTTTATCTGGTAGGGAAGCTATAAAATAAGATATGCAGCCAAAGTCTACCAAACAAGTCCCTAATTATTATCATTACTTGTACCAATTAATAATTAGTCGAAGGACTAGCCATAGTACTGCAAATGCAATATTCGAAGTGTTACAGAAATAATGGAGTGGTGATCCATGTTTTCTATTAAACTATACGTGGTTTTTTCTTGTTCAGCAACTTCATTTAAATCATGATCTCATCGCACATTTGTGTGTGTGTGTGTGTTTGTTCAAGCGTGATTTTGTAATCATGTTATGATTAACAAATATCTCAGAATCAGACCACACACACCCCCCCCCCCCCCCCCCCCCCCCCCCCCCCCCCTACAATCCCAATTCATAACTTGAATATACGATCTTGGTAATTGTCAGTTGAAGGAAGGGTACTTTCTTGAGAAAAGATCATGATATACCTATATACCTATATATGTATATGTTATATATATAGCTAAGTTGACGGCAAGTTTGATATATAACTTAGTGACAAATAATCTCTATTAAAAGGAAAAATGGTTATCTAAAATAAGCTCCTATGAATTTTTTTTTTTCTTTTTCTTTAGTTATCATGTCGCAAAAAATTCCCATGTAAGTATGATCAGATATTAGTTTGACTATAAAGTGATACTTCGATTACGTTTTTGCACATTGACTTTTGACAACAAGACATATATAATTCTTCATTTCATTATCATGGCATGAAATGGACCTGCAGATGGCATTACCACATAGAAAACTGTATCTTCAGAAAAGAGAGAGAGAGAGAGAGAGAGAGAGAGAAATATATCCTTTGTAAGCTATTTCTTAAAATATATAGCAAATGATGATATTCCCTCCATGGAGTACTAATGAAGAGGAGAATCATATATAAGGAAAACTCTACCGATTGAACAAAGTTATAGACAGTTAGATTTCATCAGTAAAGTACTATAAAATTCTCATTATGTTTTTACCATGATATACATCATAGTGACGTGATCTAATAATTTAAAATTGTGTTTATTCTCATCTTTAGAGTGTAACTTTGGAAGTATTTTAACCTTAACATTGTATTCTTGTATTAAAAGAAAATAAAGGTGCGCCTCCTTTATTTTCAGCCATGGATTTGGCTTGAAGTTGATTAGAAGAAACCATTTCTTGTTCCTCTAATTCTGTTGCGCCACTAGAGTTAGGACAGCCGCCGGCCAATAAAGACATAGATAATGGTTTATAGAATATTATAGAGGCTTATACCTAAAAGTTCAAGGTGAAAATTCTTCTAATCTATGACTTAATTAGTACTTTCAAAAAGATAAACATTCTCATAATTAAAAATAATGTATTTTTATATAATAAAAACGTGGACTTTACAAATTTATTATTATTATTATTTTTTTATTATAGTTATTTCCGTCAATTTGTTGCTTCATAACCTCGAAGAAATGCCATCACATAATAATAAAAAGAACAACCGAAGCTTATCATGAAGACTAAATTCAGGCCTTCTATAAATTTGTCACAAAAACTTCTTCAAATATTAAGTACAGCCAGAGCTCAACCCAAAAAAAAAAAAAAAAAAAAAAAAAAAAGGAGAAGCACTTCTCTAGTACTAGTCATTTTCCTACGATATTAGTCACCTCTTTTCTAGCATTACTATGGCTTTCGAGGCCTTCTCTTGCAGCTACTTTTCTTAGCATAGATTGTGGATCTTCCGATCCTTATACGGACACAAACTCGATTAGATGGGTGGGAGATGATGCCTATGTTGGCAATGGCGAGCCTCAGTTGGGGGAGTTCAGCACTTCCCTACCTCCTGTGGTGAACACCTTGAGAGCATTCCCCTACTCTCAGCAAAAACTGCTACTCCGTCGGTGTTGACAAAGGGGAACGCCTTCTCGTTCGTGCAGGCTTTTACTATGGCAACTATGACGGCAGAGACTCTCCGCCGACCTTTGATCTATACTTTGACGCGAACTATTGGACAAAGGTCAACTTACCTACATACTCCGATATCTATACTTACTATGAGGTGATTTGCACTGCCAAGAGGAACGCCACCAGCATATGTCTTGCTCAAATCGCTGCCTTACCAGATTCCTTTCATAACCTCGCTGGAATTGCGCGGCTTAAATGACAACATGTACAACTACATTGGTCCGGATGACTCTTTACTCTCGGTGAGAAGGGCTTACCATGGCACCACTCAAATTGTTAGGTATGCGATTCGATGTTACTTTCGGAAATCACAGTGCATATCAAACAATTTTTGTTTGGTTGAAAAACTAGCGATGATTATTAACTCATCGGATCTTGATCTAAAACTGAAATTCTTATGTATGCGCAATAGGTATCCGGATGATGATTATGATCGGATGTGGTATCCGTCATACGGAATAGGATTGACAGAGCTGACAAGTGAAGCAACATCCATTGATGTTAGCACCGCGAAGGATAAGCCTCCGGCAGCTGTGCTACAGAATGCAACAACCAGTGACAACACATCGGTGTATCTCATCATATATACCGATTTGCCCGAAGCGAAAGTCCCCGTTTACATGACCTTGTACTTCTCTGAAGTGACCACCTTGGCCTCAAGTTCTACACAGAAGAGATCCTTTCAGCTCTACGTCGATGAAAACCCTTACTCAAACCAACCTGTAGTTCCGCCTTTTGGTAGTGTGTTGGAAATCTCTGTGACCAACATCTCGGCATCTTCACAAACATCGTTTACTCTTCGCCCAACCTCTGACTCTACTCTTCCTCCTCTCATTAATGCCTTTGAGGTTTATGAGATGGGGAATTTGTTGACACTCGGAACCGATGCTAGAGACAGTTTGTTAAGCTTTTAAATTTCTTTCGTTTATATATTTTGCTAATTTGAAAGTTGGAGAATACGTGACATTGATCTAGTTGATGTCTTGATCATAAAGTTGACTTTTGTATTGTTTGTTGTTTGTTGTTTTTGTTTTTTGGTGCACTAAATTTTAGTGGAAGGGTTGGTTATTCTGCAAATAAGTTTTGAAATATTGATTGGAGTGGAGTGAAGATCCATGTCTTCCATTAACATACGCGTGGGAATGGGTTGAGTGCAGCAAAGATAACATTCCTTGTGTAATTTCTCTGTAAGTTCTCACTTGCCTCTCAATAATTTTCTGTTTAAAGAAAAAAAAAAAAAAAACAAATCTCTCTCTCTCTCTCTCTCTCTCTTTTAACGTACAAATATCTTTTTAGATTCATGACCAATGAGGGGAGGTGTTTGAAACAAACTGGTCCGAAATTTGCAGAATTTATTGCAATTTCTTATTATAGAAGCGTTTTTTGGGGGGGGGGGGGGGGGGGGGGGGGGGGGGGGGGGGGGGGGGGGGGGGGGGGGGGGGGGTGAAGAACCCGAGTTTATTTCTTAATATTTAATCAAAATTTTCCCAAAATTGTAACAGGAATCTGAGTAGCTTTGGGCAATTTCATTCACTTCCAGATTTTAGTTCTATGGATGCGCTTGTCACCATGTGAGTAGTTCAGCTCCAAACAAATTCTCTTCAAATAATCTACTTATGTTATGTTTTGCTTTTATATATGCCACAGGGATTTGTCAGACAACAGATTCAATGGAACAATACCAACCTCCCTAAGAAGCAATAAAAACTTGGATTTAGTGTAAGTACCATGTTTTTTTATTTTAATTTTAATTTTTTTTATGTGTGTAATATCGATAACTCTATGAAATAGAGTTATTTAGCATGCTTTTAAGCTTGTTAATTGTTATTATTTCAAGATAATATGCCTTAGTTTTAGTATTTTATTTAATACTAATTAATTTGTCTTAGTTTAAGAAAGGGTGAAAAGTTGTAAATAATTTTGGCTTTTAGCATGTTTTTAAGCTTAATTTTATGTTATCTTACAGCTGGAGCCCACTATACCGAAAAGGGTGGAGGCCCACTGGACCAGAGGAGAGGCAGTCTTGCTGCTGGAGTGCTTCAGTTTTGCTACAGAAATGCTAATGCTGCAGCAAAGCTGCAACAGTGAGGACTTAACTTGAAAGAGCATGTGGACCCAAGTCTGGCTTTACAGCTGGCAATGTTCATTTGTCCAGTTGTCTAAACACGGCAGCTGTGAGAAGGCACCCAATTTGAGCCATAAAGAGGACACGTGCATCTAGGGCATCTTTGGGGGAGGTTTGATATAAAAGGAAAAGTTAATGAATGAGCAAAGTAAGGAGCCGTCTGGAAGAAAGAAAAAAAAAAGGCAGAGGAAAAACACACCATTTTTGGGCAAGAGAGAGAGAGAGCTCAGCTGAAGTTTTGCTTCCATTTTTACGCTTATTTTGGAGAGCAAGCTCAGGAGGATAAGAAGATAGGACGAGAAGGACCATCTCTAGCCATTTGGAGTTTTTCCTCTTCTTACTCTTTCCCTGATTTATTTTCTGATTTTCATTCTCTGTGAAAAATGGATGATGTTCTTAAGCTTGTTTTTGTAAGCCGAAACATGAGCTAATTTTCTTTAGCTAGGATTGTTGATGAAGCCGAGATTGGGAGAATGATTTGAATGTTTTGTTGAAATGTTGAGCGAATCTATTTCCTGTTCATCCGAGTGTTTTGAATGTTTAAATTTCTATTGTTGATTGGCAATCAATATATAGGAAACTAGGCTTTACTTAATTCTGGAAAGGTTGATTAGAGCTGGAAATAACTTGGATGATGCAAGTTCAATATGTTTTTTTTAAAGTTTATATTGATTTGTGAATGGTATAGGAATATATTATTTACCTTGTATAACCCATTGAAATTGGTGCATGAAATTGTGTTCTGAGAACTAGATTCACATAGGAATATGTTGAAAAATGTTTGAGGATTTTTAGTCATAACTCATTCGGAAGAATTTTTATGATAAAATCGAATTTCGGTTAACAGGACAGGTTTTGCTGCAGCATTCCTACAGCATTCGGATCAGACCTGCAATTGAGGGGGATTTGGCAATCCTGGCTTAATTCTCATTCTTGATTTACAAACTCTTGATTGCATATTGTTCTTTTTGTCTATTTTAGTGCCTTTTCATTACACCCATTTGATTTCATTAGTTTAGTGCATTTTTCTCATTTCGATTTCCAAACTCAAATTGATTTGTGCTTTATTTCTTTTGCAATTTGTTTTAGCAATTCAATCCCTGTGGAGACAATACTCAACTCACAATCTATATTACTTGAGCGATTACGTACATTTGCGTAGACTTATATACACTAAATAATCGCGAACAAATACAGTGACATATATATGTCTGTTTTGGTGAATATATTTTAGTTGCATGGTACTAGATGGTTACAGGATAACTGGGAATTGTCTGAGCGGAATGTCTTGTCCACCCCCACCTCCATCACCACCGCCACCAATACAACCACCACCGCCGCCATTAGCATTCTATTCTGGCAACACACCCTTTCTGAGTGGCAGTGGAAGCAAGAAGAGTATTCATAAGGAACTTCTCATGGATTTGGGAGTCATAATTCAAGTCTACTTATTGGTTTTCTTTTCCGTCAACTTCTAAACCGTGTTTTTGTGGATGTGTGTGTGGTGCGTTTCTCTCTGTCATCTATATATACATATATATGGACAGTTAATAAAGTACAAGAGTTTGTATGTCTCTCCATGTGATCTAAGTTCCTATAAAGGAATAAAACCAATTAGTCTGCCGTTCAACTGCTTCAAATATGTTAATTCCCTTTTCTTTTTTTTTTTTTTTTGGGTTAGCTTCAATAAAAGTATGGTTTTTGCCTAATTCACTTTGAACTCAAAAGCATTTCAATAGTTTTGCTTTTATTTTCGATCATTTCGATAGGAACGCGTATTATACTTTCTTGAAGAACAATTTACAGTTGATAGAAGAGATCTTAAGTGAAAAAAAAAAAAAAAAAAAAAAAAAAAGGGAAGGGACAAACTTATGTTGTGCTCAAATAAAACTTTCAATTTTCAACTTCAAAAGTACTAAAAAATGAAAGATAACCAAACCCTATAAAAAGCCATATAATACAAACTTGAGGGAACTTTAATTTGGAGATTAGGACTGGTGGGCCTGATGATCAGTTTCACCAACATCATCACCTCCTTTAACTACAGTTTGATGATCTTGCTGTGCTGAGACTTTTTCCTTAATCTTCTGGCCCACATCACCAGCCACCTTGGCGACCCTACAAAAAGCACCGGTGACCCACGATGCCCCGGTTAAAACATAGCGGTTTTTCATGATTGCGGATCCAGCATATGTCACAGTCTGCTCAGCTGCTGAAAATGCGGATTTTGTCTTCTCAGAGACCTGAAAATTCTCATCCATTTCCCTCACCATGTCATTCACCATGCTTGTTCCAGCACTGATTTTCTCACTCAGTCCAATCTTCTGATCAAGAGAGGCCACTTTCACTGTGGTGCTGGAACTTAGCTGGTGCTTCTCGTCGAACGACTTGGCCTTATTCAGTGCGTCCTTGCCCAAAGTGAAGCCCTTGGCGAGCATGCTGCTGACCATGTCCTCTGCCCTTTTGACAGCCGATTCAGAACCACCTTGGGCTGTTCCCTCAGTTCCCTAAAGATATTGAACAACGGCGAAGTGTGTCAAAATCATTTAAAGATCCCTTTCAAAAAAAAAAAAATTCATTTAAAGATTGAAAGTGGAACAGTTACAATTACAAATTCCTTCCGTGACTCCCAACTGAAAATTGATGTGTTCAACTTGAATGTAGCGGGATTGAGAAAGCGATGACCGAGAACTTACTGACGGAAGTGTGGAAATGGCAGCAGTCGGCAGCTTGTAGTCCGGAGACATTGCAACTGTAAATTGTTGATCAACTATTGTTGCTCCCTAAGACACATGCATATTATATAGATATTACTGATTTGTGATGAACCATGGCAATTGAAGGCTTTCATGTTCAAAACAATGAAGAGATTCATGTTCGATTTTCATACGCTTAGAAGATTTGGATAAAAACTACTTTCATCAACTTCGATATAAATTCATTCGAAGACTAACGATGCATATCACGGGGAATCATCTCCAATATCATGAAAGCAGTGGTGTTAAAATTGATCCAGTTTAGTAGAAAATAAGCTTGCTTGTCAGTTGTAGGTTTCGCTATGAGTATTATTTTCTTCTACCAAAAAACAAAGGGGCAATAAGAGAAGGGGAGTCACCGAAAGAAGAAGTGCAGTTTCTGCTCCCTTGGGATCCTTGAAGGTGACAAATGCAAGTTGTGATTTCTCATTCTCCCTGAAAAAAAAAAAAATGGAAAAATAAAAGAAATCAACACACTTTGATATTAAAATAGTCAGGAAAAAGAAAAAGAAAAAGAAAGTAAAACCTTTGTAGGTCAACATGGGAAACTTCACCAGAAAATGAAAAGAATTCCTTAATGTCTTGCTCTGTTACACCTAAGGAGACATTACTCACTTTCACTGTTTGTGTCTGCAAATGATTAAAACAAACATCAACTTCCAAGAAAACTGGATCAAGACGATCAACATGTTTCGTTTTTTATAAATTTAATTCTGTAACCATACATAATACATTTCTTTGAAGAAAAAAAGCAAATAATAGAGGCATCTTTCACTAATTTCATCATCATGATATGATCACTATGTAGAAATGCCCAAAAGCACATCATAGAAAAAGAGAAAAGAAGGAACCAATATTTTACCAATTCATGAAATAGCAAACACATATACGAAGAAACGAAAGAAAGAAATGAAATTTCCAAGATTATATTTTCAATTTCATGATCATGTAAAGTTATAAACGAAAGGAAGAAAAAAGAATAATTAGATTTAGATATACTCATTTCCATGAAGTGGTGGCTTTCCAGAGAGAAGAAGTCGAGAGAGAGAGAGAGAGAGAGAGAGAGAAAGGGAGAGGTTTTGACGGTTGATTGTGTGGTAGAACAGAACAAGGATCCAGTACTTTGACGGTTTTCATATTTAAATTATAGATAATTCTAAAAACAGGAAATTAATTTTTTTTTTAAAATAAATTACATGAAATTAAATTTTTATTATATTATTTACTTTCTAAAAAATTAGAAAGATTGAAAATATAAATACTGTAGTTACGAAATTATTCTTAAATGAAAAAAAATAATAAATAAGAATAATGATATATTTGATATAGAGTTAGTTATTTCTTTTTTTAGAGGAATGAATTTATTTCCGTAAGTAATAAGTAGAAGACGAGTCTCCCTTTTTAAACGAAATTAATTCTCTATTTTTATATAGGACTCAAGTCATTTAATTTTTAAATATAAAATAAATATTGAGATTTAAAATTGAAAATTTAATTTATTTTTCTAAAATTCAATTATCCATAGGTAAACACGCAATAAAATTATTATGTGTGAAACCAAGTAGTGAGAAACTGGAAATTCCAGACCAGTAGAGTAGTAGCTTAAGACACACGTAGAGTTGTGTCATTGGTATTCCAGGCTTCAAAACATATTATGTGTCACGGGCACTAGTAGTGCCACTTGCTCTTCTTCTTTTCAAACACATCATTTGTATATAATTTTCTGCTTTATCACAAAAAACAAAGGGGCAAATCATAGTTTTCCCCCTTGAATTTTAGATCTTATCATAAAATATCACATAAATTTTAATTAATTGTAATATTTTTTCTCTTTGAACTTCAAAAAAGTTTACGAATTTTTCTCTCAAATAAATTTTTGACGAAAAAATGTACATTACACTTGTTAAAAGTATAAGTTACGGATATTAAATAAGAAGCATTTTATAGTTAAATTAAAAGAGTAAAATATTGATGGTTGATTGTTTTTTTTTTTTTTTTTTCTTCATATTTCTCTCTTATAAATAACTTTATAATTTCACATTTAATAAGAATAACGGATGTCTAAAATACTGTCAATATGTGCTATCATACACAGAGTGAGCCTAGTGAGGGCACATCCCCGTAGAGAATGGGATATACGTATAACAATTTTCTAAAACCATGTCTATATGAGTATTGTGCCCCCGTAAACGTGGGCTTTTATAACTTTTCCAAGGGAATGAAAGCATGAATTAATTTGTTTTGAGCTTGTTTTGAAGGTCGTTTTGCATTTTTCCCCCCTTCTCGTAGAAGCCTCTTATTATATTGTATTCATAAATTGTATTGTACCGTTTTCTGTTTTTTTTTTTTTTTTAGTTCATAAATTGCCTTTTCATTCACACCGTGTTCAACTCTTATAATCTATTTATTTTCCTTTTTTTTTTTTTTCCTTTATTTCTTTAGCTTCTTTCTTCATCTTCCTCCCACCACCCAAACTCTCACTATTTGTCAAAGAATATTTTATTATTGAGATTCTCTTTAATCTCTTGGTACGAAGGTATAGCACTTTCACTTTACTACTATTCTTTTATAATGTTTCCAACATTTTCAATTTTTTTCCCTCGATTTTGCTTTACTATTTAATGATGCAAATTACAACAGGACTAACCTTATGGTTGTTTTCTATATTTATAAAATCCTCTAGTATCAAAACATATAAACTTAGAGATCTAATAATAAAATTGATATTGTGCAAGTGTTTCAAAACGTGAAACATGTCAAGAACAATTAAAATATGTAACTTATATTCTAATTTTAATTATGGTGAAAATATTTGATGATTTCCATATTATCTTAATATATAAATTTTGTTTTTATTTATGTCCCCACTGAATTTAAACTTTGGCTCCATCTGTGTGTCATTTTATAATTTTATACTTAATACCCAAACCCATGTTTTCAATTGGTATTATATGTAATTTTTCTTAAAAAATTTAATTGAGGGGAAAAATTCACAAACTTTTTCAAAATTCAAAGGAAGAGAATACTACAAATTGAAGTTCAAAGGTATTTTGTAATAATGTCTAAAGTTCAGAGGAAAAAAATGTAATTTGTAAAAAAAAAAAAAAAAGAAATTAGAAAGTTTTAATTTTTAAATTAAAAAAGGGGAGAGGCTATGGTAGAGCCTCTCCCAAAGTAATTACCGGTAGAACTCTTTTTTAACCGTTAGATTTAATCGAACGGTTGACCTATTATTGATGTACCATACTTATCATACACCTTACCTTATATAAACTTTCCCACCCCAAGTCTTCTTCGTCACCGGCGACCTTCCCGCCACCCTCCGATAACTGACGCTGGCAAGCGCCCTGATGCCGGTGACCCACCCCAAGCCCCACCCACCCCAGGGCCCAGCCCCGGCCACCCCCCACCCAGCCTCCACCCCCAACACCCTGGCAACCCCCCAGCCCCCCTCCCCCCCCCCCCCCCCCGGCCCACCCCGGCACCCCCCCGACGGGAACCCCCCTACCCCCTCTCTCTCTCTCTTCCCGGCCAGCGGCCCCCCACCCTCGGACCCCCCCCACACCCCCGACGCGACCGACTCCCCCCAGCGAGAGAAGAGAGAGAGAGGGGGTGGGTGGGGGGGGGGGGGGGGACCGGGGGGCTGGGGCCAAAAGAGAGAGGAGAAGAGAAAAAGAGGGGAAGAGCGAGAGGAAAAGATAGAGAGAGGGGGGTGGGGTGGGGTGGGGTGGGGGTGGGGGTGCCGGGGGAGTGGGGACCTGGGGTGGGGGGGGCGCTGGGCCGGCTTGGGGTCGGGGGCAGCCGGGGGGTGCCGGGGGGGTGCCGGAGGGTGTTGGGGTGTGAGGGGTCTGGGCTGGGTGGGGGGTGGGAGGGGCTGGGGCCTAGGGTGGGGGGGGCCGGGGGTGGGTCGCCGATGTCCGCTGCCGGAGGCGGCGGGTAGGTCATCGACGACGGAGAAGACTTGGGGTGAGAAAGTTTATATGAGGTAAGGTGTGTGATAAATATGGTACACCAATAATACGTCAACCGTTCGATTAAACCTAACGGTTAAAAAAAGAGCTCTACCAGTAGTTACTCTGGGAGATGCTCTACCACAACCTCTCCCTAAAAAAAATAAAAAAGAATAAACTTTTATCTTCCTCTTTGTCTAGTAAATAATTTATTTTCTACTTGTATAAATTACCACCACATTTTTTGGATGTATTACTTTATATTTTCATTTTAACTTGATTTCATCGTTATAGTTTACAAATGCTATTTGTACACTATTGTAATAAGGATCCCATGCGCACCTATCTCTCTCTCACGATAACATATAATTCTAGACTAATAAATTACGTCACAATCTTATTTGAAAAAAAAAAAAATCAAATTTAAGTATTTAACGATGATGGTGTAGTAATTATTGATATAATATAAAATTTGAGAACTGTAGCGTACTACTCTAAAGTGGTTATTAAAAATTCCACCTCATACTAGTGATAATTAGGGAAAATTGAAATTCTATGAGGTGTTGTTATAAAGCAAAATAACAAAGGACTTAAATTTCTGTCAAAGCATTACTCTTTTTTAATTTCTTGCGATTCAATATGATTTAACAATCTATTTTAATTATAAAAAAATTTATAATTCTATTTTTATCTGAACTGTAAAAATAAAATAAAATAAAATCTATGAATGAAATGGGGCCCGTGGATGCTACGGGTACGGAGCAGCATTGATGATGGGGATGGGGCACCAGCAGGCAGCAACCAAGTTAACAAGGTTAAGTTACCTTTCTCTTTGACTTTCTGGTGGCCAACAGCCTGACACCATTCACACGGCACAACCTAAATCCTCATCTCTCTCTCTCTCATCGCACCATTTTTGCAGACACAAACAAAACAAACAACAAAACTCCCAACACACCCTACGAAACGAAACTTCCTCCAAAATCCAAAACCCAGATCCCAAGTTTCTCCCTTTTTCACTTTTATTTATTTACGCAACAAGAAATTTTTTGTTTTTGTTTTTGTTTTTTTTAAGTTGGGAATTCCCAGAAGCAAAGGCGAAAAAGGAAGGAAGAAAGAAAAGAATGAGCTTTCAAGATGTTGAAGCCGGAAGGTCAGGGCTTTCGGGGCAGCGGTTGAAGTTGAAGCAGCAAGAATCATCGGAGTCATCTTGGCTTCTTCCATTTTCCAAATCAACACTGCCGTCTCTTCCTTCCACCGCCTCGTCAATTCCCTTGGCACCCCCAAAGATACTCTCCAACTTCGTGACAATTTGTACCTTTCTTTTTCTTTTCTTTTTTACCCTCGGTGTTCAACTTTAAACTCTGCTCTTTCTTGGTTTCTTGTTCTTTCTTTTGATGAGAATTGAGAGGGATATGATTTGAATTGAAAATCTGATGCCTTTCAATTGTTCATACCTTCGAATGCCAAATTCCAGATACGCACTTTGTTTATGTCGAAATTTGTTGTCTCTGCCCATGTTTTGTAGTCTAGTGTCTTAAAAAGAAAAAAACTTACAGAATTCTTTTGGTAGGATATGAAAAAAAAAAAAAAAAACCTTGATATTGCGGCAATTTTTTGATTGTCCAATCGTATAAAGGAGAAAACTTGATGAGAATCTGACTGTCAACAGCGGCGTAGTGCTTGGTACTAGTACAAAATCCCCCCCCCCACCCCCCCCCCCCCCCCCCCCCCCCCCCCCCCCCCAAAAAAAAATTAAAAAGAAAAAAAAAAAACGAAAGAAAGAAAGAAAGAAAAGAAATAGTAAGCCTAGTGTTAGCCTCGAATAACTTGGTGAAGCAGCATCTGAATTGTGTGTTGGTGTTAACAACAGGCACAAGACAAGGCTTCGTATTGGACAGTTGGTGAAGGATACTTCTTCTAAACTCAGGCAGGCCAGTGAGATTGATCATCATGCTGAGATTAGTGTAAGTGCATTTTCCATTTGCCTTCTCTAACTTTTAAACCCATCATCAGACATATCTCTTTCGCCACCTCCGTCGTAATATTTTGGATATATTTCATTTCCATGTTGTTCGCCTACTCATCTTCAATTTTGTGCTATTTGAAGAGCTGGATTGGTACGAAAGGCCTAGTTTGAGATTGTTGTGCTTTTAGGAGAGCATTTACTTGTAGCAAAAGCAGAAGCCAAAAGCTAGAAAAATCCAGCTTGTCAAACTATTTAAAAACTGCATAAATGCTTGTTGTGCAAAGTTCTTTTTTGCACTTTTACTAAACATTCGGGTTGCATTGTTTTTCCAAAAGTAATCCCAAGTTGGGCCGAAGTTTTACTGCGTGAATGAAGTCACAAAAGTGTGGTTATAGAATTTCCTTTATCATCCAAGCCCCTAGATAAAGACAATTCACGTTTAGATGCCTGGAAATTTTAATTCTGGATCGTCTTTTTTATGTTTGTTTTGGTGATGTATCCTCTATCGGAGTATAAAAACAGATTTTTGGTGTTGAAACAGACTGCGAAGAAGATCGCTGATGCTAAGCTTGCAAAGGATTTCCAATCAGTTCTGAAAGAATTTCAGAAGGCCCAAAGGATCGCGGCCGAAAGGGAAACGGCCTATGCTCCTTATGTTCCTAAAGAAGTTTTACCATCCAGGTGAATGATATGACAATTTGTTTTTTCCATGGTGATTTGGCTTCCAATATTGACGATCCTTTTAATTAACTTGACATGGTTGTTTCTTCATTTAATTGATAACTCAATTATAGTCATGGCTTCTAGTGAATAATAACGAATGAAGCTCTGCAAATACTTATCTTCACTAGATCAGTTCTCTGTCTACTTTCTTTATTTATAGTTCTTCTTATTATATTCCTATAATCAAAATTGTGCAGTTATTCGGTGCATGAACAGGAGATAAGTTTATCTAGAAACCATGAAGAGCGAATTCTTCTTCTTGAATCCAAAAGGTAAGCAAAGATAACCATATGTCTCGTTGTTTCTACGTTGTACCTTCTCTAAATGGAGCATTGAAGTAATGGATTAAACCGATGCTTGTACTGATTTGCTTGATCACTATTGTCAAATAAAAGAGAAGTGACACTTGCCTTCAAATACAATTAGCTTCATTGTTTTAATCTGTCATCATTGTAGGGGCTTCCCTTGCATGACATTAATCATGAAGAGTGCTTCGCGAAATAGCAAAATAACTTTTTGAGACTTTTGTAATTTGTGGTTTTTTTTTTTCTCTGCTAGAATTGTAATTTGTGGTTTAATTTGACAAACATTTTACTTCAAAGAGAGGTGTTGCTAAGATTAAAATTTGTGAAAAAGGAGCTGACTGTGTGGGAAGAATACTGACATCCCCCACCCAAAAAAAAAAAAACCGACTTTTGTTGCCTGTACATGTAAAATTCGTATCATTCCTTCACAAGGGCGGCATTTGATTCCAATCCATCTTTATTAATAGAGACTTATAGCAGTCTGTTATATGCAGAGAAGAGGCGTTACTATTGGATAATGAAATCGTATTCAACGAAGCTATTATTGAAGAAAGGGAACAAGGGATCCAAGAAATTCAGCAACAAATTGGTGAGGTGAACGAGATTTTCAAAGATCTAGCTGTTCTGATACATGATCAAGGAGTTCTAATTGGTAACCCTATGAATTTTGCACTTATTTTCATGTTTGAACATTTTTCTCCCAAGTTTTCTTCAGGATATGTCTATACTAACTTTGCAAAATGTTAAAAACGTGATGATTTTAGATGATATCGGTTCCCACATTGCAAATTCTCATGCTGCGACTACACAAGCTACCACTCAACTTTCAAAAGCTTCCAAGCTCCAGAAATCTAGTTCATCTCTGGTAAGTTTTTGATTTTTGTGTTTCATTTCACAAATTTGATCGCAAATTGTGTCACTAGTAATGGAGATGGGTCGGGCTCGGGGTTGGAGTCCGAGTCAGTGGGGGCTGCACCTAGCCCCCCTCCGCACCCCATCCTCTTTAAGGCCCACATACCCGTCCCATTAGGGCCAGGTCCCCGTCCATTCAGAGATTAAGTTCCTTATGCCTATGCTTGATGCTGTTATAAGATGTTTTGTAAGGAAGCGACTGACACAAATATTAAACATTCTAAATTCTGTTTGCAGACATGTTTGCTGTTACTGATTTTCGGGATAATCCTGATCATTGTGATTATAGTTGTGGTAGCTTGAGCAGCAAAATTTCAGATGAGATAAGATCAAGGGCATGCATAAAGTTTTCCTTGCTGGAAGGCTTTTTACGGTTGATCTTACTAGAGCTCCATTCGCGACTGGAGCTGGTGGCGTATCAAAAGTTCCTTTAAACACCTTGCTCCGGACAAGGCTGTGCTATCAAAGTAAGTATTGACGATTAACAGCAACGAATTGTAAATTATAGCACCAAAGATTGTGTTACCGAAAAAAAAAAAAAAAAGAGCTCTGACATTCATTAATAAGTTTGAAATTCGTTGAATCCTCACTCTTTCATGTATGTGTATATGTGCGTCTACACGTCCTATGGAATATGTGGAATTTTTTTTTTTTTTTTTTTTTTTTTTTTTTTTTTTTTTTAAGTTTGTTGTTGCTGCTGATAATCAATGTGCTTCACCTTCTTAATTTGCTGGTGCAATATTTTGGGATTCTCAACCTTCATAGCTGAAATTTTGCACAAGTTAATATTCGAATTAAGAATAAGAAAAACGTTGACCAACTGCTAGCTAGCAAAATTCTAAACTGATACCATGTACTTATTAGATAGCATCATTGACGAAAAATAACATTTTGGAGTACTTTAACGTTCTTGTATATCTTCCAAAATTTAGCATCAGCAATCTACTTATTTTAAGGAGGTCATGTATTGCTAGCGGTCATGGATGGTGCTTAGTTTGGTCCCTCAACAGAATGATGAACTCAACGGCGTCAGCAACATGGAGAGCACTGGAGGCTAAGTCGCTCCAGCGGTCAAATCCGGCATGCCGTTAAAGGCAACTCAAGCCACTCCATTTGACAGACTTGTTTGCACAATTAGCACTATTAATTAATCTTGCTAGATGGTATTGTAAATACTATTAGGAGAACAAACGAGTAACTTTTCTGAATACAGCAAGATGATATTGATAATAAATAATTAGAAAAAAAAAAAAAGATAAGAAGAAATATAAGAGTTGTTGTTGAGAAAAAGGGTTGCTATATATATATATATATATATATAAAGAAAGGCAACAAGTCTAGCTTCTTTTAAGAACAGAAAGGAGTTTCAAAAGGTTTGTTTAACTGCGTTGTCCAATGCAAAGGAAAAATGATGAACAAGGAGGCCGTCCGTAATGTCATTTTGGTAAAAACAATGGTCAACCAATTTGGGGGAATTTTTTTTTTTTTTTTTTTCCAAGTGTCAAATTTCTTTTTCTTTAAATAAACGTGTTGTTTAGCACTAACTAATATCATGTAATCAACTCTAATGGATTAACTAATGATGCTTTTAATAAATCCAAAATCGTTAAAAAAAAGAAAAAGAAAAAAGAAATAGAAATGGATTGGCATGCTTCCTCTTTCTCTATTACTAAGCTCTGCCCCATGTTTATTTCACAAAAAATAAATGAATAAATTATGGGTACAAAAAGTCAATAAATATATATATATATATATATATATTGAAGTTGGAGGTGGAGAATTTAGACTCTAAATTTCATGGTGAAGTCAAGTTTGAAATTAGCATTAGACTATGTCTGTAATCATGATATCGTGTAATTTTAAATCGTTAAAGTTTCATCAAATTGATAAGTGATAAAATGTTTTGACAATCATAGTATGAATCAATATAGATTTCATGAAAAGTATTCTTAGGTATCCCAAAGTTTCAACGTAATTGAGCCTAACAGTTCATCTGTTTGAAATCTAATAAATCCATGTTGTTGACTATTTAGCAATTAAATACAAAGAAAAATCTATAAAGAAATAAGGGGGTATTTAACATGATTTTTTTTGGGTAATCCCCGCAAGAAAAAAAGGGGTAATTTTGTAAAAGTATGCGACTTTAATTGTTATCAACATATTTCACTGGAAAATAAAACATAAAAGTGAGGACAAGTTATAACCTAATAATAATATATCACACTTGATATTATTTTTATAATAAATAAATAAAACGTAAAAATAATTCCCAAGAGAATAAAATTAACCAACTTAGAAAAAGGGGGAAAATTGGGGCATGAGAAAAAACAGAGAAAGAAGTAAGAACACCATTGCCGATGCGGAGTCGTGGTCTTCGCTTGTGACAAACCTGCATCTGCAGACAAACGGAAAGAGAATTTAATAAGAGAAGAAGAGAAAGGGAACTACCACCTGATTCTATATTCCATCTCCCTCCCACAAAGGTACGTAATCCCTTCCCTCCCATTTTCATTTTCACTTTCATTTTCACTTTCATTCTCATTCTCTCTCTCCAAACCTCGAGATCTCGCCTGGATTTCTGTGTTTTCTCTTCGATTCCGGCGTTTATCAGTGCATTAAATTATGCTGCTTTTTTTTTTTTTTTTTTTCTTTCCTTTTCCCTGTCGAATTCAGATGCCCCTGATGTGTGAATTTCCTTTGTAGATAGGTTTTTTCCCCCTTTAATCTCGCTTCTCTTAATAACATTATTGTAAATTTCCTTGTCTTCTTATTTTACCAGGACAACGTTTGTCTAGTTTAGGGTGTTCTTATGTTCAATGTTTTCCCTCTTTGTGTAGTGTGTGTCCTTTGCCATCTCTTTCTTGTCTGTCTGTCCTGTTTGTTCCTCTCTCTCTGGTATTGGTTTTTGAAATTCTTTTTATTTAATATGCTATTGAAAGCTTCATACTTGATTAGGCTTTAATTAAATTCAGCTTTTTTTTATCCGTCACCTATTTTAATTTAGTTTGTCCCAAAATCTCTGGACCACTAACCTCCCAAAACCATAAATCAGCCAAAAAAAAAAAAAAAAAAAACAGAGAGAGAGAGAAGTGTCAAGATCTCAAATTGTAAAGTCCCGACTTTCGTCGTGGTATGTGGGACAAACATCGTTATAAACTGTCCAAGTTGCTAATAGTTTCTTTGTAAGAGTAAGAAACCAATGTATTTCACAGTGCGTGCCTCGTTCCGTGCTTGAGTTCTTTTGAATTCCGCTTATCATTTTACAGACTGAAAGTATGGGGGGAAAAATTGGAAGAGATGAAAGATTTTAAGAGAAGAACATAGCAGCTATTTTGAAACTTTTTTTTTTTTTGCTTACAAAATTGAGATTGTGATCTTAAGGATTTCTTTTTAGGAGTTTTTTGTGATTCTATGATTTGGGTACTAAATGGATTTCTTTTCCAACTTTCAGTAACTTCTGCATGGCATATCCTGGGTAGCGTGGCATAAATGGAAGCAAAAGTTCTCGCTGAAGTTGTCCGACTATTTCAAATCTTTGTTGGGGATTGATTGACCAAATTGTCTTCATTGGTGAACATGAAACCTTCCCCTCGTCCAATTATATGCTTTAGGCCTATACGACCATCTGACCTGGGGACCTTAGAGAAAATTCATGGTGATTTGTTTCCAATTAGGTATGTAAACCTCTTTGATGCTTTCGCATGTGTGGGGCCTTCAATACATGTGATTTCTCAAAATTGTTCTAATTTCTTCAGGTACGAGTCTGAGTTTTTCCAAAATGTAGTAAACGGACGGGATATTGTGTCCTGGGGAGTTATTGATCGCAGTCAACCAAGTGATCAAAGTGATGAACTTGTTGGGTTTGTAACCGCGCGAATCGTTCTTGCAAAAGAAAGTGAGGTAAGGCCTTTGAAAAGTTCTTGTATATGCCCTCTGCACACTTTTGAAAAGTCATGTTCTAAGATTAATAATTTAGTATTTAAAATACATGTTCGTTATAAACCTAAATAATCATGATTTAGGTGTCCCGATGCACATATTTATGATGGTGGAAAGAAATAGTGTCAGTGCCTATTATACCAGTTTTCTGATTTAATCAGATCCTTCTCACCTGGCAAAAATTGGCTGTGTAGATAGGGGATATGCTGAGTTATGACCCATCAAGATCTGATCAAACGCTGGTTTACATTTTAACGCTGGGAGTAGTAGAAGCCTACAGAAATCTTGGCATAGGTAGAAGATTGTCTCTTGCATTTTATCAAGTGTTTTGTGGTTGTGTGTGATTGTATGTGAATATTTATTTTTTCAATGGTGGGACTTGCAGCTGCATCACTTATCCGTGAGGTCATCAAGTACGCCTCAAGTATCCCGAACTGCCGAGCCACCTACTTGCATGTCATTTCTTATAATAATCCAGCTATCCATTTGTACAACAAGATGTCATTCAAGTGTGTACGGAGACTTCAAGGTTTCTACTTGATCAATGGTCAGCACTATGATTCCTATCTGTTTGTTTACTACGTAAACGGTGGTCGATCTCCCTGCTCACCATTGTAAGTGCCAAACAACCTTTGTTCTTGCCTTGCTATGTTTTTGACCTGAAAGAAATGGTTGAATATTCTTGTCTGTTTTATATATGAGTATTGTTAGGACTAATAATAGTTTCAAGTTAGTGTTTAAAATTGTTTATCGAATGTTTTTGTTGCAGAGAACTTGCCACGGTTGTGCTGAAACACGTGAGGAATGCTCTTAAGTCAATCTCAGCACGGCTGTGGAGGAACGAGGATAGGAAGTCACCAAAATGGCTAAAATGTAGGGAAACCCGTTGCCTAATTTCTACGACCCAAAACAGGAGAAACATGACAGCTGAGTGTACAGGATGTGAGTGTGTTTGATTGTTAATTTTATTGGAAGACAATTAGTTGAAAAAAAAAAGGGGGCTCATAGGTTATAATTGTATTAAGTGCTGTAAAATCCCTTACCATAGCGTTCCCCTTCTGTTCATGTTTCGTTTAACCTTTGAAAATAATAATGTGTCAGCTAATATACAGTCTGGTTGTTGATTATAAAGTCATATTCATGTATTTTTCGATTTAGATTCTGCGTAGTCAAAATATTTTTTATTTTTTATTTTCTGTTTTTCTGAATGGCATAATCAATAGATTTAGAGGGTGAATTCTATTGTTGAATCTTATAATGTAATCAATGGATGTATAATTAGAGATGGTTCTCTCCAAAAATAATTTTTAATTATTTGCTTTTGTGGTAGTTGGTGTGTTTTTTTTTTTTTTTTTTTTTTTTAAGAATAAGAAAAGTCATTTATGAACTAGATTTATCAACTATTTTATTTTTATAGAGATAATAAAAAATCAAAGTTAGAATGAGTATTTGGGAATTTGATAGGTATAACTATAATCACTCTTTAATTAATGAAACATAATGATATCTTCCGTCAGCCTCACCACCAAAGAAAAATTGGACTGTTTTTGGATAATGGTGTTGGATTAGTGTATGTATGTAAGTATCCCTAGGAATGACAAAATTTGGTTAAGGATATTTGTCATCAATCCGAACAATGCGGTGGCCAAAAATGGCAAAGGCAGATATGAACCATTAGAAAGAGGTTAATGTTATGGCAAAGCATCCCCTGTTTTAAGGGCAGACCAGTACTGTATTGTATTTGTTTATATATATATATATATACACGGGGCTGGCACACCACCACCAACAGATGGAAAGATTAAGTTTTTTTTGAGACCAGAGACGTAGTAATGGCGTCTTCTCTCCCAAGTCGCCCTCTTGCTTTGGTGCTCTCTCTTTTGTTCCTCATTGCCCCATCTCTTTTGGCGTCAGGACATGTACATGGGCACACGCATGGCCATGGCATCCCGTCCCTTGCCCCTCATTTGACTCACCATGGAGGACCCCTCCTCACCGGGAACCTCGACATTTCCATTCTCTACTATGGCCACATCGGTCGTGTCCAGAAGAATGCCATCCGTAGCTTCCTCAAGTCTTTGAACCACGTGAACTTTGGTGGCCGTGGCCTCAAGCCAATGGTGTCGTCGTGGTGGAACATGGTAGAGAGTTACCAATCCTTTGTTGTCGGGCGTGGACATGGGAGGAGAAGCCCACCCAAAATCCACGTGAGGGTGACAAACGTGATGACAGACACATCCTACTCGATTGGTAAGATAATGACACTAGAATTCATTAAGATTCTGGTGGAGAAGGCAACGGTGGGGAGGCCAAATACGCTAGCGGTGATAGTAACGGATAGACAGGTGACCGTGCAAGAGATGTGCACAGGGAAATGCGTGCAACATGGTGCATTCGGAAGGCAGGCTTATGTGCTGGTGGGGAATCCAGAGACGGAATGCCCCGGGGCATGCGCGTGGCCATTCCACCGTGCGGAGGAAGGCCCCCAAGGGGTGGTCCTACAACCGCCGAGCGGTAATGTTGGGGCTGATGCCATGATAGTGTTGTTGGCGTCAGGTCTGGCGGATGCAGTGACCAACCCCTTCAGCAACGGGTTTTTCGCGACGGTGAGTCCTAGACATGCTGGGAAAGTTGGGGCGGGAACTGCATGCCAGGGGATTTTTGGAAGCGGGGCGTTTCCTGGGTATACGGGGAAGATAAGGGTGGATCCCAGGAGCGGAGGGGCCTTCAACACCTATGGAATTAGGGGCAAGAAGTTCTTGTTGCCTGCACTCTGGAACCCTGCTACCTCGTCCTGCTGGTCTACTGTCTAATGCTACTACACTTTTTTTTTTTTCATCTTTCTTTCTTTTATTATGACTATAGATATATATATATATATATATATATATCTATGTAGAGTAATGTTATGTATACCAAATTGTTTTTTCAGTTTTGAATATCAAATGATGTGGTAATTAGATTTGTCAATATATTTAGTTGGTTAAACAAAGTATGTATAACTAAACAAAAGTCTTATGTCTCAAATTATTTCAGCTATATTCTAATAAAACGAGTGAATAACCACATTGTTTGGCATTCAAAATTTGATAAGAATTAGTGTTTGTAGTATTATTTTATAACCGCATGTCCATTAATCTAATACTTTCAAACTCTGGTAGTACAAGTAAGCTCTAAAAAATGGAGGATGATTTTGCCTCTGGCATATATTGGTTGGCTATTTGAGATCTTATTATACTCAAAATGCGTCCATATTGGAGGTCGTTATCTAAGTTTGATCATTCTTCCACGACCTCCCAATTAGTCGATTAATCACATGACATTAGACTCATCATCAATCCAAAATTAAAAATCTATAAAAAAAAAAAAAAAAAATGCTAACATAGGAGGATCTTGACTTGAGTGCAAACAAACAAAAACAAAAAAAATCACTGTTAATATCACGCAAAATTTGATTTTTTAATCACATCGTAATTATAAAACCAAAAAAACACATCACAAATTTTTTTTTTTTTAAGTAGAGCACATGCAAATCACAATTATATAACCAGAAAAAAAAAAAAAAAAAAAGAGCCCTTTTAATAGCTCACACTAAATTTTAAAGACAAGGTCGAACCATGTCTGGACATGTTGTTGTAATGTTTGGGATGGGCTTACTCCTACTTAAGCCCAACTAATAACTGCCGCTGCGTCTTCTTCTTCTTCATTTTTTTTTTTTTTTTGGGTTTTAATGCAACGCCCCCGCCCAATTAATTAATTGGAAAGAAGGTATTAGGGTTGGCTCAGTGAGTCATTTTCATTCATCTTCTTCATTTATTCTTCATCTTCATCTGGGCAAGAATCTTTTCACGCATTTCCTAACAGGTACTTACTCTCTCTCTCTCTCTCTCTCTCACCAAATCTTTTGAAGTTTCTGCTCTCAATTCAGAATTCAATCTCCATTATCAGTAGTACCAGACGAACCAGCCTTCCCAATTTCTAATTACCCTCATCTTCTTTCCCTTCGGTTCTTATTGCAAAGTTCCCACTTTTTTTTTTTTTTAAATTTGTTGAATCACAATTTCTTCAATTTTAAGCTGCACATAAACCACGCTTTCTCTGCAATTCCAACTTACATATAACTCCTCAAATTGCGGCTCGAATTTTTTCCAGGAGCGACGAATTAGGCTTCGTTAACTGACCTTCATGTCCAATTTCTGTTCATAGGATAAGGAAAAAAAAAAAAAAATTTTGTTTCACTCGCTTAATTCTTCATATTTAGCTTGCTTTTTTTTTTTTTTTTCTCCACCTCGATTTTTTAACTTGTTGAATTTGGAATTGAATCTCAATGGTAGAAACCCTAGCTCCCATGGTTTTCTTTGGGAGTTGTTGTTTCCTTTGACTCGTATTACAACTGATTTGTCCTAATTTTACAAGTTCTTCATTTTCATCTGCACACAAATCACGCTGCTTTGCAATTCCTACTAGCAGAATCTAGAAATTTATCAGATTTAATTTTTTTAAATTTATTTATTAATTTTTGTTCATACGATTTAACCTTTAAAAAGGCACATACGTACCTTAGTGTAGAAGAAACATAATCAGTTTTTAGATAAAATTATCCCAAAACCCTAATCTCCTGATCTATATAACTGATTGCATTTGCTGCTACTCTGCTATTTGTAGCTCGATCAGTTATATCTATTCTTCAAAAATACGAGTAAGGCATCGAACTATGATTCTCTCTGCTTTTCAATCGCATAGCAAAGGGAATATGAAGAGATGCAAAATTGAATCTTAAAGATGGGTACTTTCGGACAGGCAGTTTTCTCCTCCTCGTGGATTCTCGCCCTTTCTCGTAGGTTCCGCATTTTCTCCTCTCCCAGCACACATATAACAGTGATTTTGTTGATTCATTGAATTTTGTTTGTGCTTGATGATGATTGATCTTGCTTTAACCACACCGAATGGAGGAGTTAGGGTTCGGGAACAACCTTCTTCCAATTAAACCATTGAAAGGCTAAAAACTTGGTGTGCTTGGTTTTGCCTTGTGATTCTCCTCCTCTAGGAAAAGAGTCTTGATCCTTGTTCTTTTGCTTTGCCTCTTCTTTTAGATCTGAGAGGAAGGCTTTGCCAAGCATTTCAAGTTTTGGGATTTCTTTTTCTTTCTTTGGCTTAGTTTGAAGAGGGTTAGCCCTTCCTTTTCGTTCTCTCATGTGCAGAAGAATGGCCTAACTGAGAGCACACAGAGTAACTGATTTGATTTTGTGGTTTTCTTTATCTCTTTCGTTTCTCAACATAGTTTTTGTTTTCAATTATTACGTCATTTTATTGGATTTTTAATTTTATTATTGTTTTGGTAAATTCTACAACCAAACAACTAAGTATACTAACATGAGAAAGGATTTGTTTAATTTTGAACTCATTGTTCTCTTAAGTATCTCCATGATGTATTATAGATTTCACAAGTCTTCTGAATATATCCTCGAATTTATTTGTTTTTTAACAGGTTTCTACTTTTTTAGGGGAAAAGCAAGTTTAGTTTTTGTTGTGGTTTTTTTTGGTAAGGTTTTCAGTTTGTACCAATAATTTGCTAGTAATGTGCAGTGTAAGTTATGACCGGTTATGGTTTGTTTAATGTAGTGTTAATAGTATTTTGGTCTACCTGTAGGGTCTTTTCTAATTCGGATTTGAATCTCAATTTTTGACTGTAAGGTATCCTTGGTAGTACCAGAAGAATCTCCCTAATTCTAGAAACCCTATCTTTCATTATTTAAAAAAAAAAATTTCTCGAGTTGTCCTCCAATTTTTTAGCTGTAAATAAATCAGGCTTGATTTGCAGCTCCTACTAGTGAATCTAGAATCACCATTCAATGTTGGCGAAAGGGAGAAAAGTTTCTGGTCGAGGTGAAGCAGTGGCTGCAAATTATGCTTTTGGCCCACTTGAAGATGACATCATCATTAAACACAGGCTTCTCACCCGCACCACCACCACTAGGGGTGAACCACCATTGAAGAAGCTTCAAAAGAAGTTCACCTCTTTCTTCGTTGAGATTGACAAGGACGAAGACAATAACTATGCCGACTGTGAGAAGCTCGCCAAGGCTTTCCTGCAGGAGCTCAACACTTTCGAGATTCCACTCCTCAAGAGCAGGGCGGTTGTCGAGGCCAACGTTAGGGAGAAGGAGAACTTCCACGAGTTGAAAGAAGAGATCAACCGGCAGATTGTGCAGGCACAGTCCGACATCGAGGATCTAAAGAAACAGCTGGAGGAGAGCAAGATTGAGAGGCGCCACAAGGAGGAGTGTGAGGCAATCAGGAAGCTGATCTCCACACAGCCACCGAGGTTGGAGACACAGAAGCTCATTGCTGAGTTGGAGAAAGAGATTGCCGCTCTCAACGCTGAGAACACTGCTAGTTCAAGGTTGCTGGAACTTCGCAAGAAACAGTTTGCCCTTTTACTTCACGTGGTACAAATGCTGCTAAAAGTTTCTTGTGTTTTCTATTGCCAAATTTACATTTGGACTATCATTTTGGTTAATGTTTTGCTCTTTGTTCAAATTATTTGCAGGTGGATGAGTTGCAAAATACTATAGAGGAAGAGCAGAAGAATTTGATTGAGGAAATGAGACTTGCATCAGAAGAGCAGAAGAATGGGTTGGAGGATGCAATTGGGGACTCCGAGCCCATGGCCGTTGATTAGTTGCTATTAAGTTTCCCCAAGTGTAAGTTTATGTTCTCTTAGTGATGGATCTTCTTGTGCATTGTATCTCCTGATGTTTGAGAACACAAGATATATCATAAAATTTTTGCAGTTTAGTTCCGCAAAATATGACATTCCTAATCTCCTAATAAACAGTTGGTTGATTTTCTTGAAAACTTGTGCTGCAAGTTTGGGTGATGAGGAGGGGAAAAAAATGAAAACCTTTGTGCTATGGTCTGATAACAGTGAATTATCGCTGCATCTGAAGACAGCTATGATAGTTTGATGTCAACACCTACGTTAATTCAAGGAAAAACCCATCAAACATCTTCACGAAGGCAGTCCCAAAAACCAGATAAATTTCACGATTTTATTTTATTTTGTCCCTTGTGCATATTCATAATTGCTTCAAAAGGTGTAGATGGTAAAATGATTGCGAGTCCAGAGCCAAATATGGATCATAATATGTTTCTTTCTGGCAAATTGTAGATTGTCTGATCGTATTTATTGTCTTTAGTTTATTTGAGGAAATCTAGTACTTCAGAGTGTAGACTAAAAACATTTTTGAAACTGTGGCCTCCTGCTTTTTCATGTACCAGTGTGGGAATGTTGGTGTAAGTTTTGAGATTTATAGCCTTGGTAAGATGGTTTTGAGCAATGTGTGCAATGTTTGCGAGGATGTGGAGAGGACAGAGGAGTGGGTTATTTGGCAGCAGAGTCTTCCTTGACTTGATACTCGATTATGGACCTGATAATCTTGAACTTCATATTATCCTCCTTCGATCACTTCTGCTTCCTTTCACTTCTCGTTATCGAGATCTTTGTGCACTTCTCTTTGTAACATGTTAATCTTGGCATGACTGACTCAACGCGAGGCCAATTTATATGTTGTGATGTCGAGAATAGTGTCAGAGGCCTCCATCGCCTTTCTTTCGATGTGTTCTTTTTGGTGGACAAGAGTTGAGATTTGTTCTTCAGCTAACCTTTTCAATCAAGTATATTGAAGGAAAAAGGCATGGTGGTATGGGTTTTCTTAGGGATAATTTCTATGTTATTTATCGATTTTTTCAAATCAACTTAACACACGATATATGAGTTGTGTTTTCAACTGGTAAAACACAACTGTCTAAATAAATTCGTCAATTAGGAAACAACAATTCATCTTCCTCATTACTGTAGATTACTTGGAGTTCGAATCCATATCAGTGTGTTGTAAAAAAAAAAAAAAAAAAAATTGATAAAGATATAAGAATGTAGTTAAACGTTGAGTAACATAAAAATATCATTAAGGGCATGCAACTACCAAACATCACGAAATCTTATTTCCAAAAGCAGAAGGGTTGATGAGAGTTAAAAAGATAAAAATAAATTTCAGTGATAGCAAACCAGATATAATAATTGAAGTTTGAGCTGAAGTAGGCAATCCATAGAACTGAACATGGTTAAGGTTGAGGTTTAGGTTTGGTGAGATGGTTAACGGCAAGACGTGCAATGTTGGCGAGTGCGTCAACAGAGACGAGGGAGGCATTCGCAGCAAATTCATCCTTCAACTCATACTCGATGGTGGACCTGATGATGCAGGAATTGATGTCTTTCTCGATGATCTCAAGTCGAACCCGGTAAAGGGTGAATCCCAAGTCCAGGTATCCTCCTTCAACAACCTCCGTTTCTTTCACGCGCTTCTCATTGTCTATCTTGGTGAACTTCTCTTTGTAATCACTGAGCCCCGGTGTGCCTGATTTATTTTTCATATTAATGATAACATTGTTAGGAAAAGTGGAAGAAAAAAACAAAAAAAAGGAGAAAATTATTAAATCTTAATTAATAGTAGAAGGAGAATATATATAGGTAAACTGACCAGGGACAAAGGAGAGGTGGAGGATGGTGCCAAGGCCACCATCACCATGAACCAGGTCGATCTTCTGAATGAGAGTTGGGAATTGTTCTTCGACCATTTTGGCCAGACGGAGCGTGCTGTAAAGCTCCCAAGCATCGGCCGCCGGCACCGGGATTTCCAACTCGTGACAAAGCTTGTCTCCCTGCGTCCCCATCTTTCTCAACTCAACTCAACTCAACTCAACTTCTAAGATGTTTTCACACAATAATTGAGTTGTTACTGGTTAGTGAGGGTGATATTGGTGGGGCTTGTTTTTAGCCACATAGACAACCAAAATTTCATTTATGTACCCAAAGACAGGTTCACTTCCGGACGAAACTATGTTTATCAAAACTTGCCGTCTAAATATTCCTCTTTTACTTCCACCTTCCACCACAATAATAATATAATAATGATCCTAATAATAAATTAATAATAATAATAATAAAACACCGTAAGCAGGACTATTCTACTCACTCTATTTTTTTATTTAGTTTTATTTTTATCATAATATTCATATATTTATAACTATGATATGGTTTTTGTGTCATTTGATGATACAAAATCATCCCATTCCAACCTTTGCCGGCAAGCCAAACGCTAAATTTGAACAAAAGGAAAAAAAAAAAAAAAAAAACTATAATTAAGTGTCGCGACAATCTAGAGAGGTGGAGTTAGTAGACAGCTTTCCAAATTATGCATCTTATTTTTTAGTATTTTAATCAAGTACTGCTTTTTGTTCTCATTTGAGAAACCCAAAGCATAGCATCTTTGGAAGTATCAAAAATGGAATTTCGACAAAGTTGAGGTTCTTCGTTGGGCTTTCATGGGCTTTGATCTCTAGCACTGGTTCTTGGCCCATATCGTGTAATGTTCTCGGTATGCGGCATAACTACGAGGAATATACCCATTTCTATAGGAGGACTGATCATTAAAGATGGAAAATCTGGAGAAACCTATTCTAAGAAAACAAAAATGCCCCATTTTTTAAACAAAAAAGTGAAGTCTTCTCTTTTTTATTTATATGTACACATATATATATATATATATCTATATTATTTCTATTACTTATACACCTTTAAAAGGATGAATGTACCATCACGATTCTTTTGTCTTTCTCTCTGAGCTATCATATGACGGTTTAGTCATCGTTATATGATGGTTCAGTCACCGCTATATGTATTTTATTTTATTTTATTTTTGCTTTACTTTCTCTATATTTGGAAGATCTATCTAATTTCAAAAATTAGAAATTTTTTCTAAAAAGAGTTTGTCCCAACTTTTTTTATCATTATCTCATTTTGAAAAATAAAAACTATATTATTGTCAAACTTATTTTGTCCAGTAATCTTTTGGAAAAAAGAAAATGAATTTTTTTAAGATATTCTCACAATGCAATATTCTCAATATCATTTCTTCTTATTCCAAACAACCTTTTGTTTTCAAGGATAATATTTTTTTTGCATATCCAAACACCATCTTATTTTCAAAATGAAAAGACTTTCTCATTCAAAATGAGAAAATTTTCCTCTTCGAAAATGGACACGTGATTCAAACGGAACCAAGTTGTCTTTATCGGGTTTGCTTTACTTTGTTTGTCTTTCTCACATGTTCACCAACTAGTATTAATTTAAGAAGGATAGAATTTTAAAATGTTAATTAATATGCGAAAGTGCACTTTCTTTGATGTTTATTATTGTTTAATTGCTAAATTAAGTTTTAATTAAACATTTTCATGATTTTATTCAAAATAATTTAAGTGGAAAATGTCTAGTTTCAACTTATTTAATTACATATTTAAAAGAAGTGCAAAAATATGGACAAAAAACCATACAATTGAGCCATGAAACTCATTCATTTAAGCCGTCAGCTCCCAAGTCAGCGACACCATTTGTCCTCCCTAGCATACCACTTCTAATTATTGTGCGCCACATGACGGATCCGATTGTTGATGATTTTTCTTTTTGGATTTCTGCCCATCAAAATTCCATTTGTGCTTTCCAAGAGAATCAAATCAATCCAATTTCCTCAAATCAAATATTTGATTTCTCCATTTAATTGTAATTGTATTTTGTTTCCTTATTTTTAGTTTCCCATTTATTTTATTAATTTGTTCCCCTTTTTACCTGAGCTTCTCAAATACTATAAATAAAAAGGGCTCTGCTTATTATAATCTTCATTCAAGAATTGTGAGATTTCAGTGTTAATTAAATTTCAGTTTATTTTCAATTCTTGTTTCCTTAGTTTTTCTTATTAGTGTGAGGTGAGTGACACACTTTTTTATGAGTGTGAGACACCGCTAGTGGAAGGGTCAGTTGGAGGGATATTTGTCTACAAGCATTCTTCACTTTATTTTCTAATTTCTTATGTTCTTAACGCTTATTTTTTTTATTTCTTTCATCTCTTCTATTTAACGTTTATGATTTTTATTTCCATAATAATAGTAGTTTTAATTATTATATTATGTACACATAATCACCAGTGAGAAGTGGTTTCGTTTAAGACTTATTTGTATAAATGCCCCTTGAACTTTTCAAATTTGGTAATTTAGTCTCTAAACATTTTTTCTTGACAATCAACCCCTTGAATTTCTAATTGTTGACAAATTAGTCCTTTTTGCTTAAATTCATTAAATTAAGACAAATTTTTGCATAATACTTACACATTATAGCTCAAAAGAAACAATATGCTGATCATTTTTACTCACTTTCAATACAAATTTCTTTTAAAATTTAGGTTTATGTGTGAGGATAATTGATTTAGGTTCAAATTTTAAAAGAAAATTGTATTGAAATTAAGCAAAAATGACCAACAATGTTATTCTTGGACTATTAATGTGCAAGTTATGTGTAAAAAACTATCCAAATTTGAATGAATTTGAATAAAAATAACTGAATTGTCAAAAATTATAAATTCAGGGGCTAATTGCCAAGAAAAAAAGTTTAGGCACTAAATTGCCAAATTTGAAAAATTCAGGGGGTATCTGTACAAATAAGTGTTCTTTTAATTGTTTTTATAAGAATCCTTACTTGCATTCCTCTGGTGGTATTTTGTCACGTTAGGATAATTTATAGAAATAATTGTGTTTGTTTTAATGAGAGGAGATTAAATCATATACTTTTTGATTAATACGTGTGCTTCAAAATAATATCTTCTAATTATAGGTTTGGAATGTGAAACTTGTGATTGAGTTATAAATTAGAATTTTGGGTTGAATAAAGGCATTCAACAAGTTTCTCAAATTTTTTCTTTCTTTTAATTATTTATTTATTTAGTTGTTTCAAAAATCCAAAAAAATATTAATTCTTTTATTTTGCTTATTTCTTTAATCTTGTTTGTTGTCTTTATCATCTTCTCGTGAGATTGACTGTACTTATTGTATTATAATTGACCGCTTTATCTAGACATAATTTGGGTGTAATCAAATTTTGACACAAAACTAAAGAAGTGAATTAAAAGAAGCAAAGTCACAGAAATTTAAGGAGAGTTGTGTTTTAGGGTTAAAAGGTAAAAAAAGAAAGAAAAAGAAAAAAAAAACACTAAACTGGTATAGTGTAATTATGAACTGTTAAAAAATTGTAAATTCAAATTAAGGGTAATTGTTAAAATTCAACTGTTCAAAACTTACACTTTGAGTGAAGTTTGTCTGTCTGTCTGTCTGTCTCTCTCTCTCTCTCTTCCTTTATTTTTTTTCTTTTTCTTTTTCCCTTAAAAAAAGAAGTGCCCCAGACATTTTGGCAATGAACAAAAGAATAATTTCGATTCATCAATTACCTTACTGATGTCAATATGAAGTAAAGAATTTGGTTTTTTTTTTTTTTTTTTTTTTTTTCTAAGGTAGGTATACTCCTCAAACATATCACAATTTCAAGAAATTATATACAACTGTACTTTGTTTTTCGACAAAATCATATAAAATGTACTTACTACTGTACTAGGAGACTTGTTATCAGTATCCAATATTCTATATTATTGAATACTTTCAAATCCCCATCTTTAAATATATATATATATATATATATATATATATTGATCAGGGTGGATTCGTACTTCTCTATATATATCAACTTTGTATATGTTTGACTGAGTTATTTGCTTTCCCTAGCTAGCTATGTTGAAACAAAACTCTGGTCTATTGAGCAGCTTCCTCATTCCTCTAGCCCCAGAACTTCAAAATTTGTTTAGGGAAATGATTATCTTCACGAAAGCCTAAGCTACGAATTTCACGACCATGTTAAAAACTTGGCTTGGGCTTACATTCCCACTTGGATTGAGAGCTGCATGTGAAGTTTTTTGATTCGTGACTTTCGAGTTAAAACAATTCGTGAAGTGTTATCACTTCTCATTTGTTTATATATGCGTGTGTGCGTGTGTATATATGTATATATTACTATACTTTGTCAGATGATATAGGAAATTAACCTTCATTACAAGTTTTATTGTCGGTGAATTTGCACTTGAACCGGTTGTCCCACCTACATGATCCATATATAAGGGTGAAGACAACAATATTCATCACAAACTTTACCCTTATATTTATCTGTTTGATTTCAACATTATCTTTTGCCGAATTATTCAAAAATTAACCTTTCAATTACTATGGCTTTGGCTTGAGGGATGTTAATTGTACATGATGGATGGATATACTTCTCTCACATCATATACATCTCCCTTTTTATCTTTTATACCCACTAAATTTAATACACGTGCGGTGTAGATAATTCTCAATAAAGATATTATATTCATATCCTATCCATTAATAATTTAATAAAAACATAAAAATAGAACAAATTCTTTTAAAGTTTTTATAAAATTTACTAACATTATTGCAATTGTAACTGAAAAATGAAACTAAAATCATAAAAACAAATTCAAACTCCATGAATCTGTAAACTAAATTCATAAAGCAAACTAAAGCATTAAAATACTAAAAATTCTTATATATGTATATATTTATAAAGATGACTGTAAACGGGCGGGTGCGGGTATGAGTGAGCTTCCCCCACCTACACCCTCAACCCTCGTGGGGGTTTAATTTTTACCATAATATATATCTATATATTATCTCCCATACCCGTCCCATTATAAGAGGTAGGTACACACAAGTACTCTTATTCATAGGTAAAAATATCATTTGTAGATACAGTATTAAAATTGTGATGATTAATATATATTAATTATCATACAAATAGTTATGAAAGATCTACAAGCAATCCTTGCTTCATCATTAAACAAAATTAATATTGTCAATTAGACATGTTATTATACCAAAACCAGAGTTACCTTGCCATAGATAAATTTTGTTACCTCCTGATTTGTTACTGCCGCTTTGAAAGTCAATTCTACACGACCTTTTTTTTAACGTTACGAAACAATATTCATAATCTTTTTCTTCTTCTTATCCCTTCAATGTTTGGAATATTCTCTTTTTTCTTTTTGTTATACGATAGTGTCATGGTCTTAAAGACTTAGAAAGAGACTTTTAATAATAATAATAATAATAATAAAAATAAATTAATTACCAATTTGAAATGAAAGGGTTGTTATCAAGAGGGAAAAGCATAATAAAAATAAAAACAAATAGGTCAATTAACAAACCCTATTGGTGGCCAAACACTAGACAGAAAGTCATATATATCTATATATATATATATATATATATATATATTTGTTTGTTCTTTTATTTATCGTTTAAAACATTCTTTGTTATATACAATGTGTGTGTATATGAGAGAGAGTATTTGAATAGCGGTCGTTTTTAACATAACTTTTTCTGAAGATTCCTTTAAAGGCATAAATATTTGAAAACTGTAAGAAAATGTGTATTTTGATATAACTAACTTTGGTAGCCGTCGATTTACATCCTTTTTATTTCACAATATATAATCATTTATGGAAATTAACAAATCTCCCCAGGCAAACGCATTCAGAGGAAAATTATAAAAACTAATCTCACTCACAATCCATCAGTCCATTTTGAAACTATTTTGCGCTAACAAATTATGTCTATATTAGGCAAATAATTTTTAGTGGAATAGTATCTTTTCTTGTTACGCTCTCCAAGCTCTATCTCATTCAAGGAAACCGACTTTAACATATTATAGGAACCTTGAAAAACCACAAATGTTTTTTCTGCTCAATCAGTGTAAATCTCAAAAGGTCCATATTTTTACTTGGTTTTTATTTTTTATTTTTTAAAAATTCTCTGTACAAAAAATTCTCTTATCCATTGTTTTTTGTAGAGTAAGAAGCAGTGACCTCTTACAAACAACTAGTATAAAATAAACTATTGATCCTTATAATCCGTGAATAATTACTATAGAATAAGTTCTAGTTCTTTTACTTTTTATGGCGTATAACAATCATCTTTTACTAACACGACTCGTATATGTGGTGGTGATACTGTACAACAAAAGGTGATGAATAATAAAATTGCTCACAAGATCAAGTCAAGCACACACACACACACACACACACACACACACATATATATATATATAATCAGTTATACTTAAAAGGTTAACATTCTAATTACAATGTCTAGCTAGTCCTTAATTTGTGATTTATTTGTCATCTACTAAGGGTAAGAATATATTAATGGTCTGTCGTTGTGTATTGTTTTCAAATATAATATAATAAAATACCATATGTGTATGAATGCTTTTTTCTTACATTGTATTTAAATGTAATGTGCGTTTTGGTTGTCAGTGAGAGACAGAAAGTATGCGATGTGCTTGGTAAAAGTAAATAGAAAAAATAAAAAATAAATAATGATTAAATTTGATTTACTGTTCAAATATATTTATATCTGAATAGAATATATGATGTAACCAACTCTACATTATATTATATTAGGATTCAATATAAGATGAGTGTGACGTTTCCAAACGCAGGATGAATAGAAAAGATGATCAAGTGAGATAGATAGCTTGTAAATGAGGGTAATGAGGTCAGGGTAGGAGGAAAACCTCTGGCAGACTCTAACTGTCCTTTTAACCTCCCAGTTTGACTACTCAATTTTAATGATGTCATTGCCAACAACGATAGAACAACAACAATAAAATTTCTCATTGTTTTTTTTTTCATATATTTTTTTAAATTCTTTAGCGAAAATTCTCACAGTGTTTGGTACAATTCAATGCAGAAATTGATCCATAGAACCACTTTTATTTTGTACTAAAATTAAGGTTAATTAACTTTCTATATTTTTCCCATTTATTAATGATCATACATCGTTAAGTTGAACTATATATTTTTCTCAATTATATATATATATATATACATATATGACCGGGGTTAAGGTTTGATTTCCAACTTCAAGGTTAACAGGACATGCATGTTAGATCTGTATGTGTCTTACATTACATGGGCATATATATATATATATATATATCAAAAAAATGCATATGATGCATATATATTACTATAGTAATGGTCATGAAGACAAAAATTAGATATATATATATATATAAGAGCGATCTTGATCTGCTTCTGATCTCTCTCTCTCTCTCTCTCTCTCACATTCATGTAGTACGTAATATATCAAATTAACACATCTCTTTGCGGGAGAGGAATCGTTATATATATATATATATATATATATATTATATTTTCTTTCCCCTTTTGACCAACGACTTTAATATATTATTGATCCTTGATTTCGATTAGAGATTATAAATTGTCTCCCATGCATACGGACTCAGCACGATCTTTTTGGTCGCATTAATTAATTAAGCTAAAATTGTATTGGTCCGACATCTTATAAATAATTGGATAACAATATGCATGGCTATATAAAATACATGAAGAAAAACATTCAAGTAGTAAAAGAACAAGGAAATTAAAAAAAATGCATGCATATGGTGGTTCTATATATATAACTGTACATATATTTGTGCTTCTGTACATACATATATTTATATTTATCTACACCTATATATAAATGTGTATATATTGCTTGAAGAGAAAAAAGTTTTGTTTGGTAAAAGGAAGATGAACTGTGCAATGGCGACACTGAAGATTAGTTGAAGATACAACTTTCATAAAATATCTTATATATCTATTATATATATGTTCACTTCCAATCTTTATGTTTTAATAGCTTGAGTAAAATATATATAATCGATCCAAAAGATTTCGGTAAATTGAGGATCACTATGACGTTAACGAAAGATATCATTGATTAGTTTCATTTTATAGAGGCGGCGATTACTGTTTCAGAGTTTTTTTTTTTTTTTTTTCCTTTCATTCATAATTAAGTAGTAGTGAATTATCTTTTAAAATCAAAAATATATATACCATAAAATCAATTAAAATAATTTGTTCTAATCATATATGTCTATTTATTGTACCTGACATAAGTTGATGAATTCAAGTTAGCTACAAGATTATTATATTTTAGAATTCTCAGCTAGTGAGCCAGTCAGATCAATTCGAGAATTGAAGAGAAGTTAAAATTCTCACAAAGATATGATCTGCAGTTTGATTATATAATTTTAATTTTATATATGTACTTTTTTGTTTTTGTTTTTGTTTTTGTTTTTGTTTTTTTATTGTTTTTGTGTGGAATTGGTAGATATGTACGTTGACAAATATAGACTTCATAACATGTGCTTATGTGTGTAATTACATATATAATATGTATAAAATATTCTTATTTTTTGGTGCTGGTATTCCATCATGTGTAGTATTTTGACTTTACCACAGGAGTTCATGCATAGCTGTTTTTTATTATTATTATTATTTTTTAAATGAATGCATGGCTCTAATTTGCAATTTTTAGGAGATTATACGAATACACATATGTTAAGAGTACTTTGATGAGAATATATATACATAATGATGCACGTACCCATTAAGAGTATTGGGATTAGATATAGTTATATAGGTAAACTTACATATTTACATATAATTATGAAATTTCCAGCTATATATATTTATATATATCGATATATGATAAGAAATTGGATTGCTTAATTAATTAAGAATAACCTGAATGCTTTTTTTGTTTAATTGACATTTTCCTATATATTTATCCAATATTTTATGAGGATTTAACACATATATATGCCACAAGTAGTGCCCAACTAGTCCTTGAGTACTGAGCTCACACATCATTACGTACTGAAGTTAATTTCCGCACTATTTCTAGTATATATATATATATATATATATATATATCATATTTTTACCTTACATAATCTCATGCCATTGTATATACAAGCAAATAGTGAACATGTAATATTTATAGCCATGTCAAACATATGTGTCAATAACAAGTTATGAATAAAATACGTATATGGTAGTATGAAAAATGGGATTAATTAATGAAACGTCGCGTTATAACTAGCAAAGCAGAGTGTATGTTACTCTTAGGATTGTATGGTGGGTCCATATACATATACATATATATATATATATATATATAAGGACTGAATAGTGTTGCGTGTGTTGACATTCATGCAGCTAGCCCTATGTTCTACATATATGTAATATAACACGTATTTAATTAGCCGTTATTATACTTGATTATGAATGTGCAAATATATGCATATATACATACATACATATATATATATAATACCATAAATACACTTGGAAGAAAAGAGGGACACTTAAGGAATTTCAGACAAATTTTGACACGTGATATTGCTAGCTAAGAGCTCTAACCCACAAAGGTGAGAGGAAATAAGACTTCTCTATGTCAAAATTTTCTTGCTATATATTCTTTCCAAACACAATCTTTGAAACCACAGAGCCCTATAAAACCACCCGTTTCTTTGTTGTATTTTCATAGACTATAGTAATCTCTCTTTCTCTCTCTTTCTCAAAGACTTGTAATCTCTCTTTGTGATGTAAGGTCTCAATTAGCGCTGGACTCTTTTATTATTCATGATCATATTTTAGTTATGAACTAGTCCAAATATTGATATAAGTACATATATATATATATATATATATATATAATCTATGCTATAATTGTTCTGATTAGTGTTGTATTACCAGTACTGTTGTTACAGAATAGCGATCGATCATAGAATTATATATATATATAGTGTATATATATATATATGATATGATATGATGGGGAGATCGGCATCGTCGGAGGAAAACGGGTTGAAGAAAGGGCCGTGGACGCCGGAGGAGGACCAGAAGCTGGTGGATTACATAAGAAGAAATGGACATGGAAGTTGGAGAGCTCTTCCAAAGCTTGCTGGGTTGAACAGGTGTGGCAAAAGTTGCAGGCTGAGATGGACTAATTATCTGAGGCCTGATATCAAGAGGGGAAAGTTCACTGAGGATGAAGAGAAGCTCATCATCAACCTTCATGCCGTTCTTGGCAACAAGTAATTCTTTTGTTCTCACTCTATTAATTTCACCTAATTTCAAAATTAGCACTAGAGGAAGATAATTATGTATTTTCTTGATAATTCTTTAATAATATCCAGCTCCTTGAGTAGCATGAATTTGAACCAAATTATTAAAAAATAAAATCAGTTCACATTTAATCAAGTTCATTGTACAAATTTGTTAGTAATTGCATGTTATGTGCATTAATTAATTAATTAATTTAATTTAATTTTCGAATCATGTTAACAAATGGGAGTGTAGGTGGTCCACCATAGCAGGACATCTTCCAGGGAGGACGGATAACGAGATAAAGAACTTCTGGAACACCCATTTGAAGAAGAAACTTCTACAAATGGGAATAGATCCAGTCACCCACAGGCCTAGAACTGATGTCAACATCCTCTCCGATCTCCCTCACTTGCTTGCTGCTGCTGCTAACCTTGCCACCTCCTTCCTTGATAACAGCAGCACTAGTAATCCCTTAATCTCATCAGACGCCTCCAATCATCTCAGGCTCCACTACTCGGATGCCGCCCAACTCGCCAAATTCCAAGTCCTCCACAACATCTTGCAAGTCCTCAATAGTACTACTAGTAGTAGTGCTGCTAATGCCAACCCTGCAAATCTCGATGCGATTTACAACCTTTTGGGATCATCATCGTCCTCAACAATATTTAATATGGACCGTCAGCCTTGTGTCGACGAGTACTTGAGATTCATCGAACATTCTAGGCTTGACAATGCTTTTGGCCATGGCCCTGTTGGCGCTGTTTTTGGTCCACACAACCCTACTAGTACCACTCCTCATCATGTCCAAAGCAGTACTAATTTTCCAACTACACATCATCATCATCAATTAGCCCCTCATCTTGTTGATCACCATCACGTCTTAAGTATTAATCATCCCATTACTACTACTTGTAATAGCTCCAAGATTATTTCTGATGGCCCTCCTGCAGTGCTTAATCCACTGTTTTGCAATAACAATAATCAACTTCCTCCCTTGGTTAATTTTTCTGTGGCCTTATCACCTGATGGTCATCATGAGACTACTACTTCATCATCACTAATGTCCAATAGAATTAGTAACCAGAATTATAAGGTTAACCCAAATTATAGTAATAATAATCTTGATCCTTCTAATCCTAATTCATCTACCACTTCAACTACGTTTGAAGCATGGGGAGATCTTATAGATGATGAAACAACCGACTCTTATTGGAAGCATATCATGGAGTAAGTTTTTTAATTTCCCTTCCTCTCTTTTTCTTTTTTCTTTATATTTACATATATATGTTTTATGTACTTATTTTATTTATCATTAATATTGCTGCTGCTTATTAATATATAACTTGGATTGTGGCAGTTTAGCTTCTTCACAGACACTGGTCAATCTCGCTGAATAAAGTAGCCGGCTTGCTTGCTTGCTTTCAGATTCAGGTCACGTGACATCATTAACAAGAGGAGGTTTCACTATAATTGATCTTCGTTCTAGTTCTAGTTCTTCTTTTTTTCTTTTTCCTTCAATCATGAGTTTCTGTTTATAATACTGAATTTTTATATACACTTGTATACCCAAATAATTACCAACATTTTATTGATTACGATAGGTCCACATATATTTGTATCAGCAGTTTTCTGTGTATGTAAAGTTTTACTATTAAGGCTATTTTTCTTTTTTGATAAATATTAAGGCTCTTTTTCGTTACTCTATATATCAGCTCGATAATGTATGATATGCGTGTTTTTTTCTTTCAACAAGATAATCCTTCGAGACATTCTAAAAACATTAATTTATTATCATGTCATGATGTCAAAAATTGAGCAAAAGAAATAATATTTATCTATAAGTATATATAAGTCACGTGTAACGAAGAGATACGGTAGCTATAATTAAGTTGTGACATATTTTTCAATGGGAGAAGGAGACAATATTGGTAGTGTAATCAAACAGTGGACGTGAATATAAAAGGAGTTAGTTGTTGATAGTTTCGGACACGAAATTAATAGATTAAAGAGTGAGAAAGACAAGACCCGCTTTGAAGTTGAAGGGTTTGACCTTTGATATTAAGGGACAACAAACTCATGTCGAAACCATATATATATATATATATATATATGTGTGTGTGTGTATGTATATGTATATGAATGACGTGGACAAATCACAGACCTCAAGAAATCAACACATATATGCTCACAACTCTAATGGTGTCTCTCTGTTTTTAGTCTCTAATAATAAGCAACTTGGAGAGTAACACCATAAATATTATATGATATGAAAGTAGGGATTAAATATAGAAAAAAAATTTTGATTAGTAAATAATTATCATTCTTTAACTAATTGTTGAGTAGTGTGTCTGCCCTTATCATGAAAAGTCAAGATTTTTGTTACTCATTAGGTGAGAATATTTATTCCTTGCGAATTAAGCAATCCATGGAAAACTAAAGCAAGTCATTTGGCAAACCTAACAGTCTCTCTCTCTCTCTCTATCTATACACACACACATATATGTCATCAATTGGATTGATGCATCCATAGAGGAGGATACCATGAAGTTCACAGTGTTGAAAAGCTTGCATATGTTAGTATCAATAAATTTTTCTCAAAATTTTTGGCAGAATATTAAAAAAAAAAAAAAAAAAACTCTCTGTGCATGCGTTACTTTTGACTGTAAGATCTTCATTATATCTGTAAATTTTTTAGTTGGCTTTTTTTTTTTTTTTTTAAGACTTTTCTGTGAATTGATGATCTAAAATTGTGCTAATATCCATTTAGTTACACACACACATAACATATCGTAAAATTCTCCTTGAGTGAGGATTTTTCTCTTACGTATGTATGATTTTTTGCTTTCCTTTGTAAAAGCAAGGGGTGAAAATAAAATATATACATTAATGAGGAGTCCCGAAATTACAAGCTAGCTAGCTAGCCAGCCAGCCAGCCAGCTAATAACTAGCTTGTCCAAGAAATGACTGCAAACACACACACACACACACACACACATATATATATATATATATATATATAATTTAGTAGGTATTCTATTGACCTCCGAAATCAACTAACCTACCAACTTTTGCCCAATATATGTAGAGATATTCCAACCTAAGGTTTCATTAAAAATGAAATGTGCCATCTTTTACTTGCAGGGGGCCCAAAAAAAAAAAGTAATGTCACTTAAGGTGAGGACAAAATAGAATTTAGTTAGGCACAACAATTTTCAGTTCAAAATTGATTCATATCTAACAGGGATCCTTGCCCCCTCATTGTTTCACATATAAATATACTCGTGTATGTGTAGAAACGAACAAGGGCAATTCTAATTTGCAGAATTGCAATATAAAACGATATCCTAGTTTTGATTTTTGAAGAAGTTGGTTTCTTTTCTGGCACGGTGATAAAGGGTCGATTTCTTCTTTAGAAGTAGAATACGCGGCACAAATACATGAGTAGGATTAACCGAAGAGCATTAAAACCCAATTGAAATAATTACACAAAAAGTCTATTTTTAGAACATCTTATTTAAATGAGATATTTACTTAGATGTTCAAATTAAATGTATTGATTTGAAATATGTTTATTTTTCTTTTTATTTGCATAAATCTCTAAAAGAATAATTATAAAGATAATTTTACCCTTTATAAAGAATGAAAAATTAACAAATAAAGAAATTACCAAAAAGTAAACAAACAAAAAAAAAAAAAAAGGAATATAAGATGTTTACAAAATATGTCCATTTTTTTTTTAATAATATTGCGTAAATGTCTATTTTCAAATAAACAACTACTTGTACTACCCATTTTGCGCTTTAAACATATTTAACATCATTTTCTCTCATTAGATTCATTATTTTTTTCCTTATTTGTTCATCATTTTTGTATTTTTATCTTAATGACTTTTTTTTTTTATATATAGTGATTACTTGTTCGTATGATTTAGTTTTTTTTTTTTATAATCATATTTCTTAAGTATAATTTAAGTTTCTTAGAAATAATTTTTTTTTAGTATGATTTAGGTTCTTTATGATAATTGTTACGTTATTATAATAATTTATTTTTTATATTATTATTGGTATTGTTTTAATATATATATATATATATATTATAAAGAGATAGTTTCTAAAGTTTAAATGTGATATAAATTTGTTTATTTATTTATAATAATTACTAGATCATTATGACATTTTTTTAATTGTTCTTTCTTTACTATAATTAGTATATTATTATGACACCTTTTTAAAGTATTAAATTTAATATTTCTTTACAATATCATTTTTTAATATATTCGTTTTGAATTTATCATAATGTCCAATTGTTTATCGTAATGAATGTTTTTCATACGTCATACAATTAATATCTGTTATTATTCTTTTTTTCTTTATAACAAATCTAATGCTACGTTTGGTGTTTCATTTCAAACTCAAAATTTTCATATCAGTTTTTGTCTTTTTTTGAAAAGTCAACAAAAATTATAACTAGTTTTTAAAAAGTCAACAAACTCCAACTTAAAAATTTAATCTCCAACTAACTTACCAAACGGATACGAAAAAAATGATCTTTTTTTTTTCTTTTATAAAAGATTTGTTTAATCAAAAATGTTTAAAAGATTTTTTCTTTCTTTTTTTTTTTTTATCAATTATTTATTTTCAATTTTTGATGGAAGGGTGATTTGGACTTTATAAGTATCAATTTAGACATTCATGTAAATAAAAGAAAAAATAAACATTTTTTAAATCATAGTATTTAATTTAGACATTTATATAAATAACCCTAAATTGGTTTAGCTAGCTATAGCCCCCGAAAAAAAGAAAAGAAAAGAAAAGAAAAAAAAAAAAATCCACCCCTGAATTTATGCACTATGTTGTTGTATAAAATATGATAAAGGACGTGAAGAAGCATCAATTTCCCGCCAACAACAGTGAGAGTGAAAGAAATAAATAGTATCAGTGGAAATAAAATTATAGCTTACACAACAACAGGTCTTAATCATAAGAAATTATTTAACATTTTAGTGAACACCTGGAATGGAAGGGAATGGAATGCTCTTAACAGTTTAGAGTTGGTGGGGGTTGTATTGATTTTGAACAACATCTAACAAGAAATCTGTAAAAAAGGACTCATAATCAGGCATCTTTGCATACCCAGGAAAGTAATTGATATCTATAACCACGTACTTTCCATTTTTGCAAATATCTCTGATGATATCGAAGTTGAAGAGACGAAGCTCCAATTCCTTCCTCAAACCCCGAGCCACCTCCTCCACCACCTCCCTTGGAGGCATCTCCACTTCATTCACATCCACTGCTTCATTCGAATTCGATATTCGTGAGAACGGCAACACGCCGCCGTCCGAATCCCCCTCATCTTCCGCCCATATGTCCGGCAAAGACCTCCGCTTTACGCACTTCACGTGATGGTCACCCACCACGTACACCTTGAACACCGCTCCTCCATGCTTCACGAATTCCTGAACCACCATCGGACTTTTGTTTTCTTTCATTATCTTCTCCAATCCGCCGGCGTTGAATACGACGAACATCTCGTGCGACGCGGCGGCGCCGTCCGCAGCTTCCGGCTTCGCGATCGCCGGAAATTTCAGATCCAGATTCTTCTTGTTCAATCCGTCTGAATCGCGGATCGCGACCTGTTTCGGAACGCCGAGATCGAATTCCCCGGGGATTTGGACCCGGTTCACGGCGTCTAGCATGGAGATCCGGTTGCGGAGGCTTTGGATCTGGTCGGGAGGGTCAACGATGACGGTGGTAGGGTATTTGGAGGTGAATTCATGGAGGTTTTGGATCCAGTTAGGGTCGTAGAGCTTGTGGAGGATGCAGTGGAATGGTGCTTGGTCGATCAGAGGAAGGGCGGGGTCGATGGGGACGAGAACGACGCCGTGACGCGCGGCGTGATCGACCAGCGAAGGGAGGATGAAGGTCTTCACTTTCTTGGGCTCCAGAGCGTATCCGATGCGATAGCGCTGCGAAGCTGACATTTTTTTCCCTGTTTGGGAAGTGGGAAAATTCTGGGAAGATAGGGGGAAATTTGGCTGGGGGTAGAGTCAGTATACAGTTTATGAAGTGTAAGATTCCAAATGAACGGTCCTGATTGAGAAACCTCCAAAAAATAAAAAAAATAAAAAAGATTATTCTACGCTTCTCGCTGAATCGGATGCTTTAACATCTGGCAATGGAATCAACATCTGTTTGGATACAACGACGCAAATTATGTTTCTTTTGATAATTGTTCTCTTTCAATTGATCCGAAGAATTGCATACTCACACTGCATATAAATTATCAGATGAGTGATATTTGATTAATTATTGGCACCTAATTAATTAATTAATTAATAATACCACAATGTAATTAATAACAAGCATTCCTATGAAATTGGACTCGTTAAGCATGGGAAAGTGCATTGAAAGGGGAAGCTAGGTTTCCCCAACAGAAATGCATTGCATTTTAAAATCTATAATTTTGAATAATCCAAACTCAGCATACATGCACATACTATGGCAAATTCAAATCTCTAATAAAACACTAGTTTGCAAAACAAGAGTAGCTTTTTGTTACAGTACTTCAGTAGTCGGAATGTACATACTTTTTTTTTTTTTTTTTTTTGCCCCCCTTCCTTCATAGAGACAAGTGCACTAGCGAGGAAGATGATTCTCATGGGCATGTGTGGATGCCACATTATGGAACTGAGCCGACGCAACGTTTTGAAACATTGCCGGCACCATATTGTGCAACTGTGCAGGCACCACATTCTCCAGCGGCGAAAAACTCTGGTCAGATGTTTCCTGCCACAACCAACAATGAAACAACGTCGATCAAAATACAAAAATTGCATATGCCTTCTGCACTTCCTGCCTTCTTCAATACACCCCTATTCACATCCAACTTCATCAGGATCAACAGTCAAGATGTTGATCTAACAACATTCCCAATATTCCTCCTTAACTTGATGGAGAAGAGAGAGTAAGGCAATTATATGACATACCAGTTGGCTAAAGCCACCTTGTGTGCCGACACTCGTGACGACCTCTGGCTGATGTACCTACAAGACAGGTTTGTTTACTATTCACCTTCTCTGAATACAAACACAATAATCAGAACACAACACCTACAAGACAGGTTTGTTTACTATTCACCTTCTCTGAATACAAACACAATAATCAGAACACAACAGACATAATCATGTCTAAAGACACTGACCTTGCCCTTCTTAGTTGCACTTTTCTCATTACTTGCTGCCACCTCTTTCCCAGCACCAACTCTCCTAGGGGCCCTCTTCGTGGTCGTTGCTTTAGGACCTGACACCTCATAATTAGATGCATTGCCATATCGATTCCCTTCTTCCATCGCACATACACCGCCCACTGCTAAGGCATTATGCCTTGCATTGTTCTCGGCAGAGTTGTTCAAACTCGCACATTGCTTCAAAGCCTCCTTTATGGCAGATAAAGCCACATTGTAACTCTCCTGGGATAAAGATCCTTCCTCACCCAATATTATGGCTCGTCTGCATAAATCGTTGTATCGACGGACTTTACGTTGCACGTCATCCAGCTTCTCACTGATGGAATGCCTACTCACAGCAGAATTAGTCCATCGCTGCAGTACATATTTCGGTGGGATGCTGAAAACGCCAGTCATTTGAAGAACAATAATTGCGTGCCTGCAGAGATAACCTTTATATTCAAATGATTGACACAAGCAATATATATCCGATTTTGATTCTTTCCATTCCACCATATAATTCTGATTATCCTCAAAGTCTTTTACAGTGTACGTTGTGCTTGTCTCGTCTTCGTTTTCCTTCTTAAGATGACAAGCAGCTGCTCCCAAAACCTCGACTTGGAATTTCTTAAAAACTTCGTGCGTGTAGACTAGTGACATTTGTTTCTCAAATGGCGATGGGGACTTCAACTCAGGGGTTTCATGCCAAGCATCAAAATTTGCTTTGGCTTCATCTTCATACCTATCTTCAAGAATCACCCTGTACCGTTCCATAAAATCCCTCAACGACGTTTCCCCTTGGACATATTTGTCGAAAAAAGAGTTCAAGCTTTCTGATCGAGAAGTTCTTGACAACCCGGCAAACAACATATCCTTCATGAAAGTAGGTACCCAGTGCAAACGATCTTCATACAAGGACTGAATCCATTCAACTTGTCTAAGATTAAACCTATCAATTAGCTTCCACCATCTCTTTTCAAATTGTTCCTCCGACCAAGACTTAAAAACACATTTATTAAATTTTTCCATGAAAGTATCGTGCCACATGCCCAAAAACTCGAGCTGTCTGGGTATCTTCTCCATTACTTGCCACAAACAAAAGCAATGGCGCGTGCTTGGAAAGATGGCTGCAATGGCTGCCTTGATGGCATTGTTCTGATCGGTGAGAATAACTCGCGGAGCCTGTTCCCCCATTGCTACAAGCCATGTTTGCATCAACCAAACAAACGTGTAAACTGTCTCGTCTGCAATCAATGCGCAACCAAGTAATGTAGGTTGAATATGATGGTTCACCCCAATAAAGAGCACCAAAGGTATCTTATACTTGTTGGAGAAATATGTGGTATCAAAAGAAATCACATCACTAAAGTTGGAATAGTCTTCCATTCCTTTGGTATCGACCCAGAACACATTTCTCAGCCGATGCTCTTCATTCAAATCAACTGCGTAGAAGAATTTAGGATTCTCTTCCTGCATTTGCATAAAGTATTCGAGTAGCAACTGAGCATCCCCTGCTTCTAAAACCAAACTACGTCCCTTATCATGCTGGTTTCTCAAATAATTCTCTAAACAGTCGACGTTCTGATATGCGGTGAATAATTTGGACACGGCAGCTAAGTTCTTCCGCCTGCGTATTCTGACATCATTCTTAAGTGGATCTGCATTCCTGTGGCTACGAAAAAAATGAGCCTGAGCCGGTAAAAGCTCGTGATTGTGCTCCTTCACGAAACAATAGACATACCACTTACCGCTCTGCCTTCTCTTCACATGCATGCTTGCTTTACAGCCAATTTTTGGAGAAGGCCGAGGATTAATGGCGTCATCAGACTGTTGCTTGTTCCCATATCTAATGCACGAAAACTTGGCATCAATAAACTCCTTGGAAGCCCTAGACCGGCGACTACTCAACTTTGCAGTCCCAAATCCTGCAGACTTTGCGTATTCTTTGTAAAATGAATATGCAGCTTCATGAGATTCAAATTCCATTCCATCATGAGGCTCTACAACTGGATGTCCCACAACCACGTTGGAATCCATCATCCTCGTGGGAATATTCAAATCCAGAGTGTATCTACCATGCACTAGACTTCCAATACTACTAGCTATCGGTTTAGACCTTTTTACGCGATCCGTAAACATTGTGCAGAAACTCTTCTAATGAAAAGAATATCAGCTTTCGTCTCGGTGATCCCATAACGAAATACACCTATTCCAAAGAAAACAAAATCATTAGAAAGATATAATGCACAAGTATTGAACTAAAAATCCTAAATTCTTAGACAATTTTGAAGATGCTAATAATCAAAGTATCAAACCAATAAGTATCTTTCCTTTCATAAAATGGATTTGTATCGGAAGATTTGCCTGAGGTATTTCACAATTTTATTTGGGAAAGTCTCTAGAGGAAACCCGAATTATCAAAACTATTAGAAACTAATATGAAAACGTGATATAACAATGCACAACTAAAACTCTAATTGTTATACGGTTTTTCTTTTAACCAAGCATCCATGACAAGAGACAAACCAATAACTTTAGATTTATATCATGAAATGGCTTTTAATTCAAAAATCATACATTGGTGTGAGTCTTCGGACTCCAAGTTCTTGTTCAACAAGCTAATTGTTCCGAAAAACCATGATTGGTTCTAAAGGAAAAACTGGGCATCTGTCAATGTCACAAGCCCTAATTAAAACGAAATGCAAATTTCGTGTTTCATTTAAAAAGAAAAAAGAAAACGAAAAAGAAAAAGAAAAAGAAAAAGGTTCTCTATATTAGGTAATTGAATGCTAAGGAAACAAAAAGAAAAAGCAAAGAAAGCCATCTTCGTGTGTTGGGTCATAAATAAGACGAAAGAGAGAAATCAAATTCCAGAGGAAAACTCTTCTCTAGCTTTTGGTTTATGAGTGAAGAAATGGAGAAAAAGGCTTCACCTTTGGAATTAAAAAGCCAAAACTTGAATTGGGTTTGTGGGTTTTCGCAACTCGCCGCCGGAGATTTCACAATATCAGAATTCAGAGGTCACGCTTCTTGCCTTGCCTTGCCACGCCACGCCACTGGCTTGGCTTTACTTTGCCTTTGCTTCCGTGGGACTTGGAAGTTTTCTCGCAGCTGAGAAGACGAAACCGACATGTCGTTTTCATATCTCATTCGTTTTCGGCCCATTACTTTTGGGCCGACACCCGGCAGAGAAAAAGCCCACAAGCCACCTCATCAACTAGAACTTCACTCATCAACTTTACTTTCCAGCAGTTGAACTGCAGAAGTATGAACCTGTCTTCCTCTTCTCTCTTCTCCCAGCAGCAGTCGGACCAACCTTATAAAAAGTTTTCCGTTACGTTTGTTTTTGTGTTGTTTTGATCAGAAGCTATAAAGATTTGGTTTTGAGATTTTGGGTCTAAATAAAGCTCTCGCCTTTTTCTACTTTTGCTCTGCTATTATATTAGTTACAACTTACAAGCTGTGAGAGAGAGAGAGAGAGAGACGAGGAACTTATCTATGAATCGCTTCTTCAATGGAAGCTCGTCCCCACAATCCAATTGTTCCCTGCCTTTTTTACTTTCCTCTCCACGCGTAAGTTTCTCTCTCTTCCCCTCTTCTACGTATAATCCTTCTTCCCTAGCAAATATATATATATATATATATATATATGTTGGTACATTAAACTGTTATACAAGTATTGGACTAGGACTAGGTAACTATATTTTTTGTATTGTGTCACTACTGTTTCATTGTTATGAAGGAAGGAATACATGAAAAATGATGATATTCTAAAGCTGTACTCTAAAGTTCACCCCCCCCCCCCCCCCCTAACATTTAGCTCAGAAATTATAAAAATAAAAAAATTGTCTATCTGCAACTTCATTAAGTTTGTTGACTAATGTTGAATTATTCCTCTAATTTTGAAGCTTGTTTACTAATTTTAAAATGCGAGTTCAATGGGACCTTGTGTGAAAAATATGGACAGAAAGTAATGTATTTGACATAACAGAGTAGGTGGAATTTAGTGTGTTTTTTTTTTTTTTTTTCTGACTTCAAACATGATTCAAATGGAACTATAAATCATCTGAAAACATCTTCTCCCTCTTTTTTTTTTTTTTTTAATATTTTAAATAGAATTCAGCATCAGCCACAGAGGCAGAGGACGACCCCGGATTTTCCTATGGACTTAACTGTGCTTTGGCTGGAAAGGGTGTGTTTGCAAAGGGCAAAGCTTTTCGGAACTTAAATGCTTGTGAGCTACAGCAACATGGTGCTACCATTTCTGGTAAATTTTCCATCACCATCATTCTCTTTTTAATTCTGTTGGTATTGGTTTACCACTTTAACTTCTTTTTTTTTTTTTTTTTTTTTTTACAAGCATTTTGACTTTTAAATATTGTCTTTTCCTTCAGAGTCCTTTTCAGGACTTCCCCTTCATATAAGAGGAAACGTCCTTGAAGGAGCACCAGGAATATCCAAGACACAGTTTAACAGACTTTTAGAGCAGGCATGTTTAAACTTTTAGCTTTATTATCTTGTTCTCTTACTATTCTCTCTCTTTGGACCAACTGTTAAAGATTCTATTGTCTCATTTGATCATTCTCCTAGGAACAAATACTTTCCCATTTTTTGTAAATCTGAATGTATTCTTATTCTTTCCACCCCCCTCCCTCTTTTCTGTCTGATTTTAAATTGGTAGATATAAGAAGTTGTTAATGTATCACATGTGGGGTTGCAATGTAGATTCTTATGAAGGTTAATCTTCAGATGGAAAATTTTGGCATCATTTGTTTACATATTAATTGAGAAATTTACGTAGCATTCTTCTGTTTAGTTATTGGTTAGGCAATATAAAAAGTTGTAGTCAGTAGTTTACATAATTCTAAAATTTTATTTTTCCATTATGGTTTTCTTTCTTTCTTTCTTTTTTTTTTTTTTCTTTTTTGGCTGCTCAAAAGGCAATGTCGTGAATGGTAATTCTGAAATTTATTCATAAGAAAGATTACCATGTACAGTATGTTTGTAATACACGGCTAATAACCTACAAATCAGGAAACTACTCTAATTGAAATATACAGCTAATCTAATCCCTAAAAATCAGGGATTGAACAAAACCTCCTACACTATACTCGGTTTCCTTTTATAACCGTGTCTCACAACAGGCAATGATTCGATGATACAATCCTGGTTGACTCTGTACACCTACATGCTTACAGAGATCGCTTCTTATTTATTTGTTACACTTTCCACGTAGTATTTCATGTCCTCTTCTGGATTTCTTACGTCTCAAGTCACATATCATCCATCTCAAATGTCTTTGTTCATGATGGGCCTGCTGGTTCGTCACCAAAATGTGATGCAAAAGTTCGTGTAATAAGCGACAGTCCCTCTGCTGTTTTGTCACTTTCTAATATTCTCCGAAAGACTCCCACTCGTGTAGTTTCGCATGATTCTTGTCCTTTAACAGTATACGTGGCTACTTCTGTAAGGTATGCTCAATTGTTTCTCCATTGTTTTTGTCTAAAACGGATCAGGAACAACCAGCAGTCAAATCAACTATTTCAGAACAAAGTAAAACCCGGAAACCCAATGAATGAATCCAACCAGGTTTCAATGAAACGATATGCCAAATTGTAATGAGGTTCGGGGATATAAATCTCCTATGTCCTTGGGTCTCTGAGCATTGGAAACAAATACACCTTTGAACAAAGAAATTCTCATGAATTTACTCACCCTCAAATTCCCGAATCCTAGAACACCCAAAGCTCACTTCTCACGAGAAAAATGTTTAGAAATTTCTTTCAGGGTACAAGTTTCAGTTAGTCTCTTGAATGACAAAACACATTCAGTTAAACAACTTCAAAATTCCTGATAGTTAGCCGTTACCTTTGAATTTACAGTTTTTCCCTTCAACTAACTAAAACCAACTCTGATGATGCAAGAATATCTCCTATTGGTCTTTAAGAATCCTTTTTTAACTTGGCTTATTTCATCAAATAATTTTGTACCTCGTTTTCTAAACTATTTTACTTGCATTCCTGGTCTAACATGATCAAATGAAATTACTGTCTTACAAAGACACGATGTTAGTTTTTCTTTAATCGGATCCTTTACCAATTTTCCATGTTTTTCCTTTTTGGTTTAACAAAGTTTACTTCGTTGATATTTGAAAAATGTGGTTAAAACAGTGATGTTGTTAAGTTTGGATCACGCAGTCCAGGTATAGGGGACAGCATTGGTCTTGGATCTGAAGGAACTAATGGATTTATAACCGGTGATATTGATCGTTCCTCACTTATTTTATGTGGTAAAGCTTTCTTAGATGCTAATGGAACCAAAGAAGCTTTATCGCCCTTGTCTGGACCTATAATAGCTGCACGTGGAGGCCTCCCGATATCTGCAAGGTAAAACACATTGGTTTAAGGACTAACACGTTTTTATTATAGCCTGTAATTGGTAACTTACATCCAAAGGGTTTACGATGTTTCAGGCTTTTTGTCATTGGCGAATCTGTGGTTCTTTTATTTGCATCGGAAAATACCATTAGGAGATGTGCGGATAAGTTGGTGTCTTCAGATGCAGATGTGGTTCTTTCTTCTCAAGGTGTAACAACATTGTTTCAAGATGGAACTTATTGTGGTTCAAATCTTTTTAGATCTCCAGCTGCTATTATTTTTGCGTCTTCTTACAGGTAAAGAAAGATCCATGTAAAGTATAATCCACTTTCTTCTTCCTTTTTAAATTAATTTTCGGTCAAAATCAACTATACAGAAGAAATAGCTTTGTGATTCTGTCTCAATAAGAGATTTTTAATTTGAGTTATTTTTCCTTATGGTTTTTATAGAATTTTTACTTCTAACTATGTTTCTCAAGGTATCACTGCTAAATTGCAAATATTATGGAATTTTATGTGACTGTGGGTTGAGGAAGCCGTGCAGGTTGTTGTCTTTTCTTGTCTAGTTCTTTTTCATGGTATAGGTTTTCTTTTTCTTCTTTCATCTGCATATAAAAAAATTCATGTTTACAGCTTCTTTTTCAACATGTTTTTTTTTTTTCATCTTTTTTTTTTCCCTAGTGCATATATGCCTGAAGAAAGTTTCATTATCTTCCTTTCTGTTGAAGCAGTTGCAGTATCATCCCCTCCATATAAAGGCTTTCGCCCGGCCAGGCAGCTTACCACTTCCTGGCTGGTTATCAGAATGGGAAGTTTGTGCCTGTTTACACCAAAGGCCCTTCATCCAGTGAACCGCTGGAACTAGCCAAGGCTCTTCTCTCCAAGGTCAAACAGTAAGACGATATTTGGCAAGAAAATAAGAGAAAAGGAGTAATTGAAAATCTGAATGAGGGAAACGAAGTTGTTTTTCTCCTTTATCTGATTTCCTATGATAGGAAAGAATGAAAATGAGTGATAAATGATTATTTTACCAATTTATCTAAATTATTTTGGTTTAAAAATGAGGACAACAAAATCATTCAAATTTTCATGCAAGAAGGTCTAAAAAGTTTTCTCCAAAAACCTCTCCACCTTTTATCCCTCACTGTTCTCTTCTCTTCTCTTTTCTCTCCTACCAAACAACCCACTATTCCATGTTGTTGTTGAAATTTCCTCTAATATTTTCTTTCCACTTTTCACCTCTACCAAACTTAGTGTAACACTTTGTTTGTTATGAAGAAAAAGAGGAGGGAAGGAAGAAGGTAGTGGGGATTATTGGAGAGAGAATGGAATGGTATCTTTGCTTGTTTGGTAGGATGAAACACAGGAAAATTGAATGGAAAATAGTACTAGTGGACCTCACCTTTTTTTATTCATCCATAATTGAAAGATTGTTAAGTGAAAAACTTAAAACCAAAACTTGATATTGTAAGTTTACTTACTTGTCCTCGTTTTGGGGGGGAAAAAAAACAATAATAATTTAGCATAGTTGTTGTCCAAATCTAGTATTTTCTTTCCTTCTTAGACACTAAACAACATAAGGGAAAACAAAGTTTTTTTTTTTTTTGGGTTCATTTATTTCTCTCCTGTACCTTTTTTTCTCCTTCCTACCAAACCAAGTGTAAAACTACTGGGTAATAGAATCCCTTGTTAAGTGTTTATGCGGTTTTATTTTCTTCGTTTTTAGTTATGCAAATTGTTCTTGGTTGTGCTGCAGTTGAAAGAGCATCATATCCCATCATTCCTAGTTAATGTCCTTGATGGAGATAAGCGTTGAAATGGTAAGATATTGTTGAATAACTTGATTTAATGTCCCTCTCTTACTACATATATACTCACTTTATTACTATTTCTTTTCATTTTTGGAAAGTTACTAAACACTCCTATGATTTACAATGGATGAAGCATAGATGCATCAAGTGTTCTGGCGACTAATGTGAAGATAGGCATCACTTCTTTTCTGCTGAGAACGGTTAACACCATTTATTTCTTTATACAACATGACGTGTGTACTTTGTAGGCATAGAATTCAGCAAATTGGTGGAATCAACTTTCTCCAATAACATCCCGCCACTTCAAGCAATTCCCCATTGCAAATGTGTGTGTGTGTGTGTGTGTGTGTGTCTATATATATATATATATATATATAGGGACACTCGAGTAATTTATTATTTGGTGGGGCGTGGAGTAGCAGTAGCTAATTATTCCCTCAGGCTCGGGCTAAAGCTCAGGCTCAGCGACTGTGTTTGTTCGCTAGTAAGTAACACTTTGGAAACTCCGTCCATCAATTTCTCTCTTTTTTTTTTTTTTTTTCCTTTCTTTCTTTCTTCTTTCAAAAGGAGAAAAATCCATCTGTCATTGTCGGATGTCCATTTCACGAACCTGCAGAATGAGCTTTAACAAAAGGAAAAATTAAAGAGAGTGAGAAGGGAAAAGAGAGAGAAAGAGAGAGAGCTCTGGGTTGGTACGTAGTGACATCCTATGAATATTATCATCACATTTGGTCTGTTACATTTTTTTCGGATTCTATTAAATTTGTATATAATTTTAATTTGACATGATTTGACGATTCAGAAGTGTTAATATAAATAGGATAGTTGCTATATTATAGCACAGATTTGGGAAAGTAGAAAATCAAAATCAGAAGATGCTGTGAGACAGTGTGGAGTAGAGATTAAAAAGAAGGGACATTGCCCTTGGACTTGGAGAGGTGCGGGGGTGATAATAATGGGAACTGAAGAGGGTCAACATAATCTAAGATGGGATAAATATTTTCAATAAGAAAAAAAATTTAAAAAGAAGAAGAAGAAGAAGATAATAATTGTATGTAATAGAAAAGTGTTAATAAAACTACCATACAAGAGAGGGAGAAATAATGGAGAAAGCCGTGATAATGTTGACAAGGCAACTGGGCAAGGCCAGGCCAGACCAGGCCAGGACGCAGGAGGGACCTGCGTTGGTTTCATGTCGATTTTTGGTAAACCCAGAAAAAGATTGCATTCATTGCCCAATCCCATGTGATTTATGTGATTTATGTGAACATGAATGTGACTCTCCGTATGTCTCCAACAGATATATGTCCCATCCACGTTATTTTATCTACACTTATCTCCTTTATTAAAATTTTCATTGTCCATATAAATACTTCATCCGTAAGTTGCAGTTTAATTGTGATGATTCTTTAGATTATTTTAAAATTATATCATATTAAAAGAAAAGTATTACGACTTTAACAAAATTTAATGAGGATTTAACTACAAATATATATATATATATATATATATATTTTAACTAGCTACAAAACTGTCTGTTATAAACATGTATGAAAATACGTTACTGTCCAAATGTCGCTGTTTAGATAACTTGCAGAAACAAACAACTGGCGGCCTGCTCACAGTTCACATATATATTATTTTAGTTGAAATGAAAGGTTGAGGTATGGAGGAGGCCTACCTACTTAAATGCATTTAAGAAAATAATATCGTTGCCGCCTAATAAATGATTAATGATAATTCGGTTATGCCAAACTCTTTTCAGTCTGCAGTGCAGCATATTACTTATAAATAAATAAATAGGAGATCATATCATAGAAAGAGCAGCTGCTTCCAACTAGCAATATTTGCCCCCCAAGAAATTGTTGATCTCATTCATGGGACCCAGCTTTATGCATTTAATATTGCATTTCTGTCATACTCTCTCTCTCTCTCTCTCTCAAGTTGCAGTTGCTGTTGGTGATAGGATTAATGCTACGTTTACCTTGAATTGAATTGAAGCTCAAAATTTATATAGTCTATATATAGAGAGAGAGAGTGAGATGAGAACTGAGAAAATAGATATGTGTCATGTATGTATGTAATGCATTTGTCTGGTAAAGGTGATCCCCACCTTCCCAAACGACTACTTATAAGTTATAACCACTCTCTTTCAAGTTCTCATTCAATTATTTTTCTCATCACCTTTTTTTTTTAAATAATAATAATTATCATTCATACATTACATATACATACATATATGTGTGTAGAGTGGCCTATATTATGTGATTTAGGTTGTTTTTATTGTAGGCTTAGCTTAGTCTTTAAGGGGGGAGAGAGGGGCAGCAGTACTAGTGGAGTCGTGAGTTTAAAGAGTCTCTCTTGATATTTGGCCGAGAGAGGAGAGGCGTGATGGCTCCAGCTAATAAGACTGTCTGCGTGATGGATGCCTCTGGCCGCCTCGGCTCCTCTCTCGTCCACCGCCTCCTCCACCGTGGTTACACCGTGCACGCCGCTCTCCACTCTCATGGTTTTGCTTCTCTCTCTCTCTCTCTCTCTCTGTCTCTCACTCATCTCAATTCATTCAAGAAAATACAATGGTGGTGTGATTTACTTTTAATAACCATTGGTGACGTTTCTACTTTAGGAATTATGATGATAAAATAGTAGCGCTCTTGCGAATAGTCTTTTGGCAAAGTAGTGTTTGTAAAGGGATTATTGATGGCATAATAAAATAAAACTGTTATGCAGGTGAAATTATGTTGCAGGCTGTGGAGGATTTGGGGCTTCCGGCCAGTAATACCAAGAAATTGAAAATGTTGAGGTTGGACTTGTGGGACTACCACAGCATAATAGAGGCTTTGAAGGGTTGCTCCGCTTTGTTCTACTGCTTTGAGCCTCCTTCTGACCACCCCTCCTATGATGTATGCTTTACCACTTCCTCCTCCTCTTTTACACTACTACTTCTACTACTACTATTATTATTATTATTTCTTCCTCCTCTATTATTATTGGGGGGAAGTAAAATAGGAATTAAAAAATAATAATAATAATAATAATTGGTTGGGGGGGTTGTGGTGCAGGAATATATGGCAGAAGTGGAGGTTAGAGCAGCTCACAACGTTCTGGAAGCTTGTGCGCAGACAGAGTCTATACAAAAAGTGGTTTTTACATCCTCTGTTACTGCTCTCATTTGGAGGGACGACCTCACTTCTACCTTTTCTGATTTTGACGAAACTTATTGGACTGACATCAATTTCTGTAAGAAGATTGAAGGTAACTTTGCTAACTCCGCCACTTTTATTTAAAAAAAAAAAAAAAAAAATTGACCAAAGTTGTGTCTATATCTGTTTCACCAAAATTTCTTATACCTACCACTACTAGTAACACAGTGCCAAGTGTTTCTCCAATGATCAGCTGTGGCATGGTCTGTCAAAGACCCTGGCGGAGAGGACAGCGTGGGCACTGGCCAAGGATCGAGGGTTGAATATGGTGTCGATCAACGGAGGGCTCTTGATGGCCCCACACCTAACCATCACAAACCCTTACTTGAAAGGAGCGGCTGAGATGTACGAGAACGGAGTGTTGGTGACCGTTGATCTTAAGTTTCTAGTGGATGCCCACATCTGCGTCTTGGAAGACACATCGGCCTTCGGACGATATCTCTGCTTCGACTGCGTAATCAATTGCAATCAAGATGCCCTTGAGCTCGCCCGCATGCTATTGCCCACCTCTCAATCCCCATCTCCTCTCAGGTTTCTACTGCTTCTTCATCACTAGCAATCCAAGATGAGCGTGACTAAATTCTTCTCTTCAATGTGATTAGTTTTAATGTATTTGGCACATATGAGATATGATTGCATTGATAAATAGTTTTTTTTTTTGGTTAATTTGTGCATGCAGCTTGGAGGATACAACGGTCTACCAGCAGAGAATAAGCAACAAGAAACTAAACAAACTGATGGTTGACTTTGATACTAGTCTTCAGCTTCATTGATCTTACAGCCTCAGTGAAAGATGTTTACCCAACATACATGTCTTTTCACTCTTTTTTTTTTTTTTTTTTTTTTTTTTTTGTTTCCTTTTAAATATTCTTTGATATGTTAATTAGGACAAATGTATTTTCAACCTTAAATTAAATGTCATATATAACAAGGGAAAAGGTAGTAGTTAGAAGGGAACCGCACTGTATGCAGGGTTGCTGATAAAGTTCTCCCAAACGCTTCCATCCCTCACATTGTGGGGACTCTGCTGTATCCTTCAATTATTTGAATGACAATAATAATAATGGCTTCAAAAGATAATTTTGCATTTCAATCAACAATTGCGTCTCTTTTATCCATAATAACAATAAATAACTGCAACATATTTGAATATTAATAACAAATATCTCGAGCTTTTGTAGAGTCTTCAAAAGAATAACGTTCCATTTACGTTTTAAAAAAGAAAATCCATAAAATGCTCGCAACAATTTGTTAAATGACAACTTGTATATTAACCTATTTATCCAATTATACTACCAACTAAAAAACTAACTCATGCCCTCTTTGGCTTCCATTTTCTCTATATAAATACAGGACATTCATATAACATAAAAATTGTTTGACATATTACAAGCGAAGCAACATCTGCAGTAGACATTCTAACGGAGGCAATGTTAGGTAAGAGAGTTTAGGCACTGAGCGACATAGAGACGATTGAAGAAAGTTTAAACTTGCGCACTTTACTAGAATTTCCAGGCTGAAATAGAACCTCTGTGCTCGATCTTACAGCTACCTCCTTCCACTCGGAAGCTGAAGATCCTTCGCTTCGATAATCACGAGGAGAATACAAAACTTGAAGTGTCGAATGGGCTGCAACCGTAGCGGTGGAAATTTCAAATGAAAAGCATGTGGGTTAATGCCTCTATATGTACAAAACTATTTATTCAAAAAGGAAAACTAATATCTATTGCTATTGCCTATTGGGACAGGGAGATTACCTAACCCAAGCATACTCGTCTTCTGGATAATCAGACGGCCGACTTTTGATCTCTTTACATTTCTCAAGGCTTGAAGATCTTCCTGCTTTCCCTTGAACTCCAGAAATTCCCCAAGGACATATTTACTACCTTTCAGCTCCAACCTGTAGGGCCAATCAAGAAACAACTTCTTCATCAACTTTAAGTGGCCGTCATCCATTCAATAGGAAATGGAAGAAAAACGAAAAGACCAAATACCAATGGCCCCTCTCCTAAGTATTTTTCTCTCTAGGAAGGATGTTTATTTTACAATAATAACAATCATCCACGAAGAAGGAAAATACAAGCAAAGGAGGACATAATGTTCAAATCCTAGAATAACTAACCTATCCCACATTGGAGCCGTGCTGAGAATAAAATTGAGCTTCTCTTCTATAGACTCTTGCGTCTCTTTCTTTCCACCCCGGAAGGCACCCTTAATCCAGCCAGAAAACGTACTTTTATGTTCTGGTTTAAGTTGAGTCCACTGGTCATGTGCAATGACTTCTGATGGAAAAGGGCTTGACTGAAGGGTACTAAAAGCGGAAAAAAAAGCCATTTATTCGAAATCAAAGGGAAGATGGGCCAAACACAATAATGTTATAGCATAAAATTTTTAAGAGTGTTACAAAGTAGAGAAAATTCAGTGCTTGAGCATGTAAAGAATAAAAATAATGTGCATGTTTTGGAAAAATACGAGTCGTTGCACTTAAAAAATAACCAAATAAAACAATGGAAAACTACAAGGCTACAAGGCAATGAGCTTTAGCCAAATATCCACATATCATCTAAGATATGCAGTGGGACATTTTTTATCACATGTCTACGCACAAGGATAGCTACAGATTTATCTGTCGAAGAAAAAAAAAATACTGATCTTATCAATCGACTAAAGACGTACCAACATTTTGGATTGGGAAGTATAACTTTGCATGACAAGTATCCTTCCGGCAAAGCGACTCCTCTTTGTTCAAGATACGACTCAAGAACAGAAACTTGTTTTTTAACCTCTTCCACCTAAAATAGAAAGACAAAACAAATGAATTTTAAGACCAAGAGTAAGAGAAAAGGCTGAAATCCATAAATTCATTATTTGAGATATTCAAAATGTTGCCAGCTAAAATTTGATCAAGCAGTTACTACAAATCAGGTACTTAACATATACATATGTACCAATTTAGGCATTACAATGGCGGAAGCATAAAGCACACTCAAGAAGCAACGATTTGACAGCAACTTACTGGATCAGGATGATGTTCTGTTTTGTGCTTGCTCTCGCAAACCCAACTGCCATTTGCATTAACCAATAAAAATCCCGAGAGGTTCTTGACAGATATCACCACTGCCTCTCTGACCCAAGTTCAAAAAGAAAGAAGGATGTGAGAAAAAGGAAGGCGTGTAAAAACAAAAGCCAGTAGAAATTAGTCTATTGAGAAACATGAAGAAAAATAGGGCAAAGAAAACATCTTTTCAAAACTCTAAGTTACGATGCATAAGCACTAGGAGAGATATGTCTATCAATGATGTTCAAACAATCTTCTGATATGTGAATGAGATAGTTTCCACTTTCCTGGTAAGTGAAATGAAACCGCCGAACGAAGCCCAGTGGTTTGTTGAGTCAGCAGAGCAATTCTAACAACAAGCAAGTATTTGAAGATTGAAGGCTGTCAAAGTGGAAGGCGACATCCAGGTGTTTCATTTCAGGGGCATGGGTGCGGCATTTGGTGTTTCTTGTTAAGACAGTTAAAGATTGAGGCAAATATGTTAAAATTTTTGAACATGCAGTTAATGTTATAACCTATTAACATAGGGGTTAGTTGTATGATCTGTGATTAGCAGAGAAAGAAACTAGGAATTCTTAATAATAATGAGTGTAGAAACATGGAATTGTTTGCGTATCTCACTGTTAGAGAGAGAGCTCGTAAAACAAACTTCAGATTATATGTCTAAAATCGAAATTGGAAATAGCGAAACACTCAAAATAAAAATAAAAAATAAAAAAGTGAAACTATTATAAGCTGTGTGACATTTGATGTGGAATGTGGAAGAGAAAGCAGAAAACTTGGGAAGATTAAAAATAGAGACCCAGAATGGAAAGGAGAGAAGGAATAGTGAGTGTAAGGAGAAAAGAGTTACCCTTCGGTGAGAAGAACAATATCGATAGCCTGTTTGGTGGCGGTGTCAGCGTCTGGTAGTCGAAGCCCCACATACGCCTTCCCACCATAAAGCTTTTCAAGTCTGCTCACAACTCACAATTCTCAATTGTATTACACTTCCTATTCAAGGTTTTTCTTTTCTTTTATCAATTTCTTTTCAGAGCCAAACACTCCAAATTGGAAAATCATAAAAAGAAAAAAAAAATGTTGGAATAATCGGAAAAGAGAGAGAGAGAGGAGGAGGTGGGTACCGATCGGCGACGGAGAAGAGAGCACGAGAATCGGAAGAATCGAGGTCCAAAAGATCGTCATCGTAGAAGAAGCGCTTCACCAATCTGTAAATGATAAGACCGCACAGAATCTGCACCCACATCTCTCTCTCTCTATCTCTCTCTCTCTCTCTCTCTATCTCTCTCTCTCTCTCTAGCCTCTCACTCTACCATCCACAACAACAGTTCAACAAAGATTAACCAAACACAAAACCCAAAAAAAAAAGGCAGAAAGCAAAAAGCTTTCTACGAGAGAGAGAGAGAGAGTGGAGAGATAGATGATTAATTTAATAGGCTAATCAGATATTTAATCAAATTAAAAGTGTATTTACTGAATAAAATGAAATAATGTAATTCTGAGTCTGGAGTCTGAGATGAGATTGTTCTTCCTTTAATTCACGAATCACGTCCGACGACTCTCCTCCTCCCGCTCCTCTCCTTTGACCTCCCCATTTTTCTTTCTTTTTTTATTTTATTTTTTTTTCTTTCTTTCTTAACGACTAAGTTCCTGTTCAGATTCTAGAATACGTCTTTTACACGCTTATCTCGTTATTTTTTCGATCAAGAAAAAAAAATAAAATAAAATAACAAGCCAAATATTTTGGAAATTTAGCCCAAAAAAAAATAATAATAAATAAAAGCTTGTCGTTTTTATGGTGAAATTTTTTCACTCCAGTACTCTTTTTTCCTTCTTTTTTTTTTTTTTTTTTTAAATAGCTAAATTTTTCCTTGTCTTTAGAAAATCAATTTTTTTTTTCCTGTGTTTTATAAGATTTTTCCTTATTTAATCAAAATTGTTGTCGTCTAGCATCAACTAATGGACCCTCTATCAATAAGCCCCACTCGATTTTTTTATTTTTTAATGGAAATAGTTATCCGGTGTACAATCAACCAACTCTGCTCTTAATTAATCAAAAGCTATACACTAGCAAAAAGTATTTTATTTTAGTACGTTAATGAAGAATTCTACAAAATGAAGAGGAAAAGGAAAAGGGAAAAAGATAAAAAAAATTAAAAATTAAAATTAAAAAAAAAAAAAAAAAAAAAAAAAGTTGAAAAAGAGTCGGTGGGTGGGCAATCGGCAATAGGGGTTGTGGGGCAAGAAAATAAATAAAAGAAAATAAAAGGAAAAGATGCAACCTTTGGCACCCTCCAAACTCACAATCATCTTCATTTTTTATTTTATTATTATTATTATTATTTTAATGGAATCAAAGTTCAATTGTTCCACATCGTCTCCTCTTGCCCTTTTGTTAAATTCTTTTGAATGTTGTTGCCTAATAGATTACTTTCTTACCCACATTTGAATTTGCTAAGATTTTTAGAGAGAGAGAGAGAGAGAGAGAGAGAGAAGGGGTAAAGGACAAGAAAAAGACGAGCATGTCTGCTTTTTAGGTTTTCATGTGGTACCAACCATATGGACAACGTTTTCTTCTCCATTCTTTACAAAGAAGCCAGCCATCAAACCATTCTCATTTTCAAATTCAAACCTCTTTCTTTCACTTTTATTAACCACATCCCCAACTAAATAAACGCAAACGCTCTTTTCTTTTTACACAAAATCACTGCTCAACCGCCCCTCTTTTTTCTTTTTCTTTTTTTTTTATTGCAAAAAATTTATAGAGTTTTCTTTTTTTTTTTCCCTCTCTCTCTCTCTCTTTCCTTTTGCTGAAACAATCATAATTAATATGCACTAAATCATAAATAAACGCAAAAGCTGACTCTGTTTGCTCTTCGTATAAATTGTTGGTGAAAAAAAAATAATAATAAAAAGCATCTCTTTGAAGACCAGAACCACGTGCATGTTACAGTCTTCTTTTTTTCTTTTTTTTTTTCAAAATGATAAACTAAGAAAAACTCTAAAATTTATTAAACTTAGGGGCCACTAAAACAAATATTTTCCCTAGTAAAATCTTCGAAGCTATGACCCTATACTAACATCTAAAAAAACAAAAAAAAACAAAAACAAAAACAAAAAAAGGACAATTGTCAAGACAAGCCTATAAAAAATGTTTTAGGTTTAGGTTTAGGGTCAAAAGATTAATGTTGATTAGTAAAAATTAAATAAGCACATGCTTCATTGAAATTTGAATCTCTCTCTCTCTCTCACACGCACACACACATGGAAAGAGCTGTATTAGCCCCCTAAATGACTATACCCCCTTTAAATTATAATAAGAAAACCTAAGATACACCAGCTGTAAGCATCCCTAATTCTTTATTCCTATTTCCTAATGGAGATAAATAAAAGAATGTCTTTTTTTTTTTTTTAATCTTTTTTTAGCAATGATTTGAGCTCTTTAATAAAAATATACATAAATCAAAAGCATAAATATCTATGCATTATGTATTTCAAATGAAGCAACCTCCAAAGTATTTTTCTCTCCTTTACTTTTCTTTCCTCTCAGTTTAAGGATTTAGACATACTATATGTATCCAGCACCATATTTCCAACAAAAGCTCAAATATAACCATGAGTTTATCCTTCCATTTAGAATAAAAAGGGATCAAAATCCCATTCTAAAAATAAAAATTAAAAAAAAAAAAAAAAAAAAAAGAACAAATTTCATGTTATCACTCCTTTTCACAGAAGATCTAAACAAGAATAACATGAACCCAAAAAAAGGAAAAAAATAATAATAATAATAAAAAGAGAGAGAGAGAACATCCTCCTCGCATACAACAATTGAAAAAATACGAGAATAACCAATAATAATAATATAAAAAAAGGCTAGAAAATAATACAACAAACCTTTTTTTTTTTTTTTTTTTCTTTTTAAGACCTATTCTGAATATCAAAAAGAAAAAACAACTAAAAAAAAAAAAAACCAATCATGTTTTAAGCTTAAAAATGACATTTTAACCAGTATTACCACTTGTCTCTCTACTTCTGGTTGTTGGGTGCCTTTTTCTTGAGCAAGCTTCCGAATTTTCCAAGCAAAGGCTTCTTCTTCTTCTTCTGCTGTTGCTGCTGCTGCTGCTGCTGCTCCTTTGTTGGCGAGCTCCCCGCCGCCACCATCCTCATTGTTCTCGGCGGAAGACACTCCATTTATCTGATCAAAGCTCTCCACCTCCTCCACTTTCGCATCAGCATCCTCTTCCACTGACTCCTGCTCTGCACCTTCTCTCTCCGGTGAGAACTCCTTCTTTTCGATCTTGCAGCTCTCCCACATTTTGTACTCCACTTCTTCTACCGTCACCTCTTCTCTCTCTTTCTTCTCCTCTACCTCCTTTGCCGGCTTTCCGTGCAAACGCTGCTGCTCATCAGCTTCATCCTCCTTCGAAATGTTATTGTCCGTTTCCCGTGAATTTAGTACTACTCCTGGTACTTCTTCGCTGCTAGGCTTTTTCTCTTCTCTTGCGTGTCCATTCTCTTCTGAAAACTCAACTACCTTGGGAAGCAAGTCATATTCCTTTTCGCTGTCCGTCACCTCCCCATTTTCCTCGTTTTGCTTCTTGGCCGCAATGGCTTCTTCGAGCTCCTTTGAAAGTTCTTCGACTTTCTTCAGCGAAGCAGCCTCCTTTTCTCGAAGCTCCTCATTTTCTTGAACAACACTCTGCAGCTCATTCTCTTTGTCCAACACACTCTCCTTCAGTTTCATGTTCTCAGCCTTTGCTTCCGTGAGCGCTTCCTGCAAGTAGATCACCTCGGATTCGACTTCTTTCAGGCTATCCTTCAATTGCGTCTCTTCCTCCTTCATGTCGCATGCTTCTTCCTCGGCGTGTTTCAGCAAATTCACCAGCCTATTCACTTCCTTTTCCATCGAAGAACTCTCCTCTTCCGATTTCTTTACACAATCCACCAGATGAAGCTCTTTTTCCTCCCACTCAGCCTTGGACTTTTGAAACTCGGTCTTCGATTTCTCTATATCGCTAGTAAGACAATCAATTTCATGTTTCGCTTCATCAAGCAAGGCTTCATACTTGTCTTTGGTTGCTTTCAAGACCAACTTTAGGTCTTCCATTTCTGACTCGAAGCTTTCGTGCTCAACCTGAGTTGACAGAAGCTTCTCTTTCGCTTCCCTCGCTTCTGCCGAGACTTCATGCAATGCTGAGGCTAAGCTCTCCATCGCCTTCTTGCTCTTCTCCTCTTCGTTCCTTGAATTGTCCAACTCATTTATGAGTTTGTGTTTCTCTTCCAGTAGTGTTTGAACACTCGACGCTGCAAGCTTCTCATTATTCAAAGCCTGAATCTTCTCCTCCCTCACAGTTTCCAGCTCCGACTTAAGCGACTCAACAATTTTTGCCATTTCAGAAGTTTCTTGCTTGGCAATACTAATTCGATGCTCCGACTCCTCAAGATCGCCTTTCTGTCTTCCGATTGTGATTTCCAAGAGACCTACCTTTTCTTTAAGAGCTGCGATTTCAGCTTCCGCATCATGTAACAGATCATTGTTTCCCTCCAATTGTTTCATCACCGAATCCAGCGACTCTGATGCAGATCTTTCCAACTTCCGCGCTTCCTCAACCTGCATTTCCATTTCCTCGACCCTCGTCTTCCACTCCTCTGCCAAACTCCGTGCATATGATTCAGCCATCTTCACTGCCTCAAGCTCCACATTGAGCTGCTCAATACAAGCCTCTTTCTCCACCAGCTTCTCCTCATTAACTTTCGCCTCCTCAAGTTGTTGTCTCAAGGATTCTATCTCCGTATTCAGCTTCAACACTGTCTTGTTATTCTCATTCATCTCCATCTCAATCTTCGAATCGAGCAAGGCCTTCATCCGGGCCAACTCTGCCGAGAGAATCTCCGCCTTTTCGGCTTGAATCTCGGCGATCTTTGTTGCATCATCAGCGTGACTCAACGCTTGATTCTTAGCATCGCATGTCATGGCTAATTCTTGTTTTACCCTCTGAAGCTCCTGAGTTGTAGAGAGAAGAGCAGACACATCAAGAGCATGTTGGCTCCTCACAGACTCAATCTCCTTCTGCCATTCCTCTTCCTTCCTTTGCGCAGCTTCGATCCCAGCCTGCTCCAACTCGACGGCTCGGAACTTCTCAATCTCGGAACTATCCTCCGCGCGCTTTTGCGCCACCAGAGCCTCTCTGAGCTTCTCATTCGCCTCCTCGGCAGCTTTCTGCGCTTCGTTCAATTCATCAATTGCTTTCGCCTTCTCCTTCTCAACCAAAACTATCTGTTCTTTGGCTTTCTTCAGATCTTCCTGAACAAGATTCAGCTGAGCTTGCAATTCCGATCCCTTTGCGATCCGCGTCGGTTGTTTCTGATAATCAACAATGCAGAATCAAGTACCATCATTACATCATGAAAAAGAATAGCTAAAACCAAACTGCAATTATGATGAAAGCTAAAATGTGCAGAGCAAAGAGGAAAATTTTCGTAGTGGATAATCATAATTGTGAAAAATCTAAAAAACATGTAAATCATGTGATAAAATGCCCACATTGCACAGTAATATATCTTCTTTTCTCTTCGTTATAAAGGCTGGAAGAAGAGAAATACATTTCAATTTCGTTGTTACAGCATTTGAAGATGAAGACTTACTTCTGGCGTGGTGGTGGAGGCGGTGACTTTGGGAGAACGGCGATCGGCTGCGGATTTGGAGGGGACGGAGCGCGGGGAGCGATCGATGGAGAGGCGAGAATTTTGGAGAGGGGAAGGGGAATCGGATTCTGATTTGGGGATTCCCCTGCTGCCAATTGGTTTGCTGACCCTGGGAGTTGCTGGTGATGCCTTGCCGGGAGTGTCGGATAAAGAAGATCTGTGTTTTCCCAAAAGTTTCAGTTCAAAAATGTCAGTCACTCCCTAATTCTATTATTGTCAACAACAATCTATACATAACGGAAGTTTTACAACCATGTTAGAAAACTCAAAAGGGTGTCAAGAAAATCATGGATCTGAACCTAAAGCTGCAAAATTTATGACGAAATTCAGTACAGAAGAACACACACAAAGTAACAGTCTCGGAATCAAACTAAAAAAAAAAAAAAAAAAAAAGAACGTAAATTTTGCAACTTTGTACTAAATTAGGAGAGAGATTAGACTTAAAAAAATCACATTTTGCAAGTGAAATAAAGAGGCAAAAAACAAACACTTTTTTCATTGATATTTTTCCTTTTCTTGGGTGGAAAAAAAAAAAAAGTAGATCCAATTTGAATGACAAGAAAATTAGGATGGTCATAAATGACTAAAATGAAGCAAAAACAAGAGTTCAGAAAATAGTAGGAAAGCCCAGAGTCAGATTTCTCGGTGTCTTAGAGAGAGAGAGAAGGAGAGAGAGAAAGAGAACTTACTTAGTCTTGGAAGCCATGGGGAGGAGAGCGGATGAAGGTGGTGAAGAAAAGAGTTGGTTTTGATTTTGTTAGGAAAGCGGCTAAAAAAGTGGTGACATTGTAAGAGATGAAAAGAAAACGTAAACGGAGAAGAAAATATTTCAGATCAGAGACTTTTAAACATTTCTATGTTTGTCATGTTTAATAATCAGAAGAAAGAAGAAGAAGAAGAAGACGAAGAAGAAAGAATTTACAAAGTAAAAAAAATTTTATTTTTATTTTTATTTTTTAAAAAGGCAAAAAACAAAATAATTCAGAGTTTGGTTATCCTGTCTCTCAAGTGGCCACACTCCTTTTTCGTTTCTCACAGCTCAGCTCAACTCCTCTTTGTTAAGTTTGCAAAATATTTGCAAATCCGTCTCTCTCTCTCTCTCTAAACGTAGATTTTCAGGTTTGGAGGACGGTGAAAGTACTAAAATGCCACCCGAGTCTTATTAAAGAAGTGAAGAGAGTGGCGTCAAAGGGTAAAAGGGCAAAGGTAAAACTTTAACAGAGGCAAAAGTCACTCCTCTCCTCTCCTCTCCTCTCCTCTCCTCTGAAATCTAACCATGCTGGATTGCTGTTGCTCATTGCTGATTGCTGACCCTCTTTTCACGGATTGGATTTCTTGTCCATTCTCTCTCTCTCTCTCTCTCTCTCTCTCTCTAACTGCTTTTTCTTTTCTCTTTCTTTCTTTCTTTTTTTTTTAATAATTTTTTTCTTTTTTTATTCTGGTTTTGGAGTTAAGCAATGTTTTCTACTTAAATACATATTGATTTTACACATCAAAAGCAAATATTTATTTTGTCCACTGACCTTTTTTTGCTCTGAAAAATTATCCTCAAATATATATCCAATCTTATGTTGCGTTTAGTTTACAAGTTTTGAATGAAATTTTTATATTAAACTTGAATTGATTTTTAAAAAATTAATTATATTTTTTATTGATTTTTCAGAAAAGACTAAAATGATTAAAATTTTAGATTTGAACCTTAAAATCAAATGCATCATTTAGTATTTTATTTTTTATTTTACTAGTTACATTATCTTGAACATTTTTAGTTGTTATGCACACTATTCTTTTATCATTATTTCATTAAAAAAAATTTAAACACATTCTAATCATATGAGCTTTAAGGATAAAATCATAATTAAACGTTTTTTTATAAGAAAATTATACCTTCAAAATATTTATGATGAAGCTATATATCTTTGATAATGGTATAATTTTCTTCCAAAATATATCTAATAAAAGTATAGTTTTCTTTCCAAAAAAATACTTACTTATTTTTTTATTTTTAATAAAACTCATGTAATCAAAAATATGTTTAATTTCTATCTAATTAAACGGAATACTGACACAAGAGTCTTTATATAATAGTAAAATAGTTCAAGATAGTATGATATAAAAAATCAAAAATCATAAGTTAACATGAGACAAAATGTATGGCATATATGACCATTTGTAAAAACAATCAAAAAATAAAAGTAAATAGTTGTAATTCTAATAAAAAGCAATCAAATGAAACACGGAAGCTTGCCTCCATAGTGAAATAGAAGATTAATAAACAAAATTAATTAAAAAAAAATTTGATGGTTCCCAACTCCATAGTGAAATATGCATTTTTTAAGGTGAATAAATTCAAACTTTATATCTTAAATTAAATTACGTTTGCAACATTAAAATTTGTAAAAAGGAAAATAAATTGTTTGGTATACTATGCATGTTGGTAACTCCTTCATTATCCAGTCCTTAATTAATGTCAACCAGTAAGTTTTTTTTTTTTTTTTTTTTTTTAATTGTTATAACCGCTACCTATCTTTACACTAGCAGTTTAAAAGTCATTTCAGCCACTTGAAAATGACTTCACTAGGCCCAATAAATCCGCAATTTTTGACAACCCGATTAAATGCAAATTCAATGCAATTGTAAACCACATTAAGTTCCATTTTCTTTTAACCTCGAAAAAAAAAAATTTCCTTTGACCTTGATATAACATAAAATGGTTTTTTTTTTTTTTTCCTCCATTTTATTTTTAAATAAAAGAAAATGCTCAAGACTCATTAAGGTAGTTAAACCCTCAAACCTTTGATATAAAATTTGAAACCAAAATACGTAACCAAAAGTAAACTAATCGACACTTGCATGTTACAAGTATATAGGTGCGTGCACTAATCAAGAATATTAGTGGCAGGAATGGGCACTAATATGCATTATCACTGTTCTTATGTAATCATACCTATATTAGTAAACTAAAGATATTTATATGATATGAAATGAAATAATTAGATTACATCGACATTTTAAAATGTATTTTCCAACTATATGAAGACTACATTATCAATAATGATAAACAATATTGTTATTACAAGAATTGACCTTATAGGAACTAGAGGTGTCCTTTCCAACTCAAATTTGGATAAAAGCATATAATAATAATGATGATGATAATGAGATTTTGTAATATTGACAAAATGGAGAGCATTACATGGCGTAATATGGAATGTTAAATTGAAATAGGAATGGTTATAGGGAAAAGCCCTTTTTTGTAAGGTGGGAAGCTGACTAGTAACCAACGAACTCTAACATTTTGCCTTCAAGGTGTGGCAAATTATTATTACAAGTGTGTGACATGATATAAATATATAAATATATAAATAAATATATATATATAATTGAATAGATAGAGATAGAGATATATTAGGTGAGACTTCATCTTAGAAAGAGGTTGTGAAAAGAAAGTAGAAAATGGGGGGGGGGGGGGGGGGGGGGGGGGGGGGGTGGTGTTTTTCATAATATTTGATTCTTGACGTGTGCATCCCCCTCCCTATGGTAAGACTAATTAACAAAATTAGTTTTGGTACTCAATTTCATTTTGGTATAACAATCATAACAATCATAAAGAGTAAGAGTAAGCACCCCCCCCCCCCCCCCCCCCAAAAAAAATCAACAGAAAAATTTGATTAATAATTTTTATTTAAAGGAGATAAGGACTTGCAAACTCCTCATGAGAGATGTTTGCTTATTTATCCGGAGTGTATCAATCAATAGATTAATAAGGTACTTATCACTCACAGCTCCACAGCAAATTAGGCTAAGACAGATTCACCAAAAAATTCCCCCCCCCCCCCCCCCCTTTTTCATTATTATAATTATCATTTATTAACAAAATAAGTTCCAAAATAAGCAAAAGTGTAAGTGTTAGTTTGGTCTGTTGTCAAACCAACATAAATATTGGTTACTAGATCATATATCCATAGATATACACCTGTTGTTGTTGTTGTTGTTGGTAATGAATTTCTCCACCAACGGCCTGCTGATTGCATTTGCTTCATCTTTGCCGCCGCAGTCTCTTTGAGAATTGGGGCAAAACGATATCTAATCTTATTGAATAATAGGTGACTTTAAGCCACCCGTTCTCTTTCTCTCTCCTTTTTTTTTTTTATTTTTTATAAAATTTATCATATGTCCAAGATTCATTAAACTTTATTTTATCATCCGATGATTCCCACATGTATTCATGATTTAAATATATGTGTGTGACTCTAGATTTTTTAATTTATCAATCCGTGTGATTCAGTATGAGAGTAGGTATTTAGCAGCTACGATCCGTAATGTCGATTTGATAAGTTATCAATTTACGTGATCGTCGATATTGTTATTTGTCATGCTTCCCCTATAGACACATATTTGCAGTATTAATTAATCATTACAACAAAAAGCTATATGTAAATATAGACACTTAAAAGGAATAATTGAAGAAAGTAAGCGTGAAATCCATGGTACAAAAATGGTATATGACACAAAAAAATGAAAAGAAAGGAAAGGAAAGGAAACGAAATAATGTAGCATAATGGCAGCGTCCAAAGAAGAAGGGAAAAAAAAGAAAAGAAAAGGAGGTGGCAAGAGGTGAATGGGTGGGGGCAGTAATGATACATTATACAGTGAAGAAAGAAGAAGAAGTGGGTAGCAAATAAAAATTGTCAAAGCGTGTGTGTACAAGGTAGTAGTAGTAGTAGAAGTACGAGGATATCAGAAAACATAAGTCAATCAGAGCAGTGCAGAGCAGAGAATGAGAACAACACACTCCCACAGCCAACAATCCCACATTCTCTGGTCTCTGTCTTTGTCCCCAAGCATTGCTTTTCTTTTATTTTATAACCTTTAGCCTCCAAATTCTTCCTTCTACTTCTTATCTCTAACTTCATGTCCGGCATTTTTCTTTTTTCCTCTAATCTTTTCCACTTCTGTAGATATTTTAGGCACGCGTTTGGTGCTAAGGTTTGGATTATAGAATTTAAGTTTAGATTAATTGTGCGTTATTGAGGCGTTTGAATTGCTTGAGTTAAATAGTATAAAAACTTAAAATGTATTCGGGAAAAAAAAAAAATCAATATGAAACTTATTTTGTTCGTCTTGAAATTCTATGCAATTTTTATTTTAACTTCTCTACCCAAAATTATAGACTTTTAGAGTTTGAGTTACAAAACTGTGTCAATCGTAAAGCTGAAGGAAAAAAAAATTTGGTTTGTAGAAGCAGTGTTTGGATTGGAGGTCTAAACACTCCCTAAATCCAGTGTTTAGAAGCAATAATGGTTCTTTTTTTAAAATTATTTTTCTTTTTCTTTTTTTCCTTTTAAAATTTGCTGATAGTGATTGTCACCATAAATTATCAACCAAACTCATTATTTATATAAATGTCTAAATTAAATACAATGATTTAAAAAAAAAGTCCATTTTCTTCTTTTATTTACATAAAAATCTAAATTGATACTTAGAAAAACCATACTACCCTTTTCATCAAGAATTGAAACTCAACAAATAAAGAATAGATTAAAAAAGGAAAGAAAAAATCTCTAAAAAAATGTAAAACTAAACAAATCTTTTATAAAAAGAAAAAAAAAAGATCATTTCACTTGCTTTATTATAAAGAAAAAGGGATCATAACTGATATTAGTTGTATGATACATTAAAAACAATCATTATAATAAATAATAATTCATTAAAATAAACTTCACAACGAACATATAAAAAAATTAAATAGATATTGTAAAAAAATATGAAAAATTTTGAAACTTAAAAAAAACATCATAATAATAAAGTAATTATCATTAAGAAAAATATATCATAATGATATAGTAATACCATAAAGGAAAAAAAGCATAACACATTAAAAGGAAAAAAAAACATCATAATGATATAGTAAATATCATAAAGAAATAACAATTTCATCACACATTTAAACTTTAAACTAGAAACTAACTATTAAAAAAAATACCAATAATAATAATAAAATAAATAAATTATCACAATAACGTTATAATTATCATAAAGAATCTAAGTTATACTAAAACATGGGTTTCTAATAAATATAAATCATACTTAAGAAATATGTTTATAAAAAACCTTAATTATACTAATAAGTCATTACTATAATAAATAACTAGTTGTTAAGATAAAGATACAATAATGATGAATAAATAAATAAAAATATGAATCATAATAAAGGAAAATAAAGTTAAATATAATAAAACGGTAAAATATGTACTACAAGTAGTTGTTTTTTTAAAAATAGACATTTATATTATATTATTAAAAAAAATAGATATATTTTAAAATGAGATTCTAAAAATAGATTTTTTATATAATTATTTCTAATTTTTAAAACTAAGTGAGAATATAAAAGAGGGTCGTATACTATCTTACATGTATGTCAATTTCTAGTTGATTAAAGAAAACAAAATAAAAAATGATAAATGCAATTCAAACAAGTGGGTAGTCTTCAAATGTAGTTGAAGGTGGTGTGTGATACTGATAGTACACGTACACATGACACAACTACTAAAGCATTTATTTCCAAAACACACCCCACACACACACACACACACCCCCCCCCCCCCCCCCCCCCCCCCCCCCCCCCCCCAAAAAAAAAAAAGGAAAAAAAAAGGTCGAACAAAGGAGGGGGAAAGAAGAGAAATATGTGCAAAAGTAAAGAGGCTCGTGAATTGTATATAATTGCCTATTGGTGAATTTTTCTTCCTTACATTTATATATACTAGTTTAAAACATGTACGATATATATAATTGAATATATTTAAAAAAATTATTTAGATAAAAAAATATATGAGTAATATTAGAAAAAAAAATCAACAAAGTAATTGAATATTAAATAAAAATAGGCATGAAAAAAAAACACTAAAAAGATTTAAAAATATACCAATACAAAAAAAGGACTAAAATGAAAAAATAAAATTTGGGCCGATGGAAAAAAAAAAAAAGAAGAAGGAAAACTTAAAGACCAAAAAAATAAAAATAAAAAAGTATACATGAAAATAAAAAAAAATATATCAAAAAAAAAAAAAGAATGCATGAAAAAGGACCAAAAAGATAAAGGGACTAAAATGTTAAAAGTATACCTGAAAATTAAAAAAAAATTAAAAAAAAATGCATGAAAAAGGACCAAAAAGATGAAGGGACGAAAATGTAAAAAGTATACCAATACAAAAAATGATTAAATAAAAAAATAAAAAAGGCATTAAAAATACCAAAAAGATAAAAGGATTAAAATGTTAAAAATATACAAATACAAAAGAAAGGACTAAAATAAAAAAAATAAAAAAAATTGGGCCAAAAGAAAAAAAAGGAAAACTAAAGGACCAAAAAATTAAAAAAAATGAGGCATGAAAAAAGATCAAAAAGTTAAAAGGACTAAAATGTTAAAAGTATATCAATACAAAAAAAGGACTAAAATGTAAAAAAATAAAAAAATTTGGGCCAAAAAAAAATTAAAAAAGATTTTCGTCCAAAACGTTTACGAAATCAAAGTCTACAGTAGTGAGCATTCTCACTTCTTATATATGTATGGATATACATGTATATGTTGAAACTGAAAAATGCATATACTCCTCTTTTTTTCCTTGTACTTTCAGTTTTCCATATCTTATAATTAAATCACAAATCCAATCTTCCCTAAATTACAAAAAATAAAAAATAAAAATCAGAAATCGAATCCAACCCAACCCAGTTGTGAAACTGCACAAGCATTCAAACAAACGTATGATGGGTTGGTGGGTGGGTTTAAGATTATCCTTTTATTTTCCATTTTCGTTGCTTTAGTAAGAGATATAATAGAGGAAGAGGAAGAAGAAGAGAAAATGGGAAAATATTTTTAAATGTTGGAAAGTCCAACATTGAATTATATAATTAGGGTTGTGTATTAGTAGCTGGTGAAGAAATAAATATTTTGATATGAATGAGACAAAGCACAAAAAAAAAAAAAAAAAAAAAAAAAAGGATTGGAAGAAGGTGGCTTATCTTTTGGATATTAATGGTTTTGAAAATGTGACAGCGCTGTGTATCTGTAAATGTGTAATTGTTGTAACATTAACATTTTAACCAGAAGGAGTAATGGAGTAGATAAATACATAAATAAAATTATAGAAGAATAGAAATGATGTGTCACCACTACTTTATCACACATGCAAACATTGCACATGTTCTTTCCACATGTTACGTTATATATAAATATATATTTATATATTTATATATTTATATATTTTTTAACAACATCATCATCATCTCCTTTATCATTGACGATGAGAATGCAACACCACCAACAACCACCAAAAAAAAAAAAAAAAAAAAAAAAGTCTTCATTATGGACCTTAAAAAAGAAAAGGAAAAAAAGAAAAAAGAAAAAAGAAAAAACGTATATCCTAATAGCAAAGTGTTGCAGAATTAGAACCTCCTGTACTCGGGATGTTTTTAATTAGGATTAGGTAAAAAACAAAGATAATTAGGATTAGGTAAAAAAACAAAGAGAGCAAAATCCAATTATAATAAGCGCCAGAGCTAGAGGAATGCCGAAATATGGATATGTATGGTTGTATATCGTATATATTTATAATATATATAATAGAAGTAAAAGATTTGGTTAAGATAGCGAAAACAACTGTCATCCACATGGAAGTGTGAAGGAATTGGCTGAAGATACAGCCAACGCTTAAGAAAAAAAAAAAAAAAAAAAAAAAAGGTGGCTGCAAATGAAGGAAATAAAGACAACCAAAAAAAAGTAGGAAGGCACTAACTGATGTGCTAAGCATGTTGCCTTGTGAGGAACTCTTTGACGACTGCTTACCTCTTTTGCTTATCGCTTATTGTTTATTGCATCATCACATCACAATCACAAGTGTGATAACATTAGTAAAAGAGAATTGTCGCATCCCCCGCTGCTATGCAAATAACAAAATTATTTATTTATTTATTTATTTTTACCCTCTTTGGGGGACATAGTTGGGCCTCTCATTAAACTGAAAAATATAAAAGGCGGTACCTACTTAAATGCACCTTCCTGCTCAGCTCTTCCCTCAAAGACACTAACTTTTTGTCTGCATCCCATCCTCCTTGCACACATCTCTCTGTTCTAAAGTGTGTCGTCTAAGTTTAAAACCTAAAATCCCCTCATTTCGTGGAAATAATAACAATAACAATAACAATAATAATAATAATAATAATTAAAATGAAAGGAAACTTCCTCAAGACTGTTTGACTCACTAATTAAAAAGGCAAGAGCATGTTGAAGACCAAATGTCGAACCAAAAACGGAAAAAATAAAAAGCATAAATGACCCACCGGCTTATGAGCACATTAAAAGTAAATGGAAATGCGTGTACATGAATTGAAGATAGAGAGGAGATGGAGAGAATGTCTACCCTCTTTCTACAGACACAGATTATAGTTAGTTGTTTTTTTACATACTTTTTAAGAACAGAAGGTGATCGGTAAGAATATCATCATCAATGTAAAATGTCAAACATCATCATCATATGAAACATGGGAACTGGTGGTGCAGCCAGATGCTTCAGGATCCTCAGCCCCACAACAATCATAGAACTTGGCCGCATATGGCGGATCATCCGGCCCCAGCTCATAGTACCTCAATAACCAAAAATCAAATGCACAAAACTCATCAACAAAGGGAAATTTCCCTTTTAAATAACAAAAAAAGCTTGTACTAAAAAGAGTATTAAGAATGACAAGGATCTGACCAAGATTTCTTAAAAAAACCAAATTGACAAAATTACAACCACATATTAAAATATTATCCTCCTCTATCCATATGTCTTCTCAATTCCATTAGATTCATGAAACATCATTCCAAGGGAACTACAAAACTTTGTATATTTCATATTCGGATATGTCTATTTATCCATCTAATATTCCTGCATACTGAAACTAGTCTGAGAATTTTGAAAACCAAGTTGTCAGATTTACACATAAGAACCTTGTTGATTGCAAAGAGAAAAATAAAAAAATCCTAGAATATTTATACATTGGATAGCTAGTTGCTTTCTCATTTTACTAGCATAGATGATTGCTATCCACCCTAAACTCATAAAGGGGTCTCCTGAGACCATTGTTAACGGTGATAAAGAAGCCATTATTCTTGAAGGGCCTCGTTTGGTAGAGAGAGAGAGAGAGAGAGAGAGAGAGAGAAAAGTGGTGGACAGATGCGGGTGAGGAATTTCATAATCTTCCAAATGATTCTAACTTTTTTTAAATCTTTCTAAAGTTGGAAGGATTCAAGATTGGACAAGGGTATTCGTACCAAACACAACAAGAGAAAGGTCTTCCCCGTCCTTCCTCGCCTAGGTTAACTATTGTTCCTTACACAGCCTTAGTTGTTTTGCGGAAACTAATTCCGCTTTCCGCTGTTTATGGTTGTTCCTTTCTTGACCCACCCAACCTGACAAATCAAGATTTAAAAAAAAAAAACAAAAACAAAAACAACTGCCCTCAACCTTTATCAAAGGCCACGGTATTGTTGTTGACTTGTATTGTTATTAGCTTATCTCCATTTCGTCTAAACTGACTTGTATTGTTATTAGCTAAAGTTTTCAACAACAAAACTAAAAGGGAAAAGTAACATAGTTCAATGTTACACTTACATTAAGCAACCATCAACACACACACATATTTTAATTTTGAACCTTCTGTAAGTTCTCTTTTTCAGCTGATATTATTAACGAAATATGATTTTTTTTTTTTCTTCTTCTTTTTTTTTTTTTATTTTTTATTTTTTTTTCAAAAAAGAAAAAAAAAATCTGAATTACACAGGGCTTCTTCCTATACCAATGAATTTCAATGGAACCAAACGAAAATACAAAAAAAGAACGAAAAAAATAATTCTCAAACAACCATTAGAATATTAAATTGGAATCAAGAATGGAAAGAAACTAATAAAAATCGCAATTTAACATTTTTTTTTTTTTTGGAAAATGAAAACAGATAGGAAAAAAGTAGAAGAAAAAAGAAGAAAAATAGGGGGGTGGATCTGAAAAGAGAGGAAGGAAACCTTTTCTGGTCATCGTGACGGCGACAGACGAAGAAAGAAGGATGAAATCGGCAAGACGACGGAGTGTTGGTCGATGGACTGAACGATTCTTTGCATCTCTTGCATACTTTCTTCCTCTCTCTCTTCTCCATTTCCATTCCGGATTGACTATTGCTGCTGATTCTTCTTCGTCTTCTCTCTGTCTCTCTCTCTCTCCGAACCACACCAGTCGGATCAAGTCACCTGTCACCACCTTCAATTCTGTAACTTATTAAAACAAAAAATAAAATAAAATAAAATAACAATTAAACGACATCTATCTTCTCATACGACATCATTCTTTTTACGGTCGTCTTTCTCCAGACACTCATTTTCCCATGCGACATCATTGTCCATACGGGATTAGCCTTTTTCTATTCTTTTTAATTCATTCCTCCTACGTCGTCGTAATAGGTAATTCAATTTCAGCATTAAAGCTTCCATCCCATACGACATCCATTGTTTTTCATATCATAAGGCAGGCACACTTGCCGTCCGTTCATTATGCGTCATATATATATATATATATATATATATATATATTTGACCCATCCTTTACACTTCCGTCTTCACCTCCTTTCGGAAAATGGAAATACGCACCTCCCAATACAACAACATTTTTTTCCCTCTCTATGACGACAGTCGTTTTTGCAATACAAACAACAACATTAATTATAGCTATATATATTTTTTGAAATGGGAATAGTATACTAGTATATTACGCAATAGTGGTTTTTTCAAGCAAACATAAGAAGTTCATGCTTTTACAGGGAATTTTTCATATTACCGCTTTTCAACAGTGTCGGGACTCAAAATCAGGTACGAAGAGCTCTCTCTTTTGATTAAAAATTTAACACTAAGCACGCCCTCAAAGAAAAAGAAAAAAAAAAAAAAAAAAAAAAAAAAAAAAAAAGAGACACATATATGTATATATCGGTAAATATGTGATAAAGTCTCATTTATATACCCTATCGGTATAGCTCATTTTTAAACCGTTAAGATGTAATCGAATGAGCTGACATGTTACTTATGCATGATAGTTATAATACAACTTACCTCATGCTAACATAAACTAAAAAATTTAAAAATAATATTAAAAAAATAAATTAAAAAGAAATAGATAAAAGACTCATTCCCTCCCCGGCCACCGGTGACACTCCCCGGCCACCGGTGACACTCCCCGACCAACGTCCCCCCGCTGACGAGCCAGGCCCCTTATCCCCCTACACCGACGGACTCCCCCCCCCCCCCCCCCCAATGCCGACAAGACCCAACCCGAGGTCCCCCCCACTCAAGCCCAGACAACCCCCCCAACGCTGACAAGCCCCAACCCGAGCCCCCCGACCCCCTGCGCTCAAGCCTAGCCCCCCCCCCCCCTCTCCTGAAGCCAGATCTGGTCGGCGTTTAGGGGGGGGGGGGCATCGACGTTTGGTGAGGGGGGGCTCCTCGAAGTCTTCGTCAGCGTGGGGGGACCGCCGATTGACTGGTTGATAAACCAATTTTTTTTTTTTAGTCTTTTTGAATTTCTATTTTTTTATTTTTAGTATATATAATATTATGTATTAAAGTACATTGTAATTATCATGCACAAACAACTTCCCAACCGTTCGATTAAATCGGAACGATTTAAAAATGAACTCCATCAATAGGATATATCAAAAGGGCATAACTCAAATAAAGCTTTATTTATTTTAATTTCATTTTTATTCCGCAGCTTAAAATCCAACATACTGCACAGCAGCACAACATCAAAGAATCAAATATTTCACATCAGGTCCTCAACCTCAAGCAAAAACAAAATGGAGGAAAACATATATATATATATATATATAGAGAGAGAGAGAGAGAGAGAGAGAGAGACCATCTAAGTAATCTACATCAATTGGCCATTAACAATAAATACTCCTTTATTGTCTTTATGGTAGAGAGACGGAGATTAAAAGAGAAGACACCCTCTGATGACCTCACCAAAAGAAAAATCTTGGATTAACTTCAAGCCTGCAAAAAGCTGGCATACTTGGCCCCCAGGAAAAGCCTCTGGATGCAAAGAAGCGCATTTTTGGTGACCTCGGCGTTCTCATGGTTCATCAGTTTCATCACCCGTTCCTTCGCCTTCAGGTCCGTCACTATGACTCGGCCTGCCGGATGGTGCTGTATGAACTGAGACAGATCGAAGCAAGCAACAGCCAGAGATCTCGGATCGCTTGATGTGTCCAAAATAGTGATTAACACCCTCAGAATCTGCCAACAAAAGGTCACCAACTATTAGTCTCTTCCAAGTTTCAAGTTTCACCATTAAAATTTCGTTATCGGAGAAGATATGGGAGAAAAGGAAGCACAAAATGTAACTACATACCTGAAAATCATTCTCTTCAAAATTGGTAATATTTTCACGCCAGAATGCAGGATCTTTGTGCATAGGAGACCAGTCAAGGTGGCCAAGCAGGACTTCTTGCTTGTACTTATCAAACGAGCTTAATTTTTTTATATTGTCTTTCAGGCCCTCTTCCAGTTGGTTCAGGGCATCCAATAGATCCTATCAAAATTTTCAAAACAACTAGAAAGGTCAAGGAAAGAGAAGGAAGAAAAAAAACAAAAAGAGGGCAAAAAAGAAGGCAGCAGGAGAGTAGATAAAGGACAAATTCAGGTATGCCACAGTTTTAGAGATTTACAAAAGGTTTCTATAGAATTTGTTCATCTAATACCGTCTGCAATCAATTTAAAAAAAAAAAAAAAAACGAAGCCAGAAACTATAAATTCAAGAAGCAACGGAAGTGCATCTCTTAATTTAACTCCAACCAGGACCAAGTCAAGACATTCTCAATCACTAACCTCATCACTCCATGCTTGTGCTTTCAAATTCTGAACAATTTGTGGCAGTCCAAGGTCTACCATTTGCGCACCAAAAGTCCCTTTGGAGAGCAAGTTCCTAATGGTCAGGACAACCACTCTAACAACCTACCACAAAATTGTCATCACAAATTACAAACGTGAAATAGAATATTAAGAAAACAGGCATCATGCCAAATTGATAAAATTGTCATGGTTGAAATCTGCAATGGAGCAAGGTGCAAGCTTCGGCCAACTAGTACAAGAACAATTAGATAACGATACTACAGGAAAGATAACAATTGTTATCTCTGAATATTATCTGAATTAAACAACGGCATGACCATACACAACTAAGCGGGGACAGAGGAAGGATTATATTGTATGAAAATAATTGACATGAGAACGAGCTTAGCGTATCAAGACACGAGATCCGCACCTTTTCCTTTGTGGAACTCTTGACAACTTCTATGAGTCGTGGGACGGTCCTAGAAGTAGCCAAGTACTCTATCGCAGGTTCATAGTAGGATAAGAGCCACACACAAAGGCAGGTTTCGTAGAGAAGCTGTTTCAAAGTAACATGTGGTTATTTTTAAAATCCTCCATATAGATATATATATATATATATATATATATAGACGTAGAAAACCAAATCGGACTTATTTTTCAATAATTGGGATATATAACATTGGGAGTAAATGGACGAAAACTCGGCGGTCATCCATTCAGTTACTATCCTTACCTGGATAGACTGTTGGGTGGATGCTGGAGAAATCAAGGGAACAAGCAACTTAACCCCATCAGCTTGAGCAAAAGACGATCTAACCACAGGTTCCTTGAGTAACGTTGCAAGGCAATTGATGGCAGTCGGGATGCCACGAGTAGGCTGTGAAGGCTTCTTAAGCTGCAGATGAATTTATCATCAGGGCCACAGCATAGGGTACAATATGATTAACATTTATCAATACATAGAAACTGGAAGAATTCTGGTTGGATGAATTAAAGGGTTCATCAAGGGCCAAACAGGTACTCTTATATTTCATCAGAAAGCAATATTTAGCAATTATTTTCCCATAAATGTAGCTTTTTAGTCACCAACTCACTAATCTAAATTACAAAAGTTAGGCAACCATCCGAAAAATTACTGGAACATTTTATTCTCTGGCATCGTCACAAAGGAGAATACAACATAAGCACGTGATGTGTTTAAAGCTATAACCCAGAGCTGAAAGCTTACCTGTGCACAAAGCCATTCTACCAATCCTTTCAAAACATCATCAATAGTAGTGAGTTTTCTCTTTGAATTTGATGCCTCCCCATTTGCAACAACGCCATCCTGGGGTTTTGGCCTTGCACTGTATTAACAAAAAGGAGAAAATACAGATGAAGAAAATAAAAGGAAAAGATTTTGCCTGGTTCCAATAGATATCCACTTTGTCATAAAAATCTGTAATTGTTAAAGTACCTGACTATTGAAGCCAGTATCTTACAACTTTTCTCTTGTATGAACCAATTACCTTTCCAGAGCAATCTGAAAATTGACAAAATTACTGAATGTTTTAGAATACACACCAAACTAAACCATTACTATGAGTAGGAATAAATGATAAAGAACTAATTATACTGATTAAAAAAAAAACCCCCAATGCATGTGTTTCAGGTTAGATCAGATCAGTTAAACTGAAAAGATCAAATATTGGCAGAAGAGTTGAACACCAAATTTGAGAATCAAACAAACAGGCAAGCAACATAAATGGAAAAGCTCCTTAGAATGTTAAAATGATATATAGTTAATTCAGGACACTGAATTTCTCAACATACATTTACCTTAAGAAAGGCTCATAAGTATCCTCACCGGCAAGTGACTTATCATGGAATAGTCTCGCTCTTTTCGGGTTTGCTACAATATAAATAACCAAGGGGTAAGTTTATGTCAGTGAATATCTAATTAGAAGGCTAGAAAAACTTCCAACTTCAAAATACCTGCAAGCATTTCGTCAATCAATGCCAGTACGTATTCGACCGTTTCTTCCTTAAAGATGTCACGTAAGATGCTGACAAACACCCGGACATAAGCTGGACCATCCTGCCACAAATAAAACCCCTTGTTAAGATAATAGTAAAATATATGTAAAGGAACTAGTCTTGTACAACACAACTTAGGAGTATCTTCTTAACTAAGAAAATGGCGCAGCATAAAATGTTTATATTTAAAAATGAGTGAATGAATCATAGTGCTTGGAGAAAGAACAAGAGAGGAAAGCCGTAAGTCTTCAACCTTGAGAAAATAATAGATACAGGTTAAAAAAAAAAAAAATACATGATAGTCAGATCAGAAGTATAGAGAGAGAGAATACATCATCCAGCAATTGAGCCCTGTAACTCTCTGCTCTGTTGTCGTAGCGCCTTAGCAGCTGAAGGCATGTTCCAGTGATGAGCTTAGTTGTCATGTATGTCTCCCATGGGATGTCCCTCTTTAGAACCTTGAAAATATGCACAAAAAAAAATAAATTAAAATTAACAAGGTGGAAGAAAGCCTAAACCAAATCTAGTTATCTACATGTCTAAAACTCAACAACAAATTAGGACAGACTTTGAACAGCACCACAAGAATCATACTCGAAATGCCTAGCTAAACGAACTTTCATCACAAACTGAATATATATATATATATATATATATATATATATATATTTTTTGGGGATCATGTCTAAGTAACTAAAACCAATTACAACCTCAAAAAGAGTCACAAGTACTAAAGTAAACACAACTTCAAGAATCGGCTTAGTTTTGAATGGCTTTTAAGAATTGTTACAAATGCATAAATCTCATCATCCTCAAGGAACAAATCCTTCTCCTTGTTTTTCTCAATTGACAATTTGAAAAGTAAACAATTCACCTAAAATAAATAAATAAACAAATAAATTAGATAAAAGATCTGTATTTGACCTAAATATCAAGAAGACCTTTGAAGAACATGATCTGTAATAAGTTGTTAATGTCACTAAAACGCAAATGAAGTTGGAGGGGGGAAAAAAAAGCGCAATTAAGGGGGAAAATCAGAAAGAGGGAAAAAGGAAATGGAAGTAAAAGAGACCTGTTCAGTGGAGAGCTCGGCGTGGTCCATTTGGTTAACTGAAGAACAAAGACGACGGGGGAGAGATCAGTGATCAGATCAAAGGATGAAAAAGGTGAAAAAAGGGAGTCAGATTCTCCAGAGAAAACTGGAATCGAAGAAGCGAGAAGACATGACTGGGCTAAAACTGTGGGGGAATCGGGAATAGGCTTTACCCTGGTTTGTCTGCGTCTGCGGAATGGGCTTCGTGAAGAAGAGCCTTCGGGAGAGGAGAGACAGTGAGAGAGAGAAATGGATCGATCCACCACCACCACCACGGTAGAAGACGACACAAAATAAGGCTATTGAATTATATCATCTCCGCCCCGAGTAGGTTTTTTGCTACACCTGCATTTCTTTCATCCTTACTCTCTTTCCCAATCTTTCTCTGACACGTATCAATCACTTTTTTTTAAATCACAATTTCTAAGCTTCCATTTATCATTTAAATTTAACTCTAATTAAACTGTACTTTTTCAATTTATTTATTTTTTTCTTCAGAAAAATCAATAAAATTTATAATTAGTTTTTAAAAATTAATCAATTTCAATTTAAAATTTTCATCTATAGCCAACGAACCAAACCCAAGCTAAATTTCCTTTCCAAAATTTTGCTTCTCTTCTAAGTTTATAGTAACCTTACCATGATTGACATAGATTGTCCTAAGCTTTCGGGATGACAATTTTTCCAATAAAAAAGAATTTAATTTAATTCTTAAAAAAAAAAAAAAAGGAGAAAAACAATATTATCTATGGAGAAAATAGAATGTGTCATTATGAGCAGCAGTGATAAGTATAGATTTTTGGTGTTTGAAAGGATATGATAGTGGCCTTGTAGTCCGCGGAGGATTAAAGCCGTAATTAAGAAATTTAAATGCTAATTGATCCACTATCCATAGACCAAAAAGGCTTTGGTAGATTATTTGTGATTTACCATGTTTTAATATTGTGAAATTTTTTTTATTATTGGAAATAGTGTGATTAATTTTACCATTTTATTGGTTCTTTCTCTGTTAGAAAAATAATACCAAAAAAAAAAAACTTAAGGGGGGATTTGAATCTACACATGGAATAGGTGGCATGGATTTGCATTAATTTTGAGTAAGGTTAATTATTGATAGTCTTTAGAATGAAAACATGAGAATCTTCGTACTTATGTAGTGAATTACATTAACAATTTTTTTTGGGGGGGGGGGGGGGTGGGGATTTGTCGGGTTTGTAGACAAATAACCTTTTTTTAATAAGTTTTTAAATAAATGATACAAGTTTTTAAAAATTAGTTAGAAGCTTAAGTTTTTAAAAATTAGTTAAAATGTTTTTTTTCTTAGAATGGTTAATCAATTTTATAAATGATCAATCAGTGATTGATCTATTTTATAGTTAATCATTGATTCACCGTTGGTCAGTCACTGATTGACTATCGATAAATCACTAATTGACCACGGTCAGTCACTGATTGACTATTGGTTAGTCAATAATTGATTATTAATCAATCATTGATTGACTATCAATAAATCACTGAATATGATAATATAACTCATAAAGTTTATAGTCAATTACTGATTGATGACAAACAAATCATTGATTAACTAATGGTCAGTCATTCATTGACTTTAGTTAATCACTGATTAATTAATGGTCAATCAATTGATTGGTTCTAGCATAATCAGTAACTAAACGAGTGTAAAATGATGTCAATTTTGAAGGAGTATGAGATGAGAGTTAACCACTAATTAACTAATGATCAATTAGTGATTGACCATAAACATATCAAAACACGAGAAAACACATAATAATGAAAAAAAAGGATTGAAATACTTTTTTTTTTTTTTTTTTTTTCCAAAATTGATCAACAAAAACCTAGAAAATCACAAAAATCAAAGTGAAGAGAAAATGAAACAAGCAAAAACAAAAGATAAGCCAATAATCTTGCATGAAACCTAAGTTAAAATCGAAATTCACAAAAAAAAAATGCAAATAAAAAATAAAAAAAAACACTTAGATTTCAATTGCAATTCAAAAAATGAATTGAAATCAAACAAACACGAAGAAAAACACAATGGCGGCCAAGAGAGAAAGGGAGAAAAAGAAAGTTGGGAGAGAAAGAGGGGAGGTGTTAGAGAAAAAATGAAAATTAATTAAACAAAACATAAATATTATATCATTTAACTAATTAAAAGGAAATTGAACTATCTGTTAGATTAGATAATAAATATAGGTGACTCATCCTGTTACTGCAGATAAAGAATAATAATTTAAATTGAATAAAAAGAGGAGGAGGAGGAGGGGTGTGAGGGAAGAAATGGGCCGAGTGTTGGGGGTTGGGCCCAAGCAAAAAGAAAAAGGAGTGGTGAGGCGAGGGGAGTTGCCGATCCATTATGGGAATGGAAGGTTTTGTGTTTAGACAAAAACCATAATAATATAATATATTAAGAAAAGCCTAAGGCAGGAAAATGGGACAGCAATGAATGAAAACAAAAGATAAGGCCGAGCCTCTCAGCTCAAGAAGACAGAAAACAAACTCATCGGAAGAGGGAGAGAGGACATAGAGAGAAAAGAGGCAGAAGCGGTGGGAGTATTGGGTGGCTGAGGAAGCCGCCGCCACCACCACCACCACCACCACCACCACCACCGGCACTCAGTCATTCGATTCTCCCTCACAAGTCACAACGATACTTAACTTCGACAACACAACTTTAGAGATTCTTAATCCAACTCATCTTTTATCTTTTGATTACCATGTCCATGTCTCTCTCTCTTCTTCTTCCTATTTCTTCTTCTTTTTCTCCTCTTTCTTCTCCCAACAGATTTCTCTCCATCAATCCCTCTTCTTCTGTTTGTTGTCCAAGCTTTGGTTTTTCTACAAAGAGCCCTCGTCCTTTTGGGAAGCTCCTTCGCCTCTCCTCCTCCTCCTCCTCATCCTCATGTGGCCACTGCTTCGAAGCTGACGATGAAAGCAGCGACGACGACGAACAACAACAACTGCAGCAACATCAACTTCCCACTCATCAATACGACGCCGCTTTTGCCTCTTCTTCCCTCTTGCCTCCTGACAGATGGGATGTTTTGGGCCTTGGACAAGCCATGGTATCTCCTCTCTCTCTCTCTGCTTACAATTTGCTTTCTCTCTCTCTCTTTTAAATTTTTTTTTTTTTATGAAGATTACGGTTTGCTTCATATTTAATTTTTAGGTTTAATTACTGAATTTAAGATTACGTTTTATATACTAGGGTTCTTTAGGTTTGATTTCGTTTATTTCGTAGTGTAGTTTAGTGATTGAATTTTCAATTTGGATTTTCTTTGATAAAAAAATGAATATTTCCTCTTTTATTATTATAATTTATACACTCGCTCGACCATTTAATTCATCGACTAGCTATGTATAATGTATTCGTTCTTAGAGATATTCCCCCCTTCCCCCCCAAAAAAAAAAAACCAGTTACCAGAGAACATGAATACTAAAAGCGAAGGAGGAATTTCAGTCTTAGGAGTCCATTTGTTTCTGTTGCCCTCAAAACTAAAGCAGATAACCTTATGCATGCTTTTTAATTTAATATATTTTTGTTTTGATAATGGGAAATGGGTTTAGGTGGACTTTTCTGGCGTGGTTGATGACAAGTTTTTGGAGAAATTGGAATTAGACAAGGGAACGAGGAAGGTTGTGAACCATGAAGAGAGGGGTAGAGTTCTGAGGGCAATGGACGGCTGTAGCTACAAAGCGGCTGCGGGTGGTTCCCTTTCTAACAGCCTGGTGGCCTTAGCAAGACTTGGTAGTACTCACATTGGAGGCCCTCCCTTGAACGTTGCCATGGCCGGCAGTGTTGGGAGTGACCCCTTGGGTGGCTTCTACAGGTCTCTCTCTCTCTTTTCTCTACTTGCTTTTCCAATTGCTTTCTATATAAACTTCTTTTTTTAAAAAAAAAAAAAATTTAAAATGCTATTTATTACAGTTAGTTATGCAATCACTACAAATTGTCTCTTTTGCTACATCATCGTGTGGAAACCATCAGTTTTTTCCATGTGATTTGATGCATCACCAATCTTGTTTGTTTCGACTACAGCTTACACTGTTCTTTTGATTCCCTTTCTTGTTGTATGTGTATCAACTTTTTCATCTAGGAAACGAGAATGCAATGCCTTTTCCATCATGAACTGAAAATTCAATTGTAGTTTATGAACTAAAAGTAGAAAGTTATATTAGCTCCTTTTGTTGATAGTGTGCCATGTGTTGTGGCTGTGGTGTATTCTTCTGTATGTTAATTTTAAGTCTTTGCATGATCCGATATGAACAAAATCCATTCTTCGTATAGGGCAAAATTGCGACGTGCAAATGTCCACTTTCTTTCTGCACCAATCAAGGATGGGACAACGGGGACGGTCATAGTTCTCACAACCCCAGATGCCCAGCGTACTATGTTAGCCTATCAGGTAAAAATATCTTTACTTGAACAATTTTTACATATGGCTGCACTTGTATTTTTCTATTTTCGGTGTAAAAGTTTCTGCTATTAACTAACTTGAACCTAAAACGTCTCACGATATTCATGCAGTTTGTGTGTCTAACTCACACTATATTAACGGAACTAATAAATAGTATTGGAATAAATAGCCCTTTTGTCATGCTATGCCTGTGGATTACTTTTCTGATACCATGAAGGGTTTGGAGAGAGATTTCTACCAGTGATGCTTATATTGATCTTTTTAATTAGTGCAAATTCAAATTGATTGAGAGTGTTTTGCATGAAAAAATGAAAATTTTTTCTAGTAAAATCTCTCTGAGTTTTTCGTGCACTTCAAATTTGGCATAAAAACTACATTTTGGGAAGCATATCCTCGTTTTGACCTTTTTTTTCCCCTTAAGATTTATGATCAATCGGGTTCTTGATGTTTGTGCTTTATGTTACTAGGGTACATCATCAACCATCAATTTCGATCCATGCCTTGCTAGCATGATTTCCACTACAAGGATACTTGTAGTTGAAGGGTATTTATTTGAGCTTCCTGACACGATAAAAACGATAACAAGAGCGTGTGAGGAAGCATGCCGGAGTGGTTCTCTTGTCGCCATCACAGCATCTGATGTCTCCTGCATCGAGAGACACTATGATGAGTTCTGGTATGCTATTGTTGTTCCTTCATTTATGTATGAAACTCGAGCAGCCTAGATTTGAATGAAAGTTTCAAGATGCACCTTGAAAGTATTCTACTTTTCATGTTTTGCTTGTTTTGATTTAATTGCACCAGTCTAATCTTTGTCATTCATGTATGGCTATGCTCAGGGATATTGTTGGTAACTATGCGGATGTAGTGTTTGCAAACAGTGATGAAGCTCGAGCTCTATGCGATTTTTCTCCAAAGGAAAGTCCCGTTGCAGCGACAAGGTATCTAAGCCATTTTGTTCCACTGGTGTCGGTTACTGATGGACCAAGAGGGTCTTACATTGGTGTCAAAGGAGAAGCTGTATATATTCCACCTTCTCCGTGCGTACCAGTGGACACTTGCGGCGCTGGTGATGCATATGCATCTGGGATTCTGTATGGTATCTTGGGAGGTGTGTCTGACTTGAAAGGAATGGGTACATTAGCGTCTAGAATAGCGGCCACTGTCGTGGGGCAGCAGGGTACTCGACTTAGCGTTAAAGATGCGGTAAAGTTGGCGAAATCATTTGCATTCCATACTGATAGTTCCAGTATTCAGTCAGATGTAGGTTCAGATCATATATCCAGCTTCTAATCAGGTGCAATTTATTTATATCCTTTTTCGTTGATTATGGAAACCGAAAAAGGAAAATCCTTTTAGTACATGTATTTATTTGCCAATTCTATGGTGGGATATTTGAAAGAAAAAAATGTACCCTATCGTATTGTGCGGATCTTGATTGTCAGATTCACATCGTACTTATACTGGAAAAAAAAAAAAAAAAGAAAAAGAAAAAAAGAAGCAATTTCCAATTTCCAGGGAAATTGATAAATATATGACGGTCGAGAACGGGTAGATTTTTTGCTAACCCTATCAGAGAATTAGGAATTATCCGCTGTATTTATCATGCATATGTTGATATATATATGTATGTACATTGTAAAATTGAACAATTCTTTGGATGGAAAAAGAAAAAGAAAGGTGGTGGCTGTGATTTGATTGATTTGATTTTACATTTTGCCTGACCCTTTTTCTAATAAGGATTCCGGTGTCTCCAACTCCAAGAGAGGCAGCATCAGTCAATCTTTGATATTATTATTATTATTATTATTTTTCTTTTGTTATAACTTGTATAAGTGTGTTTAACTAGTCTGGAATTATAAATGGTCCACCAGTTGGACAACGTGGGTGGGGGTGCATATTGGTCAAGGATATATTTGGCACCTGTAAATTGGATCATAATTTTAATTTAATTTAATCACTAAAAAAACAAAATGATCTCCTCCATGATCATGTGATAAATGCAGATCACTCACTCAAACTCAGGCATTAGGGCGGGCAGGGGACAAACAGCCTGGTGCCTGGTGGTGGGTTTTCAGGGAGTTAAAAAAAAAAAAACAAAAAAGAAAGTTGGGTGATAATTGGTGACCAAACTAACTACATTTATATCAGCTGATAAATGGGTTAAGTTAACCATTTCCATCCTAATCTATTGATGATGCAAATGCCGATGCCGATGCCGATGCAAAGAGGAGAGGATAAAGGATGTTGTTTTTTGTGTGTAGAAAACTAGAAAGAAACAGAAGTGACGTCATGGCTTAGGCAAGTTTCATTGCGAAGGGCCTTTTCCCTATTAATACATAAACGATATACATGCACCTATATACACAAACTCTCTGTAGGGCTTGTAGCTGCTAATAAATTTTAAAGAGACACATATACACTTAGTCCACATGTAGTGGTATAGATGAGTTTAAATTTAATTGTATTTTATAATTGATTTTTTGTGTTCTTTTAAAGAAGTCAATAAAAATTATAACTAGTTTTTAAAAAGTTAATCAATCTCAATTTAAAAAATTCATCTTATCTTAAACTCAATCTGAAACACCAAACGAACCTTTAGAGAGAGAGAGAGAGAGAGCACGCATATTATGTAATATATTAGATTATATAATGGTTCATGGTTGAAGTTACTAGTTAGTAGTTTGTTGATAGATACTAGTTAGTAGTTAGTAGTTAGTAGTTAGTAGTTACTAGTAATTAGTTCTATTATCACGACTTACGAGTAGTGAAGTCGGTAAAGGCATCCCATAGGAATTCATTTTTTATTTTTTTTTATTTTTAAAGTGAAGTGATTGATTGAGTTGCTTTGTTGTTATAGTTAGTGACTACATCTCACCATTTTCATTACTGCACCCCATGCCTATCCCAATTTTTTACCACACGACCGTATGAAAAATAAATTTTCTTTTTACACCTTTTGAACGTGTACCCATTCCCCCCCCCCTAAACTAACACTGATTTAACTACTAAGGAAGATGAAAATGATTGCAGATGTAGTAGAGTTTGTAATCTCTATTTTCAAGTTTAAAATATAAAAACAAAAATGAGCAAGCGTGAATAATTTTGGTGAATGTGTCTTCTGATCATATCCTAACAACTAAAGATTGGCGATCTTTTTTTTTTTTTTTTTTTCTAAAATAAAAATAAAAAATAAAAAAGGAGCAGCAGCTCCTCCGTTGAATCCGCTTGTATGTTGGGAGGACCACTCAACATGGGATGTTTTACACGCAATTGGAATCGGATTCCTTTTTTTTTTTTTTTTTTTCCTAGAACAAAAAAATAGTTAAGATATATAAGAAAGAATCAAATAGTTTGGAATCTTTTTTTTTTTTTGGGAAACAAAAATATTTCGGAATCTTACTTACACAAGTTGCATGCACAATTAACAATTATTTTGATTCATTTGACAATAAATTTTCAACTCTTCCACACATTTTGCAGCGAAAGCATTTCTAGTCCGATTCACTGTGCGTCCTTCCTAAAGTAAATATACGATCCACCATTAAACACACATTTTTATATGAGATAAAATACATTTTTTCACAAATGAAATAAAATAAATAAATAAATAAATAAAAAAGACGACTTTATTTTTTAATGAGAACCTACCACCACCACTAATATTATATAGAGAAATAAATATATTACATATTACATAATGCGAAAGGTTTGCTTACTATACAACAAATAGATATCAACGTCAAAGGTCTATTTTCTGTTTCACAATGGTTGTTTTGTTCAACAAAGTACAACGCAAAACAGAGGATGGGTGCTTTTAATACGGTCCACAAATCAAATCAAATATATATAAAAAAAAAAATACTATCAAAGATGGAGGTTCTAAACTAATGAACTAATGGGACACGTGGCATTTGATTAAACCAAGACAATGACCACAATTATCTGAAGCCTTACGATCTCAAATTCTCAATTCCCATCAACATTACAGAAAATTGGATACTTAGTATCTTTCCTTGTCAGTCACCGTTGCAATTCCGACTTTTTCTATATTTTGTTTATTATCATAAAATTCCACCCGAATATTTCTCTCATTTCTCCTGGTACCTTCCAAGCTTTAAACATTTTACTTTTGACTTCACACTTTGCCATCTTTGATTATTTCTTAATTTAATTTCATTCTTTGAATGATGCTTTAAACATTTATAGTTTTCGTTACATTGTGGTTCTTCTATAATTTAAGGTACTCAAATGTATCTTTTAATCGATATGGCTGTTGTTATTATTATTATTATTCCCTTTTAATCTTTTTGAGGAAGAGGAGATTCTAGCCTCATACCTCCAACATTATAGAATCAGATGCTATATGAAATTACGACGAGGTCAAGTGTACAAAAACTATTTTGAAAATTGTAATCTATATATTCTCGTTTTGATATTTGTATTTTAATCCAAGATCATAACGATAGGTGATACACAAGCTCCAACATATTTTGATTACCAAAAGAAGATAGCAAAAGCTTATATGTTTTCTATAAAACTATGATTTGACTCTCTTGCTCAACCATTCTTATTCATATATGATAATTTTACATTGGGGAAACTTGTAGCTACTTTACAGAGCAGTGTAATATGTACAATATTAGTATAGCATCAAACACACCTATTACACAACTATATGTTATAATAAATACTTGCATTGTATATATTTATATTTTTTTAGGGATAAAAAAAAAAGAAAAAAAGAAAAAAGAAAAGCCTCCTCAGATTATGAGAACGGGGCTCAGTTGTTGAAAACCCTCTGTTTCTATATGCATGTATTTGTTTAATGTGGGACTAATCATCTTGTAAAGTTAAAAATACAAGTCGTTATTTTGTTTTTTTGTTTTTGTTTATTTATTTATTATTTTGTTGTAATTTTGACATATATATATATATATATATATAAATATATAATGTAATATTAAGGCGCGAGTACCTTAGGGAATAAGCTAGAAGTGAAGAAGAAGAGAGCCCATGGGAGATCTGTGGGGGATTCCCTTCCGTCTCTTGGCCGTTCTGGAATTGAGGGCAGTGGGCGGAGGAGTCGACGGCGTAAAGCTTTGAATGATTGCAGTCTTAGTCTTAGTCTTAGAGTAGTTGCCGTAGCTGCGGATACTGCTGATGTTGATGTTGGTGGTCGCCGATTCTTCGCCATCGGAACCAACCTCCATCTTGGCTCTCATTTTGTTGATCCAAAAATTCTTGGAGGTCCCAACAATCTAATTTATATAATAAATCAAAATTTATAAGGGAAATGAACAATGACATTTAATTTATAGAAATTTAAGGGGGGGAAAAAGAAGAAGAAGAAGAGGAAGTGGGGAAGAAAAGGGAAGGGGAATGAAGGGACCTTGCAGGAGAGAGAGCAGAAAGAGAAGGAATCGAGGAGGGAGCGATGGCAGACGAGGCAGGTGTTGGAGAGGGATTTGGAAGGGCGAGGCTGAGGCCTTTCGTTTAGGAACACAATCCTGGCGCTGTTTATGATGTATGTCTGAACTCCTGCTGTTATGTCCACGTACTTCTGAATCTCCGACACTCTTATCACGTCGTGGTACGACGATCTCCTTATCTGCACTTCTCACTATGTATTATTATTAAATCTAATGAATGAATCACTCAATTTAATGAATGGATGAAAACATACATATACATATGTATTTGATTTGGATGAAAAAGAGTTTGAAAAAGGAATATAATATATATATATATATATATGTAGATGCCTGAAGGGTGCGATGGTGAGCGTGAGAAGAGAGAAGACAGAGAGAGCAGAGGGCTCCGGTGCTGGTGCAGTCCAAGCAGAACATGTTGCACTCGCTCCTGTGGGAGTCCACGTGCCTCTTGCATTGCCCGAAGAATCTTGTTTTCAGCAGCGTCCCCACCCATCCCGGCCACTTCTCCTCCCCTTCTTCTTCTTCTTTCCCCTCTTCTATTCTCTCTTCTTCTTCTTCTTCTTCTTCTTTCCCCCTCTTCTATTCTCTCTTCTTCTTCTTCTTCTTCTTCTTCTTCATGATTTGGACCTCCTCCTCCCTAACAACCATACCAATTTCTATCTCTAATTATAATTACACACACACACATATAGGAAAACAAATACTAATTAATTAGTAATGTATATTTTACCATGATTCTTCTGCTTTTCGGTTTGATTTCTCTCACGGTGTTTTCCTGATCCTCCATTGTACTCTCCCCCCCAACAAGTTTCTGCTGTAGACTTTTCTTCACAGAAATAGACAGAGAAAGAAACAGCCAGAAGAGAGAGAGAAATTAAAGTGGACTAATTTATATATATACATATACACACGGCATTTTTTGGTTTTTAGTTTTGTGTGTTTTGGGGGGTGGTGGGTGGTCGTAGCAACTAGCTAAAGTGCTTATCTTTGGCCTCAAAAGTCCAAACTCGACCCTCCCTCCGAACCTCAACCCCCTTTGTCAAATTACAAATAGTTACGTCTCTGTTAAGCAACCATTTATTTCTATTTACCCATGCTCCTAACTCGTTAAGATAAATAAAATATTATTTATCCCCTTTTGATTTAAATTATTATTGTAAATACTTATTATTAAATTATCTATTATCTATTCATGTTGCTAACAATGTAATATTTTTCCATTTCAGAAAATAATAATAATAATAATAATAATAATTCTGTTCTTTTATCACTTTTCATTTATAAAAAAATTCCCAAATTCTCAACACCAATCAATAAAACGAAACACACCCAAATTTTATTCAAGTGATGTACCAAATTAGAGAAGGACACAAGATTCATTCATCCAACCAAAAAAATTTCGATATCCGAATGCTATTGGATTATATATTATTTATTTATTTATTTATTTATTTGCTGGAGCTACTGAATTATCTTTGAATGGTATTTATGTTTAACTAATTGGATGGAATATTAGATATTGAATGTTAACTTTAAAAATAAACTAAAATCAATCCAATCCGATATATTTGCAACATATATATGAAAATTATAAATCAATCCAATCCGATAGATTTGTAACATAGATATGAAAATTATTATGTATATATTATATGCAACATATTTCTGATTTTCTTAACATATTCATTTTGGCTTTTTTTTTTTCGTCTGTTGTTTAGATATAAAATATCAATTTGTTTTCTCTCAAAATTAAAAATATTTTAACTTATATCGTTTTCTTTTCTCTTACATTTTACTAACCCTATAAATTTTCGGCTTTTTGCGTCGCTGAAGACCCACAAGTCATTGTCTATTGTTGAACTCCAATTTCAAATCATCTTTTTTTTTCCCCCCCCCCCTTTTTGTGTCATCTCATTTTGAGTATATTTCATGAACGTTGGCATGTTTTAATAAATTCTTAAGAAAGTTTTAAGTACAATCTAATCACCCAATCCAACAGAATTTGGATTGGATGATAAAATATATTTGATTGAATTAGTTGCATTTGAATAGGTTTTTTCATAATTAAATTAGACGACAGATCATCCATGTACTAAACTTCAAGTAAATCACCATAAACTCAACCCCACACAGTACCTTAATTATACTTTAATTGAATATGGATTTTTTTTTGGGGAGCAGTTTTGAATATGGATTTCAATATTAAAGACATCGTTAATTTTTAATAAACAAATTATTTTTTTTCTCGTGATTTATCGTTAATTTTTAATAAACAAATTAATTTTTTTTTCGTTGTTTAATATGAATATGTTGTAATTTGACGACTAACTATGCTCTTATATGTTGGGATGCTGTTTTTTTTTCTTTGAAAAAATCTTATTACATATTATATTTATTCTTTAATTCACAAAGCCATAAAAAATAATAAAATAAATAGAAAGGATAAAGAAGGGGAATAATTTTGGATGGACAGAAATTAAAAAAAAAAAAAAAAAAAGTTGGGAGAGAGAAGAGGGAACATATGTGAATGGAAGGCAATTGACACTTTGGAAGGTGAGAAGATGGAGCACATTTCACATATAGAATGAAAGATGCGAGAGTGAATCATCATCAGCCGTAAATAAAATAAAATAAAATAAAGATAAAAGTATGTTGTTCAATCTCGTTTATATATTTTATTAATAAAACTTATTTTATAAATTATTGAATATATTTTAATGATTAAGATGTTATTTATTTATAAATTTATGATAAAACTTATCTTATATTATTATAATCTAAGAGATTTAAAAAAAGAATCAAAGCACAAAAAAAAAAAAAAAAAAAAAAAACCCAACCTTGAGTCTCGACTGGAAACCCACCCCCGCCCCCAACAACCGGCGCCCACCACGGTGGCTTTACCTGAGAAATCTCCCCCGTTCCGGCGATCTCCAGCTGTTCGACGGCGAAATCCCCCCCACCCCCCCCCAAAAAAAACCAACTTCAGCGAGGGCGAATAGCCCCCAACGGCCGTTTTGCAACGGCGAACCGCAAATCGCCCACCCCCAACCTTCGAAACTCCCCCCCCCTCGCGACACCAACCTGCGAAACCCCAACCCCCTTACGTTCAGCGACTTTGAAAATCACCACACAAACCAACACCCCCCCCCCCCCCCCCCCCCCCCCCCCCCCTCCCAATTGAACGTTCAGCAACCTCAAACAACCCCCAACATCCGGTGACTGTGAAATCGCCACTTCTGTGAAATCACCCACCCGGGCCTCCTCTTCTCTTTCATTTTGTTGTTAGGTTATTTTGGCAAATTCTTCCCGAAACCATTGGCGTCTTCCATCTTCAAGAATGAGTCCTCTCTCTCTCTAGAATAACAGTAGCATAGTAGCAGAGAAGTCCATCAATGGAGGCTTTTCCCATCCCCCCCGGCACCTACAAGCTCGGCTTCATCGGCGCCGGAAAAATGGCGGAGAGCATTGCCAGAGGAGTCGTCCGATCCGGAATTTTGCCGGCTTCTCGCATCTCCACCTCTCACTCTAGTCCCCTCCGTCGCGAGGCCTTCGAGTCCTTCGGCGTCAGAGTTCTCTCCAAGAATGAAGACGTATTGTCACTTTTCTTCTTCCTAGTGCTCTTTGGTATTATGTGTGTATTTTTTTTTTTTGTTAGTCTGTTTGGTTGGTTAGAAATTTAGATCATTGATACTAATTGATAATCGTCGGAATTGTGAAAAATCGAATGTTGTAGTTTTAATTTATTTTCTTATCGTGTTTAATGGAAGTTTGACACTCCGCGGTCTGATGCATCTCAAATGTCAAAATTCTTTGATTTTTCCACATTTTCTCAGTAGCCAAACAAAGTCTGTTTTTTTTTTTGTTAGTCCCTTTACTTAAAAAATTATTTGTAAAACATCAGCGGTTTTGTGGAGAATGTTGAAATATATATAATATATATATATATATATATATATTTCATTTTCCTACATTTTCTTGGCGCCCAAACAGCGTTTGTTTATTTTTTTTGGTATAATTTCTTTCCTGCTATCGTATCTTTATTTGTGTCTTCTTTTCCCTGTTGGAAGTTGGAACCTAATTTGTGATATGATATATATTTTAACAGGTAGTCGAAGAGAGTGATGTGGTTGTTTTCTCTGTCAAGCCTCAAGTTGGTATAGCCCCTTTCTAAGTTTTCTTCAAGGTTTTACGTGTGTGTGTGTGTATTCTTCAGGCTGTTATTATATTAACGTTTTATTCGATTTTCTGAAATCATGAGATTTAATTAACTACTAAATAACAAGTTTGTCTCTTTCTATGATCACAGCAAAAATTGTAGTCTTGCAGTTGAAGCCACTTCTTTCCAAGAAGAAGCTTCTGGTTTCAGTTGCTGCAGGGATCAAATTGAAAGATCTTGAGGTTTGTGAATTTGATCTCATCTTTTTGGGCTAAATTTGATTGTTTGCATGATAAGCTTATTTGTGTTGGTAAATGTTTGTGTGGGGAATATTTTTTGGGTGCCATTGCAATTATCAATTCTTGGCCGTTGATCAACATCGATCTTAGGTTCCAATGCGGGCTAATTTGTAGTAATTGACAACTCATAATGGACAAGCTTGCGCCTGCATTGTCTTTAGCCCTACTCATGTGTTGTTTTATGTTGTGACAGTAAATATGTCACAATCCTAATTGTGTGCAAATCCCTGGAAATATATACAACTTGCCCCACCCTTGTTTCTCCTACTCTACTCTGGTTACATCAACTAGTTAATAGTCCAAAATTGCAGTTTCAGCTAATTGTTTTACTTGATCCATTTGGAAAAGAGGACGATGAACTTTTAAGAAAATTACTACAGATAACTATGGTTCTTAACGATTGACAGTTCGCACTTTAACCGCAGAATTCAATTTGACCTATTAAAAGGATTCCTGAATTCTGTTCGACGTACTACCTGAATTTAGCCACAATACAAAAACTTGCACATGTTAGAAACTAGAAAAAAGAATGTCAATAGAAAATCCACTGGTTTTCCAGTTTATGAATTGTTTTTTCTTTCTTTTGTCATTACAGGTTGACATGCCCAATTGTCAGTTACTGTTGCCCCATCTCCCTTGAAATTTGAGGTTTAGTTTTATGATGATAGTGATAATACATTTTGGTTGCTCATCTCATCTGCAATTAAAAGACAAAAAGAAATGTCTTTTTATTTTTATTTTTTTATGAAACTTGGATAATAAACTGGGACCTGCAACTGTGTGCTCTTTTGCTATACTTCCATCTTTTGCTCTTTGTTTGCTACCTAAATGAACAATCTGTTAATATCAATTTAATTAATTTCAGGAATGGGCCGGTAGCAGCCGGTTTATTAGGGTAATGCCAAACACTCCTGCTGCAGTAGGCGAGGCAGCATCAGGTATCATTTTCAACTATCTTAAGATTTTTAATTAATTTATTATTTCAATGTTGTTTCATGTTATGTACACTTCCCTTTGATTTCTTTATAGTTTCTATTTGTATGAAAGGATCTATTCACATGGCTTTTATTTACTTGGTAAGTAAGAGGGGTTTACTTTTGTAAAAAAAAATTGGCTTACCTTTTACATGCACAAGCTTTACATATCTTTCTGTTTATTTATTCATTTGATTTTAGTCAGTTAAAATCTTTTCCCCCCCTCATGTCCATCTAATTCTTGCGGGCATATTTTAGTTTTTGTATGAAAATATTCAGGTTTTAGTTTTATTTTGTTAATAGTTATGAGCTTGGGGGGAGCTGCAACCGAGGAAGATGGGAACCTAATAGCCAAATTATTTGGATCGGTTGGCAAGATATGGAAAGCAGATGAGAAATACTTTGATGCAGTTACTGGCTTGAGGTATGCAGCTAGTTTGTAATGAGTCATATTCATGTTTATTGACACCCCAGCTAACAAAAATACTTGGATATCTTTCTTCCTTCAATCATACAGTGGTAGTGGTCCTGCGTATTTGTATTTGGCCATTGAGGCTTTGGCCGATGGAGGAGTTGCTGCTGGGTTACCGCGAGACCTTGCATTGGGGCTGGCTTCTCAAACAGTAAGTCGTTTTTTGGTGCATACTAATATTATTAGACAAGTCTCTAGTATCACCACTCATTTCCATAATTATTTCCCGAAAAATGGCTAGTAGAACATCCATAAATCGTTCCTACTTCAGAATCACCTTTATAAAGTTTTGAAGTGCCACAGTCTTTAGCTTTCTACTGAATTTTCAGTCTTTCACTTGTTTAAATGATATGAATTTAATGAAGTACCCAGTAGAAATACTCGAGTTCGATGGTTCTATTGTAGAAAATTTCCCTTTATTTCCAAAGTGATGCAAGTAAGTATGTTGGTGTCTTGATATTTGTTGCCAGCGATATTCTTCTCTGTGCTTCTGTTGTCTGTTTGAACTTGATTTTCTGGCAACGTTCAATTCTTGCGTTTTGTTTTGCAGGTGCTAGGAGCAGCATCTATGGCCACTAAAACTGGTAAACATCCAGGTCAGCTTAAAGATGATGTTACATCACCTGGTGGGACTACTATCGCAGGTATTCATGAGTTAGAGAGGGGTGGATTTCGTGGGCTGTTAATGAACGCGGTTGTTGCCGCTACTAAGCGTAGCAGAGAATTGTCTTAAGAGTCTAGTCATGATCTAGTTTTGCAGATAGAGCCGTGAACTCGCATTTTGTCCCCTTTTAGAAAAGTAGGCTTTTGTTGGGCAAGATATTGTTTTTCTGAGTCTGGTCAGAACATTATTTTAGCATACAGTGGGCGATTTCAGTGAGAATTCTGGGTGTTTGGCCTTAACTTTGTCATTTTTTTTAATTAGTAACTTTGTTCAATATATTTGGTTGTAGTCTTTTGGAATTTTGTAGTAGAGTTCATCAATAAATCACAACAAAATACACTTGCTTTTATTTGCTTATTTTATTTTATTTTTGTAAGTATTGGATTTCAAAGTTAAGACCTCAATACAGAGGTGGATATGAAATTGCCTCACCGAGTCAATGACCATAAAAATTGACTGAAATATCACAGCAGGATGATTGAAATAGCAAAAAAAAAAAAATACACACATAATACCAAGGGTGGAGGCGGCGGCGGAGGTAGAGGCGGCGGATTTGGGGAGACTCTTTTGGGGGGAGGGAAGGGAAGGGAAGGGAATGCTGAGGAAGAAGAAGAAGCGCAGGAAGGAAGGAAGGAAGGGAAGGGTGAAGTTCGATGCCCAGATTTCTTCTTTTATTCAAAACTTTGATTTTAATTTAATTTTTTTAATTAAAAATTTTTTTATTTACACAATCAGCATTTTTGGAATAAAAAAAAATACAAAATAAATAGGAAAGTCATTTTCCTAATTTCAGTTTGTTAGGTCATTTTCGCAAATTCCTCGGTGACTTTCCACTGGCTCCCTTCCCTCGCCCGACGAAGAAGACCAATCAGAGGGCTTCAAAAATTTTTTTTTTTTTGGCAAAATCTCATATATCAGTATCTATTTTAGTTATTGTATACCTTTAAATTCTGGTCCATTCGATTAAATTTAAATGATTTTAGACGAATTTTACCGATAAAACATATAAAAAGAGTTTTATTATTTTCCTAAAATAAAATAAAAACGAGAGGAAAAAGTAGAAAGGGGCCACGTGGTGGAGTTTTATTTGCTGGATCTAAGTTGCAAGTGGTGAGCTGCCTTCCCTCGCCTAGCTTTGTGGAATTTTGCGCGCCACATCCATCCTCCTTTTTTTTTGCCTAAACTATAATTTTCAACCAAAAAAATAAAAAATAAAATAATTTACTTGTAAAACAAATAATTAAAATAAACAAATAAATAGATAAGATTGCGACTCGTTAGTTAGTTGTTACTTTATAAGTGATGATAAGAAGCGGATAACACTTTGGAGGGTTGTTATTCCATTTTATTAATGAAACACATAGATAAAAAGAGGGATTTGATATTATGTTTTGAAGTTAAAAAAAAAAAAATTTGTTGCGAGGGTTTTGATAGGGAGAAAGAGCAAAATAATATTTTTGAAAATAATAATAATAAATTATATTAATTAAATTTAAAATATTGTAATAAATAACGTAATTAAATTTATGATCACGTAATATGAAAAGGATCCATCATTTTTTTTTCTTCTTTTTCTCTAATTTATTATTAAAAATTGATCATATATTCAAAACTTTTTAGAAAATTCAGGAAAATATAAGAATTTATCTAAAATATATATTATAATTTATCATATTTTAAAATACATATTATAAATTTTAAAATTATCTATATAAAATATGTTATTTGTTACAGTTTTATATGTGAGATGATGGGGAAGTAGTTGGGCTACGTACGCTGTAAGCCCATAAAGGTAGGTAATTGACGGAAGGCCCGAACTACGGGTCCCGAAGGAGTAGGAGGACTAGTTCATGAAAATAGAATATTTATTATTCATTCTTTTCTTGCGGCTCGCCCTCCATTCCACAGAATTTTTCCTTGTGTTTATGGATAATAGAAGAAGATGAGCAAAAATTATGATTTCTCAATAAGTATATAGAATCAAATAACTTTTGAGATCAAGATGATCTCTAAGATATTTTAATAAGTATTAAAAATGTTAATTGAAGTTTATAATATCTAATTTAAATTTTGTTATAAGTTTTAAAGTTTACTTCGAAAAGCTTCTGTCAGGAGTCAAAAATTTTTCTTCCAGAATCTACTTTTAAACTTGGAAAGCCAAATATAATTTTTAGAAAAACTCTGTCAAACAAGTCCTAAATATTATGATTTTTGACCCAGAGTCTGAAAACTGCGTTTAATTCTTTCTTGAAGTTTGTAAATTACTAAATTGTAATCAAGGTCTACAATTCTCCCAATTACTTTTGTCACCTACGCCTCTTTAATCTTCATCCCTCATTGCTTATCACTTTTCACTTTTTTTTTTTTTTTAATCTTCTTCTTCTTCTTTATTTTAAGGGAACGTTTCACACTAGGTTCAAATCATACAATTACAATTTAATTTTTATTTTTTTCTCATAGTTTTACTATTCATACAGTTTTTAGCTCAAACTTTAAAAGTCAATAACTTTGCATTATTAAGTTCAAATGAGATGATTTTTTTTTGTTTATAAAATTGCATAAAATTTCAAGACTAATTAAATTAGTGTCATATTGATATATATTTTTTTCCGAATATATTTCAAGTTTTTACACTTTGTAACTCTAGTAATTAAAACGTCTCGATAAACACACTATCAATTCAAATCCAAATTTTACAATCTAAACCTTAACACCAAATGCTTGCTAAGTTTCACCAAATGCTTGCTAAGTTTCCCTACAGCAACCAAAAAAAAAAAAAAAAGATTTGCACAATACTTTTTTTCTTTTTTAGACAACAATTGGCACAATACTGATGGAGTATTAATTTAAAAAAAAAGGCAAAAAAAAAAAAAAAAAAAAAAAACAAGAAGAAGAAGAAGTTTTGGAAGGTGACAAGGACATTTATATATATATATATATATGTATGTTTTTCTGTATTAGCAGGTTAACTTTTGGAAGGAGCAAGAGGGCAAGGTGTTGTTGTGTTGTCTAGCAACACAATTGCTCATCAATTATACAGCCTCAAAAGAAAAGAGGCATTTTCATTATAATTAAATTTTCTGTCCTTTTCCATTTTCAGCTTTCTACTTTCATTTCTAATGTATAAAAAAAAATAAAAATAAAAAAAAATAAAAAATTGGATGCTGATTATGATTGCAAACATTGATGACGACATTAAGAAAATGAATATATACACGAATATATAATTTATGAATATGGTGACCAGTGCACCAATAATGTTTTTTATTTTTTATTTTATTTTTATTGGGGGAAACAAATGCTTTGTAATGAACGTCCCATCCAAATGCACGCCTCGGTCTTGCGAGTGGATCTCTTTACATACCACATTTTATAGTACAATAAAATATAAATAAAAAAGTGGCTACTGCTAATTTCACTACTTAAATATTGCAACAATGAGACGATTTTACCTTTAGTTTTCTCTAGTGTCTATTTTTTCCGATTTCGCCCTACTTTAATTATTGATTTTTCTAATTGGTTACGAAATGCTTGCAATTTTTTTTTTTTTGAAGTATTGTTGCAATTATTATTATTTTTTAAGTATAGTTGCAATTATAGTTGTTGACGTAAAAACCTGCGTAATGCTTATTAAAAAAAAAAAAAAAAAAACCCCTCATATTTCTTGGGTTTTACTTTTTTGTACTTGCCGACCGTCGTGCCCTCCAACAGCTTTGACATTTTCGTTTGTAACCTTCTATTTGGATGGGGTATTTGGATGGGTGTCTAAATTCCGAAATAAAAATTTTTTTTACAAAAAAATGTTTTTTTTTTCAACTTTTTTCACCTTCCTTTTTATTTAAAAAAAAATTATTTTATTTTCAAACATATTTTATAAAATATTATTTTAAAAAAAGAAAATAAATATTTTTAAAATCTCATTATTTCTTCTCATTTCAAACAATTTTTTATTCTCAAAATGAAATTTTTTTACACTATCTTATTTTTTACACATTCATACATTATCTTATTTTAAAATAAAAAGACCTTTAATTTAAAATAAGAAAATATTCCTTTCGAAAACGGACAGACAATCAAAACAGAGTCTAAATTTTGCTCTTTAAATTTGTATTTAAAATTTTAAAAAAGATAACAATTTGTTTCTTTTCTTTCTTTTCTTCTTTTTTTTTTATTATTAATTTTTTTTATACTAGACTTGTTTCGATTGTTCAGGGTGTTAAATTTCAAGGGAAGTAGAGTCCAACAATAAAGATACTGTCATAGGTTATGTGTTTTTAAATACCATACCACATTGAAACTATAATATGACAAAATTAACCAAAATGTAATGGCTTAATAAATTAGAGTACTCATATGACGTCACTAAAAAATTCTGAAATTTTGATACTTTTTTTTTTTCTTCCTTTGATAGAGCATTTTATAAACGCCTATTTTATGAATTTAAAAGAAAACATGCCTTGTAGATTTTTTGAAATAAAAGAACGAACCCTTCTATTTTTTTTTTTTTTAATGTTCCTTCCCATTATTATAATTAACTAAAAAAACAACTTCAACTTAAAAGAATCCATTTTTCTTAGATCATAATTTAGAAATAAGTTTATAAAAAGAAGGGAAATGAAAAACCCCTGAAATAAAGGGAAAAGGGGAAGTATAAATAAAAAGGCTCCGTCGCATTGCTGGCCAAACAAGGGAAGGGAAGGAGAAAAAAATTAAAAAAAAAAAAAAAAAAAAAAGGCCATTCTGTTTCTCTCTCTCCGCCTTTCCTTGCTTTTCTTTCTCTCTCTAGAGCTCTAGAATTGTGTGGGAGTGGGTGTTGAAAATGGTGGGAGTGGTGAAGGAAATCGATGAAGTTGAGGAGAGGGTGATATTCACGTACGGGACGCTAAAGAGAGGGTTCTCCAACCACGGCCTCATGGAGGAGCTCATCGCCACCGGAGACGCCGTCTTCCTCGGCAGCCACCGGACCACCCTCAACTACCCTCTGGTGTGCGGGCCCTACCGCGTCCCCTTCCTCCTCAACCTCCCAGGCTCCGGCAACCACCGCGTGATCGGCGAGCTCTACGGCGTCACCCGCCGCCGGCCTCGCCCGCCTCGACATCCTGGAGGGAACCTCCCGCGGCCACTACCAGCGTCTCCCCATCACCGTCGAAGAATACAGCTGTGATATTATTGGTAATGATGAGGATGCTGAGGATGAGGATGAGGATGAGGATGATGAGGATGATGGTGGGGAGAAGAGGAGGACGAGGAGAGCGGAGGCGTACCACGCGCACAGCAGCTACGCCCTGAAGCTGTGGAACAAGGACGGAAGGAAGGGATTCGCCTCCTACACCACGGAGGTGGCTCGTGGCTACGTCAGCCGCAAGGACCGGCCTCAGCATCTCACCTTTCTTGGCCACATTCATTCTTTTCTTCACGATCACCAACAACAACAACAACAAGACAACAATCTGTTGTTATGATTATTATTGTTATTATAAACTCACCCCACCCCAATAAATATATATATATATATATATATATATATAAATAAACCATCCTAGGACCTGGGATGTAACAGTATCAGTGGTTATGTTTCTGGTGGAAACAGATGCTCCGATCTCCCATTTGCTTGTGTTACTTGTTTCATGCCAATGTTTGTTTGCTTTGAGAAGAGAAATGATTAATATTTTCTTGTTTGTACTGTTAATCCTCCTCCTTTCATCTCCTCTTTTTTCAGCTCTCTTTTGAGTTAGATGTCTGATCTATCTGATTAGTGGATCCCTTTCCTTTTTCTCAAAGCTCAAATAATAACAAATTTAAAGTTTTGTTATAATGTTTCTGATTCACGAGTTGCTCAGCTCTTTAAGCTTTAAATCTGCCCGTTGAGTCTTTCCTTTGAACCCCCCACCAAAAAAAAAAAAAAAAGAAGAAGAAGAAGAAAAAGGCGGGGGCTGACGGAGAATCTTAATCATACAATCAAATCTATTGCTCCAATGTATAGTTACACAATTACAGAAGCCTTTTGTTTTCTACAAACTAAAAATATAACAAAATTAATCGCTTTTATCCCCGTGCTCATGCTCATGATCAGCTTCCTTGAGTTGCTCTGCCCTGCCATTGTTATCGACATAATCACAAATCTGTGTTCATATAAAGACTTGGTGCAGACAAAAACAACTTCTTTACAGACAAAGGGCAAAATGTATGTCCTAAACATTCTAAGTTCCTAGGGAAATATCATCAAACGAGAGCAACACAAAAAAACACAAGGAAATCAAAACAGATGTAAGAAAGCATATATTCATATATATATTACATATATATATATACATATATATGCTTGTGAATGACAGCCACGAATCTTAAATTTAGTACATAATTCTTCTTCAGGAATAAAAAGGGCCATTGCCATAAAAGGATGAAAACTTTGCTTTCATACATTACCATATTGATGTGTGACTAATACCGAGCCCATTGCACGTCAGTATCATTCCTTTAAAACCTGGCAAGATATTCCTGCAATTTTCATATGCCATGATCAAATCCCAACTGGTTTTAGTATCATTATCTTAGCCCTTGAAAACACTAACATGTGATTCACTTGAAATTAAGAGACCCAATAATATACGATCAAAATAAACAGTCCATACCCTTAAGGTATACTTATCAATCTCATAAATTCCAGTAAAATCGTAGTCAAATCTCTTAGCAGGATCACTCAACACTGCAGAAGAAATGATTAAATGAAAAAAGACTCGTGATTAAGTTTATTCAAGCCAACAGTAGCATTAATGAATGCTTTAGCAAGCAAGGGAGACAGACGAAGATTCTGATTTTCTCAACGTTACTTCAGATTCAATACCACTAGGCACCGGCCTGGTAAGATGTCCATCAATTGAACATGCATTTGAAAAGATTACAAGTCCAGGCAGATGTTTACTAACTCAAACATACAATCAAAGATCTTCGACTAACAACTTAGAACTGAAGAATTCCTGTTTACACATGACTGACCTAATCACTTGTTTCAACCATCCCAGGGCTTAATAAAAGATACCAGAGACCATGAACCCGTTTGTTTTTTTTAAAAACTCCTAAATCCTTAAAAGTACCAAATGGAAGTAGAATGGTGCACAGTCGTGGAAGAAGTTAGACCTCTACTTTCCAGCCCTCTTTACCATTCATTAGAATTACCTTTGTAGGCTTCGTTGATCTCTTGAAAACTTTGCCGTAGCGGTGCCGTCACCCTTGTGCTTGTCAGGATGCCACTTCTATAGATAGCCAATTTACAAAATCATAAAGATTTCCTCAACATCAGCCCCAGCTTTGTGAAATGTTAGACAAATAAAAACAAGATCTGTGACCAAGCTATGGAAAAGCACCATCTGATTTAAAGAGTACAAAAAAGAGATGAATGACTAACCAGTGCAAGTCTCCGGTAATTGAATCTGATCTTCTCATCAGTTGCATCATAATCAACCCCCAAAACTTTGTAGAAATCCTTGAACCAAGTCCAAAGACGCCTCCGTTAGACTTACTTTCATTGAATCACATAAAACGATCAAATGAAATCTGCAATTGCAAAGTCTAGGAAGCAAATTGTACAAATTAGTAACAAAAGATTTTTTGCAAGGCCTAATTCACTTGTACATTTAAAAGAAAATTAATATGCATTACTCCAGAAACTGCCACCGGGACAAGCGTCAACAGTTGTTGTGCAAGTTTTAATCACCAGTAAACATCCATTATCATTGTCATATGCATAAGAACTGATTCTTGCCTTACAAATTAGTAAGGTTGCAAAATCCTGCTAGGTGAACTAATTGAACCTCAGAAGACATTAATACAAACCTTAACACAGCAGAGAGGAAAAGAAGAAGAAGAAGAAAAAGATTATTCAGTTAGGTTGCGAGGGATTGCAGATGAGAGGTAAGTTTTTATGTTTGACTTTGTCATGCACAAATAATTAGAGAAACGTTAAAGCAGGCTGAGGAATCAAAATCAGTTAAGGACCTAGCTCATGAACTATGTGATAGAGATAAGGATATAATTCATGTGCAACATTTAGATTTAGTTGAGGTCCTAGCTTAGAAACCAGGTTGATGGAGGTTAGGATACTATTTATCTGTAGTATTTAGTTTGATTCAGTTAGGGAAATGCGATACAAGGAGATCGGAGTTAGTTAGTTTCTCATTATCGATTTAAGCTAGTAGTTTCCTTTCTTCTTCTTCTTCTTCTTCTTCTTCTTGTTTTTTTTTTTTTTTTCCTATTTGAAGTTAGGGTAGCTTTTAACTGAAACTTTGGTGACGCCTAAGTAGTGAAATTTCTAATTTCTCTCCATCTTGAGTTCTCGTTCTCTTTCTAATATTGTCTCGTTTCGCTCCCTTTGTCTCTCTAATCTCTCTCTATTGGATTTGGGTCCTACTTCTCTGTTTCAATCCTGACTCTTCTTTCTCTGTTTTCTAATAAACTCTTCATTTTGAGATTAAGCGAGAGAGAGAGAGAGAGAAAGGGGGGGGGGGGGGGGGGGGGGGGGTGGGGGGGGGGGGGGGGGGGTGGGGGTAAGGCTAATCAAAAAGGTATTGGAAGCACATTATTGCATTAGGCTAAGAATATAAACACAAAACTGAGTAATATAGAAAAACCAGTAGTTTGTTTAACCCGTTTGAGTCAGTAGAAGTTAGCAAAGCGAAAAAAAGGATGCACCATTTGACCCCCAGATTGTCATACATTTGATGATATATACACACACACACAAACAAAATCATAAATGAGATAAGAAAGCAATTCTATTTCTACCCAAAAAAGAAGATCCAAAAAATGATGACTTTGTAATCTGGGGTTCCTTTTTTGGTTTCCCTTTTTAAAAATTCCATGTATTTCTGGACAGAGTCTCTTCATTAATCATGCAAAAAGTTTTTCTCAGCTAACCCACAACAAGAAATTAGAAAGAAAGTGAAAATAATAATTAATCCATAATCCATGTGCAGAAACTCTTGAGGAGCAGAATTTAAAAGGAACCCAGTTCGCCAAGAAAAAAAGAAACAAAATGAAAAAAAACCGGGGGGGGGGGGGGGGGGGGGGGGGGGGGTGTTGTGGGGGCGGGCGAAGAGAGATTGGAATTAAGTAATGGGGTTACCTTGTTGGGGGTATTAACTTTAGCGCTGCCTTGTTCTTCAGCCATCATCTACCTTAAACTTGATATAATATATACACACACACACACACATATATTTGTCGACGTCATAATAATAAAAACAATAATAAATAATAATAATAACAGAGATGAATCATGAGTGGATTTGTTGAAGCAGACGCTGATCTGTGTTTCTCTTCGCTTCACTTCTCTCCTTTATCAAATTCAGGTTACCAAAAAAAAAAAAAGAGCAAACAAACAAGTTGCTATGTGTAGAATGCTACTTTCTTAATTTAAAAGAAAAAGAAAAAAAAAAAGAAAAAAGAGAGAGTGCTACTTTCTTGAAGAATGTTGGTGATTTCCAATAAAAAAAAAATGTTGGGCTTTTTGTGGATGAAGAAAGAAGATTTGGGGGCTACCATCTAGATTGGCCCATCGTCTTTAGCCCTTTTTGCTGGATAAGTGTGGATCCCTTCCAAACATCCTATTTTTTTGGGGAAAATCCCCCCCTCACACAAAAAAAAAAAATAATAATAATAATAAACAAAATAAATAATAATAATACTAATTTTAAAAAAAATAAAAACGGTCTGAATTGTTCATTCATTTTTCCCCTAAGAGTCACTTTGGTTGGAGGGAGGGACGGGTGAATGCGATAAACTATTTATTAGGATTTTTATTTTTATTTTTTTTTAAGTGTTGATTCTGTACAGGAAATCCAACTCGATGAACTTGTGACACATGAAGTTCAACTGGCGGATATAAGTAAAGCATTTCAACTGCTGGAGTAGGAAGATTGCGTTTTTAAGGTTCTTATTAAGATTTTTAAGTCTTAACTTATGTCGTAATACATATCATGCAATGTAACAAAGAACAACCATGTTTATTTTACCTTCAAGAGGATGGTAATTTCCCAACTTTATTTAAAGCTTTAATTTGAGTGAGCTATCGATCTCGGGTTAAATTTACACACCTTTTTTTTTTTTTTTTTTTCTCTCAAGAGAGAGACAGAACAGGAAAATATATAATGTCAATTTAACCTGGTTACAAAGAAAACATCCTCTGTTCAGGGACGAAAGAAAGAGAGGAAAACTTGCCTTCTCAAACCCTACTTTTTAGTTAAATAGAGAAACCCTTATTCGTCCAAGAGGATTTTAGATATCGTACTCACCAGGAGGAAATTGTCAAACTAAGTTTACTGAGAATGGAAAAAAAAAAAAAAAAAAAACCAAATGTTGTAATGCAATAGAAAATACTGAAATGATATTCAAAACATATATATTAGTGAAAAAAAAGTAATCCCATCAACAAAATGCACTGCTAGAAAGAAGCCAGAGAGAGATGGTATATAACCAACCCACTGTCAATTTGTAAATCCAAAAGGTCAAAACAAAGCTACGGCAGGTTCAGCTTTACTCGGCTGTTAAACCAAGTTCCGAAATTTCAAACGGCAAGACCACTGATTTACATATATCTACGTATGAATATTTTTGCAGTCTTTCAGTGATTTAATTTCCGTCAGCCAAGAGCATCGTCAACACCCAAAGCTCGCGGAAACCTTGTCTCCTGAATCACATGGTAGCCCTACTTCAGGGTCGGTTTCGACTGGAACAGTGGGAGAGTTGTTTCCACCTCTTAGACGGGAAGACACGTTGTCGATCGCTGAATTGAGCTGGCTAATTTTTTCATTTAAGGTCTGCCTGGTTCTCTGCTTTTCAGGAGGGGAAAAAAAACAATAATAATAAGGAATTGAGCAAAGAATTATATGTTATATATAAGCAAAAAGTATCACACTCAAAGTAGCTTTACCTCTACTTAATAAATAAAAGAATGGTAACTTACTTCTAAACCTTCATCGTAGTAAATCGGTCTCCTGGCCCTTCGAAACCCATATTCGTCTTCATTCAGCAGTGATCTCTGATCTGTCAAAATAAAAAGATAGAGAACGAGGACAAAAACCATGATCATTCATATATATATATAGCTACCCAAATGATAGACCAATAAGTAAATAAAATTAGCAACGTCCAAGCCAATATCAAGCACAAAGCATCTGTTAATTAACAAATAACTGTTTCAGTTTTACTGTTTTATTTCTCAACTTCAGAATTGAGGGTACATTTAAGAAGAGGAAGGTGCAAAATCCACTCCCACTGTCAAACAAAGATACTTTACAGAGGATTATAGACGCATGATCCAATTCCTAGTTCCTACCCCATGCGGATTAGCACTAAAACTTTGCATTCCAAAAAGATTAAAAAAAAAGAAAAAAAAAAAAAAAAGAAAACTTTAGAACCAGTTTGGATGCTTTTGAGATAGTAATTTAATTTCAAAGCCAAGGTATGTATAAATAGACAGACGCATCACAGTCCCATCATATTTAAGATTACAACTATGGCTTTTACACAGGCATGGGGGGGAAAGAAAGCACTTGTATGGTTCTACTCCATATTTATGGTCATGCAAAGCAAAGACAATTTGAGTTAGGTGAGTGATTCAAAACAAAAAGAGACAAGTTTTACTACTAAAATTGTAAAAAATCAACAGTATTGCATTGCTAGATCACATTTCACAACCATATATACTTATTAAAGTTTCGAGTGTTGGAGTGTTGGAGACAATAACTTTTGTATTGAAATCCGAAGACGACAAAGTGGGGTACAAAATTGAATTGATTATCCGCTTTAAAGGGATGGGGATGGGGATGGGGATGGCCTGATAGGAAAAGATCACCTGGGGAGCAAATATGTAAGCTAAAGTCCCAAAAACAGCGCCTCCAAGAAGAAAACCGGCAAAGAAATCACCACCACCTCCTCCTCCACCTCTGCTACCGTCACTGCCAGATAATAATTCAAAAATAAACCAAAAATGCAAATACAGCATTAGAATAGGCCAAGGGCCAATAAGGATGTCATTTAAAATAAAAATAAAAATAAATAAAAAAATAAATAAAAACCTTTACATCGTTTAAGTCTTTTTTCTTCCATGGAAATGAGGGAACATATTATTGGATAATAATGGTGATAAAATGTATCATAAACGAAAATGGAAACAATGTTAAGAGAAAGTGCAGGCTAGGAATTTGCCTAGAAGGGGAAGGGAAAGTGGGAAAGGGATAAACCAAACCAAAACCAGAATGATCCAATGACGTACCCATAATCAGCACGAACTGAGAAAGTGCGACATGTGCTTTTCAATTCATTCGATTTCCTTTGGATTATTGCCAGCTTTTGTGGAGTCTTCACCAATGAACTCCACTTGCCCGACCCTAGCTCACGTCCCTTCACTTGTGATCCGCCTTTTATACACACACACACATATATACATATATCCAAATCCAATTATTAAAAAAAAATGCAATTAAATCATACATTTTTTGTTAAAAAAAATGGGGGAAATTTGCACATATGATACAAAAATACTGTTAAACAAATCCCAAATTATACCTCACCTCTTTTCTCTCTCTCTCTCTCTCTTTTTTTTTTTTTTTTTTTTCCCTTTTTTTTTTTTTTGTTTTAATAAATTGTATACGATGACTAGAAGAATCAGTCGCAAACAATACGCATAAATAAATCATAATCCAAGAATGATTTTGTTCAATTAGAAACTCAAATTACATGCATATTAATATCTATTTTTTAATTTGAAAAATTATTTGATTAAAGTGTCCAATCGTGAGCTTCTCCAGAAGGAATGAAAAATGGAGTTAATAAAGTGAAAACATTTAAAGAAAAAAAAAGAAAGAAAGAGGAGAACGAAGAAGAAGAAGAAGAAGAAGTACCAGAGAAGGACAAAGGAGGAGCAAAGCAGGTGGTCGCCATTAAAGGGGAAGATTTTTTTTGTAGATGGGGAAGGAAGGAAATGAAGCAATTTTACCAGAGGTCACACTCACCCCCCACACTCGGACACAGAGAGAAATAGAGGATTTTAGGGATCTGTGCGTTTTTCCGATATATTTTAGAGAGAGAGAGAGATATATATATATATATATATATATATATATAATCTGATTTCCGGAGAAAAAGTGGAGCTATTTTCAATGCCCCAAACAAAAATAAACACCCACCTAAACGACATCTCCACCGTCTTTATTAGTTTTTTTTTTTTTCCTCTTTCTAAAATAAAAATAAAAAATCTGTACAGATAATAGATATTATAGACTTTTTCAAAAAAAAAAAAAAAAAAGATATTATAGACAAGGATAAAATTTTTTTTACTAGTATTGGTATTGGTTCATTTATTAATTTTATTTTTTTCATATATTTTTTATTCAAAAAATATATATAATTTAACACCTCATTTCATACAAAATATGGAGTTTAGAATCTCTTACTTATTCATTTCAAAAAAAAAAAAAAAAAAAAAAAGAGAATCTGTTACTAATTCTAAAAAGAAAAAAATAAATTAAAAAAAAAAAAAAAAGGACTTGGGCAATGGTGTTTAAGAAGGGGCAAATGCAATGATAAGGTGAAAAAGGGGATTCTAACACCGTAGGGGTTGAATCCCATTCTGCAAATTGCTAATAAATTGCTAATAAATTGCTTTTTGCGGAGCAGCTAAAGCTTAAGCAAACGAACTTTCCTCTCTCAACTCTTCTCAAGTTTAAAACCTCGGTTTCTCCGTCTTTACTTGATGATTTATTTATTTATTTATTTGGTGGGCACTGAGGGTAATGACAAATAAATAAATAAATAAATAATTGCTTTAAATATCAGTCCCGTCTTTGGAATACCACTCAATATTACTTGATGGGACAAAATAAAGTTCAACACTTGCTAACAAATCTTCTCAGTTTTTCAATCTGATCAATCATGGGCATTGCTTCACTTACATTTAATTTTAGTTTGGTAAAAGATATTTAACTTCATTTCTTTACATTTAAAATCCCCTTTTAGGACGTGGTTGTAAACATAATTTAACAGTAAATATTATACTTAATTCTATCAAAAGATTGAGAGTTCAAATCTCCATCCCCAAGTTCACAAAAAAAAAAAAAAAAAAAAAAAAAACCCTTTTAAGACTTCAATCAATTACACACAAAACGTGAATTAAAATATGCATATGATTGATGAAATACCATTAACCACACCACTTACGAAGGAATAAAAAAAAAAAACCACTTTAAGCACTAAAACTTACTACTAATACCCCCAAGTGATAATTATATGGTGCGGCCAAATAACAAACCCAAAAAAGAGAGAGAAACAATTTAAAAAAAAAAAACATTGGTAATAAATAAAACACAGGAAACAAAATGTGAATGCCCTCCCTTTAGAAATTATGCCGGCCTTCATTCTCTTTATATACAGAGAGTCGTGACAAAGCACTCCCCCAAAAAAAAAAAAAAAAATGGTCCAGAAAGAAAAAAAAAAAACCTAAGATATATGTATTAAATAAAGAGCAAAAAAAAAAAAAAAAGGCTGTAAAGAAAAATTATTATTAAACTCTGTATGGGAATATGAACAGATGGATGGATGGACGGATGGAAACTGAGGACCTCCTATAACGCCCAAAGGAAAAGAAAAGCTCGTCATCATGAGAAGCAGCTGGTAAATTTAATGTACATTACTCTTCAACCAAACCAAAACCAAACCAAACCAAAACCAAAACCAAAAGAGTCGTTTTTTTTTTTTCTTTTCTTTTTTTTTTTTCAGTTTGGTGGCGTCCTTCCTCTATTTCTCTGAGAACCTCCCAAAAAGGAGCAGTGATGTATTCACATGGTGCCTCTCTGGCCGCATCTGCTCCGATTTTGAACCGGCTTGTTTTACAGGTTGTTCACTACCCGGAAACGACGGGAATGAAAGAGACAGTGACAGGGAAGCAGAATCGTCGTCGTCGTCGTCGTCGTCGCCGCCGCCGCCGCCGCCCCCCCTTTACCGTCCACCCCTTTATCTTGAGGCTTCTCCTGGTCACTTTTACTGTCCACCAAGCCACAAAGAAAGGCAGGATTCCCTTACTTTGCTGTGGCTTTGTCTCTGCCCCCAAGGCAAGCTCCAGATTCGGATACCCGTCAAGAAGCCGCTCCTCATCCCCTCCTCCCACAGATAAATTTTTCCACGGTGGCATAGAGCTGTTGTTAGCCTGACGAGAATCCACAGGAAAGAAGCGCCTTTCCGTGGTAGTAGTTCCCAAGTCCTCTGGAATAACTTTCTCTTCACAAGCTTCGATGCACATCTTCTGCTCAACTGACAAGCACGAACCAACATCTTTTTGTTTAGGTTCAACGACACCAAAAGAAGTTCTAGAATTGTAGCTACTCCCTCCATAAGTCTCACCCTGATCAGTCTTCTGCTTCTTTCCAAAATTCTCTCCATCTATCAGACCCTTGTTAACTCCGTTCCATGGAATGTTCTGAGCCATGGCATTTGAAGCTGGAGAGGCTCCATCCGAAAGAGCTATGTGGGGTCGTTTCCTCTCGGTAGACTGATAACATTCAATCCCTTTGATGCTCAAATCCCTCTCAGGTTTATATTTATCCCTGCCTCGGTTAATTTCATCTAAAGCCCTATTATCGCTAATGCTTGCAGTGACACCGACTCTTGCATCCACAATTTTCTCCTCTGAAACAATTCCTCTGACACCTAAATCTTCATTGGCACACGGAAGAACCTTCAACGACGAAAAAACTTTCCTACCAATAGAGTCATCGCATCGCAATTGCCTTTTCTCACCTATTTTGCTGTTCGCTCCGGCAACATCCAGACATGGCTTCAGCTCTGCACGCACCTGTGCTCCGGAGGACTCTTTTCTCGCTGCATAAAGAAACAGACACAAACACACAGTCAATGCATGGATTAACAACTCTATTCCAAGTTTCAAATTGAAAATCAAACCACCACTAATTTATAAGACAAAGCTCATAGCCAAAGGAAATAAGACAAAAATTAGAGGAAAAGAAAGAAAAAACCTCTTCTCTATTGCAAAAATTAAACCCAACTTCATAAGTCTAATGAAAACCACCATTAAATTAGAAGACAAAACTCCTAGCCAAGGGAAATACGACACAAATTAGAAAATCTCTATTCTGAACAAACATTAATCCTGACTTCACATGTCTACATCTGGCGCATATGTATAGAAATAATCTTCATATATATATTTATGGCCGTGACAATATATAGGCCTTAATAATATAATATAAAACACAGAAGAAGAATTACATTTTTCCCAGTAGAGAAGGGTGGGGGGTGGGGGATTACAGGTTCAAGTTTTAGTTCCGAGAACTACTGACTACCGGAAAACCCATAAAGAATAGAGGTTAGTTAGAATGGTCAAGGAAAGCTGCATTAGCCCAGCTTGAACGAAGCTCAAAGACTGGGTCTAGGAATTGACTACGAAAATAAGTGTATGTGGATCGATAGAACATTATAATTGTCGTGGGAAGATATAGATCCAAACACAAACATACAACCTTCTTTCACATAGAGAACTCCAGTCCGCGTTTAACGGTCTATCAAAAAAAAAAAAAATACACAACCAATGAAATTTGTAGGATAAATCTAAAATCAAATTATCTGATAATACAAATGCAAGTAAATAAACTTTAATCAGATGACAAATGAATTTCTAATTAATGGCCTAGCTTAAAGGGATAATCCCTAGTCCACCTCTCAACAGGGAAAAAGATCAGTATCATGGTCTTTCAACTATGCCAAAAGACATCTACAGTGAGGCTAGGTTGGAAGAAAAGACGCAATCTTGACTCTTATCGAAGTTACATGTTGAAAACAATCATTCTAAATGAACCAAAAGACTTTGACCCCAACACAGGTGCTTAGAGAAGAACATAAAATATTATATAAGAAAATAACATAGGAAGAGTACAAGGCCGCATAGTAACAATGACAACAGTAAATACCAGACTCAAATATTTCCTTTTGGTAGGAACAGCCAGTCACATTTTGATGTCATCTCTATCGAGTAGTGTATGTTTCACTGCCATCGCAAAGGTTAAATTGGAAGAAGAAGTACTTACCAAAGAAGGGCTGGAGCATCTCATTTTGTCTAATAAGTTAACGTCGCTTGTGCATTTGGAGTCGCATCTACTGTCATGCCACACCGAGTTTGCTATTAAACCCGAATTCAACGATTCAGAAAGTTTTTGGTCATTGCAATCTCCACTTATTCCATCAAATGTCTGAGCACGTGTAGCAGAAGCTACAATTGCATTACATGATCTGTCATCAGAAGATTCTTCGTCCATACACTTAGCTGAACACAGGTTTTCCGATGATGTCATGACAGTATTAGAGGCATTTTTGTCCACTGAAGTCATACTAATACCGTGAGTATGCAACTTCTTGAATGAATCAGAACATTGCATCCTCCTTGCTCTGAAAACACCCCATAAGAAAAATAACATATTCCAACCTGTCAATAGCAGAGAGCAATTTTAGCTAATGAAACAATATCAGAATCACTCTAACTGTGCATAAACTGTTCAACCATGAGCAAAGGCTGCACCAGGAAAAAACCCAATAAAAAAAAAAGTAGCTTCATGATTGTTCCAAATTGAAGCACAGGAGGCATAAAAAGATGACATAAATGATGAGAATCGCCGAGCACTTTATCCAAGGATTTAAGCAAAGATACTCCCGAACACAAATGAAGAGGAAGGAAATAATGCAGTAAATATCTAGACTCGGAACAATAGGCAAACTATTAATCTCGACCTTTGACTACAGTAAACACAACACTAACCTCACTGCCACAACAGTCACAATCATGTAGGCATTACTACCATTGGTACTTGAAAAAGAATTTAACACTAAATTAAGTTCTAATACATTGAAGTGATAACACTAAAGAATTTCATATTAATGTTGAGAATTGCACCCTCGTACATACATGCATGCACCCATACACACACACACACACACACACACACATATATATATAGGTAGAATATCATATCCATACATATTCTTTTAACGCGTATCATTCTATACATAATCTTTTAACGAGTATTCACAAGCATGATACATGCAAGTATTTATCCAATGAAGTGATAACATAACAGAGGATCAAAACACATCCTTACGCTGTGAATTCTCTGGAAGCTGATTGGAGGGAAATATCAGAAGCTCAACACCATCTAGATTTCCTTTGAGAGCTAAATCATTCTTGATCATATCATCCAGGAAGGTCTTGTAGCTTCTCTCATAACTGTACCACATGAGCAATTAAAAATTATAAACCAAATAACGAACAAAGAGAACTAAATGTGACGAGACAGACAGTTTTGATCAAGACAAGAAAGAACACGAGCAAACCTCTCAAGATCTTTGGCAAAGAAGTAAAGAGCAATGTTATCTTCTTTGGCACCACCGTCACAGAACTGTGTGGGCCATGCACTCAAGCGAGGTACTTCAATCAGGGAAAGTTTCTGTGGAAAGTTGCGAACCACTTCAGGAACTCGCGGGGATGCACAAGTTGATAAATGCGCTTGAATTCCTCCACATAAATCAAGAAAACTGCCACTTCTACATACTTCAAAAGACCCTCTGTATGTACATGAAAAATCATCAGGACGATAAAATCTAAATGCAGCAAATAGGCCAGCAGGGAAACCAATGAAACAAGAAGTAGGAAGCAAGGAACAAAATTATTAAGGCCAAAAGCGCTAGTAAAAAGCAACAAAGAGAACCCTACCGCCAGATATATTCATATGCTGGAATGGCTGGCATCTTCGGAAGTTGAGGCGATGTGGACAAAGCATGATTAACGAGATCTTTAGCCACGGGTTTCACAGAAGGGACTAACGTATCTAAGTTCCCCATTTTTGAAGAAACGTTAGCATTGGTTGTGGACACAGTATGCTGCATCGTGTTGTTTATAGTTGTTTGCAAGGAGTCCAAGGTGGAACTCCCCGGAACTGCTTCCGGCTCTTCATGCGTTCCTTCAGAAGTAACAATGGTTTTTGACTTATTTGAAACCGATCCTTGGTCTTGGCAAGTTATTTCTGAATTCAAGTCTGTGCTTGATGTGGAAAACTCATCAGATTGATCAAGTGCTCGTTTCTTTCTCTGTATTTCAGGCTTTCTCTGCAAAGCTGCATGGATCGCATCTTTCAATTTACTGCCTCTGTGTGTCTCCTCCCTAGAACCTCTAGTTGCAGATGCATCGATATCAGATGCCTCTGAACTGCCAATCGTGCAAAATTCGGCAGAATGACCAATTTCTTTACATTTTTGACACAAGGTACTTCTAGAACTAGTGGAAACAGTCGACCTAGAGCGAACAGAACTCTCTTTCATTTTCTCCGTCTGATGCATTATTTCCTGCCATCGAGTCCCATCTTGCATAGTTCCATCAATACTATTAGATGGCTTCTCGGTGGTTAAAGAACCAGTAGATAAGGCTTCATCTTTAGAGACACCATGATTTGACTTCTGTTCTATAGCAGCATTGCACATTCCACCGGCTGATGAAACCCCAGCTGCAAAATACGAACACAAATATAAATGTCATAAGTGTATAGTTAGGCAAGGTTAAAAATATAGAAAACTAGCAGCTTAACTACATAAGAACAAATAAGTAGAAAAGTGAACTTGACGACAACAAATAGAACTACTCAGCTCCGTCCATCCACAAAATCATATAATACCTGTAGTAATGGGAACTTCCACAGGTTTACGAGCTAGGTTCACAGTTGATTTTGACGTACTTGATTTTCCTTCGGATTGAACCTTCGAATCTCGGTTATTGCTTATAAACGAAGTGGATTCAAGACGAGATGTTTGGTCAACCTTAGGCGTCGAAACAGAAGAACTAGTTGTTGAACTAATTGGGGGACGATCTAATCTGGTCAAAGTCTTCCTCTCAAATGCAGTCCGCTCTTTTGCTTGTTTTGATCCTTTTGCATCAATAGCAAGGGCCAACCTAGGTGAAAGCATTTTAACTTTTGAATCCGAAGAACTAGACCGGCCTGAGTTCACAGATTTAAACGACATGGATTTTCCTATCATTTTGCAGACCTATCCTTCATGTCAAGAGAACCTCCCTTGTGCTTTTGAGGGACAGCTTCATCTACAAGTTTAACTTTTGGTTTAGAATTTGGAGCACTAAATGAATTTGACTTGAACAGTGTTCCTGCAAACAGAAAACAGTGACCATTATACTCCAACAGGGAACGTGAAGACACAACTAAAAAAAAAAACCATGCAGAACCAAGATATGAGTAAGAGTATGAAAGTAATGGAAAGGAAAACAATCCAATATAACAACAGAGATTTAAAAAAAAAAAAAAAAAAAACAATGTATAGCCTGCAAAAGGCTATTTACTCACCCTTGTTTTGGAGCCGTTGACCGGCCACAGGGGAGCGTGCAGTTTCCAGCATATCATTTGTAGATTGGTTGCCTACAGATATTTGTTGTGCTGGCCTTGACCTCTCCTTATCTAATTTCTTGAATGAAGATTCACGTGATAGTGCAGCCATTCGAATAGGGCTGGATGACTTTGGTGATCCTATATTTGTTTCAAGAGCCTGCCTTTTTGCAGTAGGAGCCGCTTCTATATTTTCTGCAAGTCTCTTGGTGGATAATTGCGTACTTGAACTGGCTTTACTTGTTCGTTTTCCCTCTGTTTCTGAAATTCCAAATCCAAATTGACATCAATAAGTGTGTATATCACAAAGATAAAAGCACGTTCAATCCACTATCTAGAATTACCTTGCTTTTGGGTATTGATTTCTTCAGCAAACTTGCATTCTTCGCACATCCAGTTACTTCCAGGAACCTTCCTCAGCTTCCGCATGCAATAGCTAATAATAGCGAGCAGTGGTAATGTTTAACAACATCTTCAAAAGGAAATATCAAGGAAACAAGTGACTAATAAAAGCTGCCAAGAAAAAAGATACGGGAGAAAGATGGTCAATTTTAAACTTACGTATGTTCTGCACCGTCACTGCACCTGCTACATATAGCAAGCAAATCCTCACGACCAGCATCCCCACAAATATCACATACTTTAACCTGTCTCATGAAAGTAATTCACTATGGTTAGTTGGGTAATCTAAACGGATTTGTCATTACACAAAATAGATTACTGTTACGCACGGATAGCATCCTTCTGCTAAAATAGGGATGCATCAGATTATCATATCTCATTCTTATTATCCAAAGTTTCCCTTATTATATTCAGAAACACCCACACAGATATACCTCTCAATTAACTGGAAAACCTCCTCAAATTTGTCAAATTCACCTTTAAAAAATATCTGAATACCCTATTCCAAATAACCCGGAAAGAAAAAATTGGAATCAAGAGAAAACAAATGGAAGACATAATAAGGAGAGGACCAAACCCATAACCGTAAGCTCATCAATCAAACTCTTTTCTTCTATCGACTTTGTAGCATCATTAGGTCACATGTCTTGTTCTCACACGAACTGTTTTATATACATGTCTACAGAACATGAATTCAAGAAAACCATGATGACTAGCTAATAAATTTCAGGCTAGGACCCTATAAAGACACTTCAAAGTAAGAAGACAAAATACATATAGAGTGAACGTACAAACACACCAAATCATCAACAAAATTAAAACTTACAGCGAACATGGGCAAAAGGTAATCAAGCTAAAAAGTACATAAAAGTTTGATTTCTGGATAAAATGAAAATGCGCCACTACTTACATCATGCTCCACGATGTCTGATTCATCATTTTCATCCCCAGATATGGATTGCAAAGGAGGCTCTCGTTTGTCAAACTTACTTGACTTCTCATCTTGCTCACCTTGACCTGAACATTTCAGAGTGCCATCCGTAGGTTCCTGTCCATCATTATTGATCTCTGCTTCTAGCTTTGGTGCAAACTTCACAGGGACATCAGATGTATGCGCAACAGATTTCTGGCAGTAAGCTCCACCATCAACAGCTGCTACTTCTTTTGATGAGGCACCAATTTGTTCAGGAGATCTTTCAAACAGTTTTTCCTGAATTTAAAAAGACCAGTCCTTTTCAAAGTCAGTAAAATTTACATTGAGAGGAAAAAAAAAATCAACACTTTAAGGATGAACTTTGCACCTTAGGCGAGCTAGTATCTGCATCTTTTGAAGAAGGCATATCACGCAATATTGACTCATGCCCCTTTTTGGATTCTTCCGGACCTAAACTACTAACTGAAGCTGAACTACATGACATATTTTTCTATCTATGTTTCTGTTATTATTGCTGACTGCAACATGTGCATCATTGGCTTTACTAACACATGAAATGTCATCATCACGGACTTCTAAAACCTTGGAACCCTCATACTTATTAGAGAAACCTCTTGGATACAAATTACAGTGGGGTTTAGGGGAAGCTCCAACCTCTCCAGTAGTTCCACCAGAGGACAAAGGAAGCATGTCAACGTCTAAAGCACCATCAGAAGCTCTTAAGGCAGCTTTACTGTCTGCATTTTCAAATAAAGAATCATGACTGGTATTTACACTCAATAGGTTACTTGTTTCACTGGTTGTATGCTGTAAACTATCGCATGTCTTGCTCTTAAAAGAAGAAGTATCTCCCCCATTGACAGAGAACTGACTAGCCACGATTACCCGACAAGTTTCATCAGAAAATTCATCAGTCTTTGATGCCATGAGAGCCCGATCAAGATGCATACACGATGAACAGGGAGCAGCACACACGTTACAAGCCCCAGACTCGCCTCTCATACGAACTTTTTGAGACATGTAATATTTACTAAATTTGTCTTCGGATTGAGATGGTACCTAACAAATCCAAAGTACAAAATAAGAATCAAATGAAAAAAAAAAAAACCAAGAAAGTGAACGACGAAGGAACTTTAAGGAATAGGTGCACATAGATCAATCAAACTTAGCAAGTAGTAACTACACTTGAGTTAAATGGGAAAAAAGGTTAACAGACACACACAAACACACAAACGTCAAAAGAATAGAGAGAGTTCCTGGTTAAAGGATTACGTAATGCAATGGGAAGTGCATTTCTACTGAGGAGATGCTTTTAGTGCCTCCTCATACCGGTTGTTCTCGAGAGCACCTACCTCTCTCTCTCTCTCTTTTTGTTTACTGAAAACATGCTTTCTTATACTTACTAGCAACCTAATAGATGATTACTTGGGTTTTAGGAAAACAAAATGAAGAACATTTTGGGGTTTGATATGAATTCCTCCCATTAATCCTTCAAACTATGAAAAGATCAGAGTCAGAGCGTATGGAGGATTTCAAATCCTTCACCAAAATCCATTTCCTTCCTCTAATCCCTCCTACCAAACACCATATATGTCTCAAAATCCATCCACTAAACCTCTCATCCCCAATCCAACCAAACAGCGCCTCGTCGTCCAACATATTTTTTATTTATAAAAAAATAATAATAATAACAAAAGGAGGGCCAAATTCCTATATCCCAAACCATCACAACACACAAATAATAATAAATAAATAAAGAGACAGAGAGCTTAAAATTGAAGAAGAAGAAGAGAAGATGAAAAACGAAGCTGTAAATTACCCTGTCATCTCACCGTATTCTTCTGAGAAAGGGAAACATGATGATGAGTGTCGGACAAGTACTCTTCGAAAGGACCTTGCATGCGATAACTCCCTCTCAGGACTGGTGTGATCTAAAACGCATTATTTCCCCCAAAACAAACAAAAAATCATTAATTTACAGTGTCAGTCACCACCACTACTCAATCTTAATCTATTTTTTGCTCACTGCTCCCTATCATCTTCATAATTCAAAACCCAGATATCAGATCGTCAATTTTTCCTTTTTTTTTTATTTTTATACTAAAATAAAAAAAGGAACCCCTAATTTCCAGGAAGCAACAAATGAAATGGAGATTGAAATAGAATATCTAATATCAAAATAACAGAATAGGAGGAAGGAAAGAGAGAAAAACAAAACCCTAATTGTAGTTAAAAAAAAAAAAAAAAAAAAAAAAAAAAAAGGGGAAAAGGATGACATGCCTTTGGCTCCGAAAGCAACTGAGAAGCTTCGTAGAGGTCATGGAGAAGCCGTTCCTTGGGCTTAGCCATCATCCCCGATCAGAAACCACCCCTCACCCTTTCCCACACCTCCAATCCAAAATCCCCAATATCAAAATTCCCACAAATTCCAAACCCTAAAATTTGGTCGACAAAATCGACTAATCCCCGATTAGACCGAATAAGAGACACAACCATCTCTATATGCGATACACATACACCCCAACTACAAATTACCATATATATATTTCCTATCTATCTAATCTATCTATATCTATATCTATATCTATATAATTGAAAAACGAGAATAGCAATATATACCTCTCTCAGAAAAACTCTTTTTCCGTTGTAATTCTCACACACGTACAGTTTCTATGATCTGAGATATCATATTTCCAATGAATCTAATCCATCCATGGACGTGCTTTGCCTTCCCCTTTCTTCAACACATATACATATACATATACATCTATAGATATATAGATATATTATTATACAAATATTCAGTAGTAGATTATCTATTTTAATTATTATTTCTATTAATTATTGTAAATAAGGTCTCTCTCCCTACAGATGGATTTTCTGAACTATGAACAGGAAGGAGGATCAAGAAAGAAAAATGGACAAGTAAAATAAGTAAAAATTTTGTAGAGTTTTTATGGGATTTTGCAAAAATGGAATTGAAGTTTTTTTTTTTTTTTTTTTTTTTTTTTTTCCAAAGGGGCTGCTTTTATTTTAATTTCTTTTTTTATTATTTTAATTCTTAATATTAAATAAAAATAAAAATTCTCTAAAAAAATAAAAAAATATATATATATTTAATAATTATAATTTCTTAAGGTTGTCGCGAAAGCTGCGGAGGAGAGTTGGCACTGCAATTTTTGCACACGAGGCAGATTGAGGTGGGGACATCGGACCACACGTGGGAGTCGGCGAGCAGAGCGAGGAGAAGGCCTGGGTCAAAGTCCAAAGGCCCATAAAGGCCCATGGTTGAGGGGAGGACCCAATGGCCCGTTAGAAGAAGAAACCCGGAGTCGCGCATGGAAACTGGAAAGTGTGCTGTCGTCAGCCTCACCCTAAATTTTCACATTTGGCAATTATTATTATCATATAAATAACATTACAAATTTGACAGTCACTAAAAAAATAAATAAAATGAATAAAAATAATTTCTTACGTCCGACACACGCAAATATAATGATATTTATAAGATGATGAATTACTATTGCAATGAATTCATGATTGTTTCTTTCTTTTTCAAACATAAAATCTCATCTTCTATTCTATCGGTTTGTTGATTGTTGTCTTTCAATTTCATAACATCAATTTAATTACTCTCTCTCTCTTATCAAGGTGGTTTTTTCTTTTTTTTTTTTAATTATAAATTTTTCCCCAACCAGGATCTTAGTAGGTTTTTCACTGCGGTAAAGAGCCACATATATAAAGAGAGTGTCAATAGAAATTTGTAATTGTTATAAGAAGCCAAATTTTAACTTTCAACTTATTCTTATGTTTCTCCTTTGGAAAATTGCTAGGGCAATGCCGAATTCAATTAAGACCTAGAGCCCCTCTCAATTTCTATTTTAATTTTATGTTTTGCTTGTACTTCAATTTGTAAAGTATTTTATTTGGATATATATACATATATATATATATATATATATATTAATCCCTTACTGATTTCCAAAATAGCTCCTCAGTTTTCTTAGGGTTCGTTTGGATCGCAGGTTCAGTTGAGTTTGAGTTGAGTTGATTTTTAAGTTTGCATAGTAAATTTTGTTGACTTTTTCAGAAAAGATAAAAAAATGATGAGATTGAGTTGTTTAGTTTGAGTTGAGATGGTGAGGCAAACGGAGCATTAGTTTCAATTATCTTCTATTTTATTATAAAAAGTTTAATGTTTCCTACTTGGTCCAAACTTGAAAGCCAAAATAAACAAACAACTAAGCTACATGGCTTCTTATTCCTATAACATATAATATAATAAAATCAAAACAAACAAAATAAAATAGAAAACAAAAAAGCTACATCACTTATTAAGTTGAATAGCCAGGAAAAGAAAATTTGTAACCTATTTTCTAAAATTAATGTTAAATGAAGTGAAAAGTAAAATAAAATTATGGCGCTGTCATTTGTCTAAGGGATTTCGCAAACCGCTTGCTCTGCATGTGGGACCAAAGTACACACGTCCAAATAGGTAAAACCCACCCTCTCACGTGCAAAAATGAGGATTCACGACACTTATTATTATTTCAACTATTTTCCTTCGCTTTTCTACTCTATTAGTTTGTATACGTACATTATACGTGTTCTATACACATTATAATAATTAATATTATAGATTTTTTAAATTAATATAGATTGATAAAAACTATCAAATATCTTTAGTTTAATATTATACATATCTAAAGTTAAGAAAATTAATAATTACTATTTTTTACAATAAATTTTTCAAAAAATAACAGTTCTAAACATCTCATAATGTAGTCGTAGAAGAGCAAAACAATAGCCACAATATTTTAAGAAAAAAAAAAAAATACAAATTTCCTCTACTTTTCCTCACACACATGTTTTAAGGTCATCTTCATTCGTGAGAATTATATCCACAAAGATGTTTGTATCAATGTATTTTTCCTTGGAAAGAGAAACAAATATTTATATACATAAAGAGAAAGAGTGAGAGATTAATAAGTATCGATTATTTGAGTGAGCGATTGCGTGGAGAAGTCTAATTACTTATAAACATATGAATTTCACAAGCAAAAATATGATTCTCCCACAGTTGTTTGTTTTGAATGATTGAAAACTTAACAACACATGAACACACTTATAAGTGTTGTTTAAATATTAAAGAGTTGCCTTGAACAGTTGCAACTAAAAGATTAATAGATTGTGAATGATTAAAACATTTCATAAAATATAGTTGCATGTTCAGTTGCAACTGAAAGATGAATAGATTATGAACAATTAAAATTTTATAAAATAGAATTGTCTTGAATAGTTGCAACCGAAAATGAATAGATTGTGAATGATTAAAACCTTTAATGAAATAAACTCCTTTTAATGAGAAATTACAATAATAAATATGATATGATACATATATTAGAGCATTTAATTTGTCTTGAACAGTTGCAACTGAAAGATAAATAAATTGTAAATGACTAAAACATTTCATAAAACAAAGTTGTCTTGAATCGTTGCAACTAAAAGATGACTAGATTGTGAATGATTAAAACCTTTCATAAAATAGACTCCTTTAGTGAGAAATTACAATAGTAAAACATGATACGGTACATATAATAGAGCATTAATTAAACTTATAAGCACTGTTTTAGACGATCTAAAATAAAATAAATAAAAATTCAGATATATATGTTTGAAAATACGTTTTTTGTTTTTTGGGTGGGGGAAGGTAAAAATGGAAATAAAATTGGAAAAACAAAAAAAAAAAAGCTTTTTGCCCCCTTTTTTTTTTTTTTTTTTTTTTTCTCTCTCTTTAAAACAAAAAAAAAAAAAAAACGACACTCTAAAAGATCGTTTTGGACGGCCTACAAACTAATAGTGCAAGGCAAATCCCCTCTTTTAGTATTGTTAATTAGGATATCTATGTACATGCTTGCTTTCTTTCATATTCTGTGTGTGTGTGTATAGATATATACAAAAATATATATAATTCGCGCACTCAAATTCAAAATAAGAATGTAGTTTTTTTCAGGTATTTCCATTTTATTGTATAAATTCTAATTATTTTATACTTGGTCCAGACGTGAAAACCAAAATAAACACATAACAAACTATATTCTTATTATTCCTATAATATAACCAAATCAAAAACAAATCAAAGAGAGAACAAAAGGCTACATCACTCCTTAAGTGGATATATAGCTAGAAAATAATAATTATAAACATATTTACCAAATTTAATAAGAAAGTTATTAATGAAAAAAAAAAAAAACAAACAAAACAAACAAAATTAGGGTACTCTGCATGGAACGAGAATAGACACACTGCAAATATGTAAAATATACCCCCTCTCACGCAAAGATGAGGGTTCGTGATACTTTTTAACTATACTAGTTGGAGTACGCTCTCTGCACGCGTGTGAAGTCGGATAAAATTTTTTATAAAATGATACACAAACTTAAAGGAAGAGTTAAAAAAAAAAAAAAAAGTGTAAATGGGTTCCTTCATTGTTCCTATATTTGGCCCTGTTCTCATCCCAGTGAATCAATGACCATGGCTTGGTTTGCTTTTTTTTCAGAATTATATAGAGAAAAGAATATGATGGAGAGAGGTAGAGGAAGATGACAGTATAAAAAAAAATAATAATAAAGAAAGAAAGAAAGAAAGAAAAAAAAAAAAAAAAAAAGAAAAAAAAAAAAAAAAAAAAAAAAAGAATAGAGAGAAGAGCAAGAGAGAAGAGAAGAAAAAAAAAAAAAGAAAAGAAAAAGAGCAGTGTCCACTGAAAACAAAAAAAAAAAAAGAAAGAAAGAAAAGAGAGCGAGAGAGCAGGAAAGCCAAAGGAAAAAAAAAAATGGTGTGAAAAAAATTGGACATTATGAAGAAGAGAGGAGGTTGGAGTGAGATCAGATATGAGAGAGTAAGCACGGTTTCTAAGGGAGAGAGAGAGGGTGTGTGTGTGTATAACAGTGACCGTATACATGGAAGGACAAAGGAAAAAAGAAAAAGGAAAAAAGGAAGAGGAAGAGAGTGACACATGGAGACCAACCCTATGTTTATATATATAAACTATCAAGAAATAAAATGACTACCATGTTATGTATCCAATCCTAATTCCTTAAAATAGAAGAATAGTATGCACATGTTGGCTCATTCCATTTTAAAATCTAATTAAAAAAAGTAGAGTTCCTTATTACCGTATAATTAATTATCATACATATATATTATATATATATTTTGCTAGAAATTAATTATCATATTTATCTATATATATAGTAAGAACAGTATTTTTGTTTTACGAATTCGTTGAATTACAACTCATTAGTTTTCAAAACCGACTTGAAAAAAGGAGAAGGAGAGGGCTTATTAAGCATTTTGTAGATTCACTAATTATTTTATGATTTTATTCTTAGTTTGTCTAACAAGTTTATGATATATATATGTTCTTATATTTAGAAGGGGGGAAAAAAGGCATTATAAGGAAAAAAAAACACTGTTACGAGAAAAAAGAAATTAAAATAAAGGGGAAAAAAAGGGAAAAAGGGAAGAGGAAGGAGGAAGAAAAAACAAAATGACAAAAAAACAAGGGAGAAGCACGCGCAGCATCACAGGTAGCATTGAAGAAGTGAACAAACACACATATATATACACACACACACATATACGTACATAGAGAGAGTGAGAGAAACGTGTCTATATACAGATAGAGAAACGTAGATATGTGAGAGAGAGAGAAAACAAAGGCGTTACATTTTGGGTTGCTCCAATTCAAACCCAGAGAGAGGAGAGACACAGATAGAAAGAGAATATAATTGTGAAAGAAATGAAGAGAGAGAGAGAGAGAGAGAGAGAGGAAGGAGAGAGAATGGGGTAGTGTCAGGAAAGGAAGGAAATTAATAAAGGAAACATGAATGAATAAGAGAAAATACATGTATGTGGAATTAAATCCAAAAGGAAAAGAAAAGAGAGATGAAGAAAAAATCAAAGGGGAGAAGAGCAGAAAAGGGAGAGTAATAGTAAATTGAAAATTGAGGGGACTAAGGAGGAAGGAGATAAAGAATGAAAACAAAATGCATTAACTAACGCACTACTCATCTCTCTCACTCTCTTTATTCTCTCTCTCTCTCTCTCTCTCTATTCTCTCTCTCTCTCTCAGTGAGTAGTGGCTTCGCTGGAGGCGAAAACGAAGACGCAGACGAAGACGAAGAAAGTTTTCTTCTTTTTTAAAACACACACGTATGCGGGCTATATATATATATATATATATATATATATATATAATGCACACAATTACACTCACTACACACACATGCACAAAATAAGATTCTCTTTCTCCGCCCATTTTCATCCTCTCAGGTAACCTATTCTCTTTCTTTTACTCTTATTCTTGCTCATTTCAGGTCTTCATTTTCCTTTACCGTTAATCTTCTGCTATATATTGGGCATGATTTCTCACGTTTCTGATAATATATATATATCTACATGAGAAATTGATCTTTTCTATTTTTTTTTCTCATATAAGAATTGGTTCTTTCTTCTTTTTTTTTTTTCGTTCATATGAGAAATGGATCTTTTTTTTTTTTTTTTTTTAATTGTTCATGTGAGAAATGGTGCAACTCATACAAGATAATCCTATTCATTTTTATTTTTTTGTTCATATGAGAAATGATGCAACTCATTCAAGACAATCATATTCCTATTCATTCTTATAAATTACTTCAAATAATCCTATCCATTTTCTTTTCTTTACTTTTTTTTTTTTTTTTTGAAATTTAACATCATGATTTCCACTTAATGTTTGATTGAGAAACCACACCAAAATTGATTAACAAGGAAAAGAGTAAAGGAAATGTTCTTTTGGGGCTGTGTTTGTCTAGTCTCCACGGAACCATGAAGTTAGAATATATTACATGCATGATCTTCAGTAACAACCCTGCAACTTTTAATATGTTGCATCCGTATCTTTTCTTTGAAGTTTTTTCCCCCCTTGTCTAAGTTGAATTATATGTGAATTTTGTCAAGTTTTCATCACGAATTTTCTCCGGGCTGCATGATAGGAAAATAGAAGCTTTTACGTGGATTCGATTTGATTGTTAATAACAAACCCTAACCGTTCCCACCCTACCGGAACAATATTGATAATGATAATGATAATGATAGCAATAGCGATAGCGGCAAAATATGTTATTTTCCCATAATCTTTTTACCTATTTAGCTTCTGTCATTCTAGAGTGTACCCAAAACTAGGATTCTGTTCTTTACAATGAGTGTTTTGTCGTTTTTCGATTACATTTTTTCCTAGATTATAAATCTATGTAGGAGAAGTATCGTGTTTCATTCCATTCCATTCATTATTAGGGCAATGAAGGTTAGTTACGGGTTTCTCTTCCATTTAAATCTTACTAAACTAATATAGCATATTTGACTGGTGATTCATAATCTACCTGTAGATTTTGTTCTTTACAATAAATCTTTTGTCGGTTTTCGGTAATTTTTTAAGTTTAAAATCATGCAGGAAAAAAATAAGAAGTATTTGACTACATTGCATTCGTTGTTAGCTTCATGAGGGAAACACAAAAGTTTGTTACTCTTACATATATAAGTCTTACAAAACTTCAAATATTAGCAAAAAGTGCATTGTTACTCTAAGCCTATTTCGCTGAGAGGTGATTTATAGTTCATACACTGAACTTATGGTAGATTCTATTCTTTCCAATGAATGTTTTGTTAGTTTTCAGTAAATTACAAATTCTTTTTGAAATATAAAATCATGCAGGAAAAAAAATAAAAAAAGTGTTTTTCACTATATTTTATTCATTAATTTGCTTCATGAGGGAAATCCCAAAGTCTGTTTCATGTTTCTCTCACATATATAAAGTATACCGAACATCAGGTAGTCAATGCATTTTTACTCTAATTAGCCTATGTTGTTGTGAGGTGATTTACATTCTACATGCTACACTTATTATGGTGTAGATTTTGTTCTCTGCAATGAATGTTTTGTCGGTTTTCGATAAATTAAAAATTCTTTTTTAAGTTTAAAATCATGCAGGAAAAAAAAGAAAAAGAAAAAAGAAAGAAGGTATACATTTTATTTATTCATATTAGCTTCGTGAGGAAAACTCCGAAGTCTGTTACGTGTTTCTCTTATAGTATGTCTTACGAAACATCAGGTATTATCAAACAGTGCATTTTTACTCTAACCCTATCTGTTGAGAGATGATTTACATTCTACATGATACACTTACGGTAGATTCTGTTCTTTACAACGAATGTTTTGTCGCTTTTCGATCGGTTAAATATTTCTTTGAAAGTTAAAAAAAAAAAAAATATATATATATATATATATGTAGGAAAAAACGAGGTATTTCACTATATTCCGTTTGTTGTTAGCTCAGTGAGAGACATATCGAAGTCAGTCATGGATTTCTCTTACTTATAAGTCTTATCAAACATCAAGGTTATGGAACCAATCATAGTCTTTTTCCATCTACTATAAACAAATAAAAATAACAACTTTGAGCCTACGTTGTTGAGGAGGTGATACACGGTCTAAATGCTACACTTGTATTGTATTGAGAAATTCAATCTTTGTAAGTAAGTTGAAATTGGATTTAGATCAACAGTACTCATCTTGGCATTAATAATTATTAGTAGAACAGTTTATGTTAAAAAAGTTGTTGACATTTGTCTGTGGCCTTGATCTTATAATTGTCAAGATATGTATATGATTTATTCCAAACTTCTCCATATATATATATATATATATATATATACACACACTTTCTTTATTGATTCTGAGTTGTAACATGCATGCATGCATGCTTCTGTTTTGATTAGAGATATTTAGCTTAATTAGTAAACTGGTTGTGGTTGTTGGCTTTGGCTTTCATTAATTTGGTCCTGGGTGAATAATTTCTTAAAACTTATTCGAAATGACCTTTATGCATACTTGCAAGAGAAGGGACAGAACTATATTTTATTGTTTTGAATAGTCCCAATAGGCAATAGGTTATTGCTTTCCAATTATTCTTCTAAGCATATTTAAAGTTTTCATGACTATAGCAAAATACATATATTTAGGTTATGATCATTATGATCACTACTGATGGTTTTTCTCACAGAATCATCTCATGAAAACTTACCAATATTAATATATATATATATATATATATATATATATAGTGCTGGTACTGGAGTACGACAAGTTATTTGAACGTGTACGGTTTTCATTATTATAATCAGGCAAGGAATAATTTCCAATGAATATATCATGTGTTTCGTTTTGCAGGGTCGTTTTGTTTTCCCAGCAGAATTGTTCCGTTAATGGCAAGTGAAGATAAACGGGAAACATGAAGAGAAAAGCCCCCCAAAGAAGAGGATGCGTACTAGCCGTAACCTGGGGGAGTCTTCTGCCCTCTTACCAAGAGCTAGCCCCAGGAGAAATCGTAATGATGATGGTCAACCAGAAGAAGCAGCGGCTGAGGAAGTGGCGGCTGAGGAAGTGGCATCTGTGGCAGAGGCACCGGCAGTGGCAGCAGAACCGGCACCGGCAGTGGCAGGTGAAAGTTACTTGCCAGGACTTCCAGATGATGTGTCGTTAGAGATATTGGCGAGGGTCAGCAGATCAGACTACACAACAGTGGCATGCTTGAATAAGAAATACAAGGCGTTGATGGGGAGTGGAACAGTGTATGAGGTGAGGAGGAAGCTTGGGATAAGAAGAGAGGAGTGGGTGTTGATGGCATGCGGACTGATGCCTTGGGAAGTATTTGAGCCCTCCAGACTCAGATGGATGGCGTTGGCTCCCATTCCAACCGATGATCAGTGCTTCAAATGTGCGGACAAGGAGTCCCTTGCCGTGGGAACAGACTTGCTTGTATTTGGGAGGGAGGTGGAAGGACTTGTGATATGGAAGTACAGCTGGGTGGGCCGTCAGTGGTCGAGAAACCAAGGTATGAACTCCCCACGCTGTCTGTTTGGAGCAAGTGGCGTTGGGGTTCACCATCATCATCATCGTCTTCAGCAGGAGGTTGCCATTGTCGCTGGCGGCAGCGACATTTTTGGGAAAATATTGCAGTCGGCTGAGCTCTTCAACTCGGCAGAGGGCACCTGGACTGCACTGCCCGACCTGAAAAGCGGGCCGAGAAAAATGTGTGCTGGATTCTACATGGACGGAAAGTTTTACGTGATCGGGGGGATGTCGAGCAACACGACATATGTGACGTCGGGAGAGGAGTATGACATGGAGAGGGGGACGTGGAGGGTGATTGAGAACATGTACCCGAATGCAATATCAGGGGGGGGTCGTTCCCCTCCGCTGGTCGCGGTGGTGAAGAATGAGCTGTACGCGGCGGATCTGATGACTAATCAGGTGCACAAGTATAACAAGGAGAGCAACACGTGGAGGGTGGTGAAGAGGTTGCCGATTAGAGCCAATGCTGCCCATGGATGGGGAATCGCCTTCAGAGCATGTGGAGACTGGTTGATGGTGATCGGAGGGAAGTATGTGAATGAAAGTGATGCCATTGTGATCCACTCTTGGGACCCCGATGATCTTGATCATGTAGCCGAGCGCGACTGGAATGTCGTTGCTGAGAGGACTACTTCTGCCGGCTCTTTTGTCTACAACTGCGCCATTATGGGCTGTTAACTTTTTTTTTTTCCTTTTTTTTTTTGCTGAACCTTTACTTATCTTGAACTTACATTCTTTAATTTCAACACCTTCATTATAATCTTCTTGTTGTTGTTTCTGCCTCTCATTGGTCCAGCTCCTGGATATTTATGATTTTTACCCTTTTAACTTTTTAGTTTTGACAGCTTATCACTTAAAATTTTAACTTTGACAATTTATCCCTAAAAGATTCTATTTTTTGCTATGTGAGTCGTGTGCTAACTTTTTTAAATTGAGGGTTTGAATTTGTCAGATTTTATATTAGAGTTTTAATTGGATGTGATTTTTTTTTTTAATCGAACATGGCATTTTCTATCCTCACATAAGACGTATATGAGTTTTATATCACCAATTTAACAAGAAGTTAAAAAATAAAGGGTAATATATAATAATTTAGAAAGATAGTGGAGTAAATTGTCAAAGTTTGAATTTTAGAAGGCAAGTTACAAAAAAATTGAAGTAATTTGGGGGTAAATATGCATAAATTTCTTATTTTTCGAGCCCCATTACTTACAAAAAGTGAGCCACCGGTTCAGGTACAAGATATTATCATTACCGCCTGGACAATTAGACACCCAATTCATAATCGTAACAACCCAATTGTAAGAACGGAACTCTACCAACCGACCTATATTCCCCGATCCGAGTGGAGCATGCACGACGAAGTCAAATACTTGGGAAAAGCAAACATTACATGATAAAAGCAAAGGGGACGGCCATCCTCACACACCTTCTAAAGCTGCTAAACGTGATTTTGCTATATATTATATATATATATATATATATGATAAAAGAGGCGAATAGTACAAAGTTAGAGTTTAGGATCAAATAGTAAGTAGAACAGGAGGCAAGCCATCACATAGACTTCCCTTGAATGCAATATTTTTTCATACATACCAAGAAAATCTTCCACCTCCTTTCCTTCTTACAATATGAATTTACACAACCTTCCTTGACCCAAAAAAAAAAAAAAAAAAAAAAAAAGAAGCGAGAATTTATACAATTAGGTGCGGGACATAACAAAATCCCAAAAGCCATCTATGTTTTAGACAGGGTGTTTACATATCCTGTATCCCCATTTTTTTTCTTTTTATTCCCTCTCGTTTTCAACACCTTCAAAAGATTTCGTATTTTCTTCCTTTCGGTCGTAATTCTTGATAGCAAGACAAGAGAACCAAGGCTGGTCTCCTCCTCCAAGTCTTGTGACAATTGACAGTTTTAACAAGTAACACTTGTAGCTCTGCCTCATTTTCCTAAACCTGATATCAAACTGCAATTTGTATCTAGAGTCACAGACACAAACGGTGCTATCATCCCGTGATCATACCGTTCCAGCCTCCAAAAGCTGCAACGTACATTCTTAAAAGTATTGTTGTTCCAAGTAGCCACATACAGAATCGAATGAACTAATCAATGGGGTGCTTGTCAGCCTGCCGAGATGTGTAATGTGCGGATAGCAAAAGCAGAGAAAGGAAAGCACTAGCCACAAAGATTGCATCGAACCACCGGTGATAGAAGTCGAATTGAATATCGCCCAATACATCCGTTATTATGATCCTGCCAAGAGTTAAAGATTTAGGCATACCAACAAGTGATTCAATTATTTTCCAGCTCTCTGAATAACAGACTAAAAAACACTATGAAATCCACAAGATTGCATGTAACCCTGCTAATGAAGGTTGTCACGCAAGAATCAAAAAAGAAAAAGAAGGACTTTCTTCATTTTTTTTTCTCTGTCCTTTGTTCTTGTCACAAATGTAGACTAGCATTCACACTTTATAAGAATATAACAAGTTAAGAAATATGTTCCAAGTTAATCTCTGACTACAATTGTTGTCTTATCAGATACTTCAAACAAAAGGAAAAAAAAAAAAGGATAAGAATTCCACACAATGTAGCGACTCACAGATTAATACTTTCACAATTCTCAATGGTCACAAATTGATGTCTTCATAAACAATTTTTAAGATAACAACTATGCTATAGAGACCAAAACGTTTCTGGAGAACATGATAATGATCCTATTCAACCGTTTCAAGGTCTTCAAGAATGTAATGTAGGGTACTTTACACGTTAAAAGTTACTATTTATTTTCTAAACCTATATGGGGGCAACTTCTGGTTTTCCTGTAGCCGTGTTTCCAAGTCTATTGAAGCATGCTTCTGCCAAGCAAAATTGCACTAGAGAAGATTTTTCAGGTTGCCCAAGTAATTGGCAATAGTTGGCACGGAAAGACAAAAACTACACTAAATAATTATCATTATGGAAAGCGAAAAAAGAATCTAGAATGGTTATAATAATGACATACCGGTAATCAGTTGCCAAGCTTTTTCTTATCAAAAGAATGGAAGACACAAAGTACATTCCCATGATTTCAGACAGGAACAATACGACATTGCTTGAAGATCCACTCCCAACTCTGGACACTGCAAAAAAGAACTATGCACAGAAAGAAACATTAAGCCACATGACATAAGAAGCCAACAAGACAGTCAGAGAAAAGCCAGATAGAGAATTTACGGAAGACAAATAGGCAACAATGCTTACCTTCATTAGGTTTGTCAAAAAACCACGTACCGATATAACAATCAACATTCCAATGAATAACAACGAAATATACTGTACCAAGAAAAAGCCTATATCAGTATCAGAAACCCATAAAATAGCATCAGACAAATTAATCATAAGATTACAGCTTAGGCTATAGCGTAGCCAATGCAAATGGAATGTAAAGTAGCAGTAGCACATAAAAATAAATAACTTCCAATCTGGACTAAGGATTTGGCCTTCCTTGTCATATTAGCAACCCAATTTAAAAGACAAATAACCGACTTAGAATAGAAAACAATCACGTGAAGTAACAGTGCCCTCATAACAAAGAGCATCTCATTCATTCACGACTTCCTGTCTGAAGTGATGTCTGATTCAAAAACATGACAGAAAACCCAAACATACAATTTCCATGTCTTTTTCTTCTTCTTCCTTTTTTTTTGTTTCTTTGTTTTTTTTGTTTTAAAAAACAAAAAAACAAAAAAGATTCTATAGAGGACCATGTTATAAGAACTAAAAGAAGTCCTATAACAAGATATTGGATGAATCACGAGTCAAATGCTTGATGATTTTGTGATTGTATGTAGTGCTCGACTCTAGCCCCACCCTAGCTCTCGAAATTCTAAATTTCCTCAAATCCAGATTTGCATCACAATCAAACAGATTCATGGGTCTCATTAAACACAGTTAAACGACAAATGCAGCTAACCTGTGATAACAATGCCACATCAATTCCAATGTCAAAATGCTGCAAGAATATGCTTATTGTCATCGTTACAGGATCAACCGAACCAGCCTGCCAAAAGAATTTGCAACAACTAGTTGTATAATATAAACAGTATATGTAGTCGAAACCATAAGATGATTACATTAGCAAGTAGAATAGTGGAGTTAGAAAAACAATACCTCCTTGAAAACAACACTTTGCAAAGACTGCGCAGAGCAATTAGATCAGTTAGTCACCTTATGTGTACATTGATATCAAATATTGGGAAAAAGAAGATGCGGGCAAGAGATATTCATATAAAAAACAGCCTTCAATAGAACAACAGGTCCATACCTTAATCATTTTGTACACACAGTACACTGAACATGCATAACCAAGTAGATTCTGCATGTGACCCCTCCATGTTCGTGAATAAGCAGCAGCCTCCTGCAAATAAAAGGCTCATAAAACGTGTCAAATCAGGCATATATTTCATAAAAGCATATAATGCGGAAAGATTTGCTTTACAACTCTCTTATGGCTAAATGGTTCAGAACAGTCATTATTTTCACAATCTTTTTGTGATTTCAGTGAACATACTTGATCCGGGAGATACAATTTTAACTACATTAACTATGCCAGTGAATATGCTATTACTCTCCAATACATTGCCACATGGAAATGAACTTTAAGTAGTCTAATTGAAGCGTTGTACTCACTATAGTCACTCATAACATGCTAGAGTCTCGATATCAGCAGAGAATAAACATGAAATCACTTGTTAACCATTTTGACACATATAAACCAAAGCTAGCACACCTCAAGCAATCGTATGAACACCTAGATCTCCTTAATGTTTCAAGTGCTCCACGAGCTACAACGTACTATAATAGTAATAATTACGCAAATGACTTGCAGAAACTTGATAGAACAGAAACACCAATGCCTAAACCATTACAAGGTAAAATGGCAGAGCGTAAAATTTAAAGGCACAAGAGCAGAATCCAGAGTTTCAGAATGAAGCTTTGTATGAGGGCATAGTTAGTGTAGTGAACCTTTGCTTGGCGAAGCTCGTAGATTTCCAAGAATAGTTGCTTTGAAAGCTCCTCTAGTGCTTGAACCTCTGCTTCCATGTTTTTAATATCTAACGATGAAAATTTAAAATATAATAAGAAAAGAGACAGCGTGTTTAGCAAAGAAAGCAAAAGGAAAGAAAGACAGTGAATACATTGAAGCAGAAAGATAGTGAAAAGATCAAACATTAAAAGTAGCAAAATTTGAGCAGATCTAACTCCATTGGATGTATATAATCAAATAGTAATATGTGAGTCCTTTGAAAAAATAAAAAATAAATAAAATAAATAGAAAAATAAAGGGGGAAGCGGGGTGGGATTGGGGAAGGAAGTAGAATGTAGTTAGTAACCATGCTCGTTTTGGTCGTCTTGGACGGATCGGACAACGGTACCGACGATTCGTTTGAAGAAAGAAGTAGCCTTTAACTTCTGGAAAATGAAAAGTGTGTATGTTAATTAAAAACGAGCAAGGAGCATTAGTGATAATAATATATATATGTAGAGAGAGAGAGAGAGAGAGAAGAACGTCCAGTAGTACCTCATGAGAACCTTGAAGACGGTGGAAGTGCATTTGGGAGAGAAGGATATGCTTTTTCTTGGAAAGACAAGAGTCGAGGGATTGAAGGAGTTGGCGTTCCAAGGACTTAATTTCAGAGTCGTCGATGTCACGAATGAAGAGGGAGAGATAAGTGTAGGGGAGATTGACGGCACCAAAACCGGACAAGACGGCCATGACGGTAACACCAATAACCCCAATGCGACTGACCAATTGAGGCATCGTGAAGAATCCTTTATCAGGCGATGGCATCGGGAAGTGAATGCCCATCCTCCAGAACGCGTACAGAAATGCCATCAGAAATACTACAGCTCCCAGAGCAGCCCTTTCCTTACGAACACCTGCCCCATTTTTATTTTTTTAAATTATAATACATAGATATTATTTATTATTTAAAAAGAAAAAGAAAAAAAAGAAAAAAGAAAAAAGAGTCTGGATCTGGACCTCCGTTGCAGAGCATCAAGAAACAATGATAATAGGGCAAGATGAAGACGAGCAAGAGGATCAAGGAGAACAAATCAAGCTTCCAGTTGAACCAGCGAGCCTGTTTGGAGAGAAGGGGAATGATCTCGAAGAGGACCAACTGAAGGAGGTTGCAAGAGAAGGCAAAGACGAGGCTGAACAAGATCTGAACCAACACCCTCTTTTCCTCGTACTCTTTGTAAAGACGCCTGTTCAAGAACCACAGCCCGCCCACCCCAGTCCCCCCACCGACCCTATCGCCACCGCCCCTTCGTATATCCCCACCCATCCCACTCCCATCCCTCTTCGTTTATTCTCTCTCTCTCTCTCTCTCTCTCTATTGCGGATCACTCCTCTTCTTCTTCTTCTTCTTCTTCTTCTTCTTCTTTTCCTCTTTTTTTCCCTGAGATCTAACTTCTTCCTTCCTTCCTTCTTACTCAACTATTTCAGCCTGCTTTACCGAAAGGAATTAAAAATAAATAAATAATAAAAAAAAAAACCAGTGGTTTGCAGCCCAAATGAAATCAAAACTTGGGCTTGCTTCCAATTTCCCATGGACTTTGCAACTATTACGGCCCATTTTACACATGAAATGAAGTTTGTGGTTGCGGTTATGAAATGACAAACGGATTTGGGGATTTTTGCCGTATGGTACTTCCTGTCACCATCATTTATGTCACTTCCAAGACAACCCAAACAACGCGGAATCATTTTTGTCGGTGCCAGTAGCTTTTTTTTTTTTTTTTTAACTGAGACTGACTTTTTTTTTTTTTTTTTTTTTTTAAGATTGACTTATTAGCTATCCCTTACATTCAACTTTTAAAATTTATAATATCAATTAAAATAATTTATTTATTGAATTTATTATGCTGAATAATGCGTTGAATGCCCTTCAAAATAATAATACGTTGAATGAATTATAATTTCAAATCCCTATAAACGAGATTTTAGACAGAAAAAACGAGAAAAAAAAAATCCCTATAAACGAACTTTTTTTTTTTTTTTTTTAGAGAAATCCATTTTTATTTAAGAAGTGAGGAAAAAGGGAAAATACTCAAAATTTTAAAATATAGCAAAAGAGGAGAATTTTCAACACGTTTTCTTTTTCAGACAAAGGAAAGAAACAGAAGGAGAGAGAGGAATGTGCTTGGGAGAGTCACAAGATTTGTCATAAGAGATAAGAGATTTGTTCCTTTCTTTAAACACCATAAGATTTTTATTTCTTTTATATATATATATATATATATCAGTAATCGATCTTCAATTTTTTTATTTGTCCCCTGTTAATGTTAATGGGCATGATATTGGTTTAAATCTAATTTAAAGAACGCAGTTAAATGATATAAATTTAAAAATATTACATAAATATAAGTCAAAAAATAACATAAATCAATATGATATAAAATTAAACTAAAATTTATGTCATATGATCAAGAGAGAGAAAAATCTGTGTCATAATTAATAAATAAAAAAAATTGATTATTAGATAATTTTATATCCAATTCGTGTGAAGAATAAAGCGGCAGTAATTTTAAGGGAGAGAACATGAGGACACAATAAAATAAAAATAAAAAATAAAAGGGGCAGATTTTTCAATATTTGAAAAGGGATGAAGGTAACAATGGATTTAGCTTATCCTGTCATATTTTTTTTTGTCTCTTTAATAATACTATAAATAAATGTATATTATTAATTAATTATGATATTATTAGAGGAGAGAAAAAGGATTGAGACACAGAAAATAGATCCAGTAACAATGGGCAGCCCACGAAACGAAGAAGGGCCGGATTGGTCAATAAATAGGGACACATGGTCGTGATTAAACCACGGAAGTAGAGTAAAACCGCGTATCCTGCTGTCATTTAACCATGACTGTCAGAAATCTAGTTGCTTTGGTTTAATTGGTTGGTGAAATTTTTTTTTTTTTTGAATTTAAATAAATGTCCGAAAAAATCTAGAAATGGGAGTCCCCTTCTTCACAGTCTGACTCTTGTGTGTCACCGCCAGCTTTCCGTTGGATTTCTTTTTTTTTTTTTTTTCCTTCTTCTTGTTTCTTGTTCATTTTCGTGGTTTCATCTTCTAAAATCTTCCTTCCTTCCATTCCTTCCTTCCTTCTTTTACTGGGTATGATGTATGAGGCTTCCTGTTATTGTCCATTCTGCATTTCTCTTTCCGCATACAATCTGCTCTCTGTTTTTTTTTTTTTTTTTTTTTTCCGCATTTCTCTGATTAACGCGCTTGACGATTCGTTTCTTTTATTTTTAATTTTCAATTTTTAATTTTTAATTTTTTTTTTGCTGATTTTGGTTTCGCATCCCAGAAAAAATGCGCTTTCTTCTTTTCGTTGATTCGAATTTCCTCTTAAATTGCACAGCCTATTTCTACTGGACTCGACTGCAGACGCCATTCTCGCATAAATCATAAGATCTAACCTCCCCCTTCCATTTTTCCCTTTTCCTTTTCCTTTTCCTTTTCCTTTTCCTTCCAAGAAATCAAAGAACTAGGTTTTCTTCTTCTTTTTGCTTATTTTGTTTCGTTCGAGATTAACTGCATACTACATTATGGAATTTATTAGATGTACATATATAAATGTCGTATCAAGAAAAAAACAGAGAAACCGTTAATTTATGGGAACCTCTCCATGCTATGCAATGTTTCAGGTACCTAAGCAAAACAAAGAGAATGAGAATTCAAACGACGGGAAGGTTCACCCTTGACAACGGAAAACGAACAAGGAGAAGAGAAGAAACAGGAGGCGTTCAAGATCTTCGTGGGGTACGACACCCGAGAGGATCTGGCGTACGAGGGTGTCGGCACTCGATCTTGAAAAGGTCTTCGATTCCGGTGGATATCTCGCCCATCAAACAGGCGGATCTGAGGAAAGAACGGCCTCTACTGGCGCGAAAGAGGCCAATTGGAGAGCACTGAATTCTCCTTCTCTCGCTTCCTTACCCCCTTTTTGGCTGGCTTCCAAGGTTGGGCCTTGTTCGTCGACTGCGACTTCCTCTACCTCGCCGACATTAAGGTTTCCACCTCTCTCTTTATTCCTCTCCTTCTTACAACTTTGTAACCTTAACGTTTACCTGTGTTACACTTGCTTAATATATAATATATATATATATATATATAATTTATATTTTTATATTTTATATAAATACATATATATATGTGTGGTGTGTGTCTTTTACATATGCAATGATAGTGCTGTGCGTGTCTCTTTTACAGTTGTGGTTTCTAATTGTATCTCCCCCCAAACATATTGCCGTACAACAATTCACCAATTTTCTATTTCCCATGTAACATATGTGATTTCTCTTCAACTGTTAGATTTAAAAGGACCTTACTTTGTTAGTTGTGTATATACACACACATATATATATATATATATATTTTTTTTTTTTCTTCTTAAATTGATAGGATGTCATAACATACAGAAATACATACTACTTAATAAGTATTCTCTTTGACAGATTCTCCTTGAATTAAAAAAAAAAAAAAAAAATTTGCCAAGTCTAGTCTCGTTTCAAATTTAATTTTGTTTTGTTCTAATGAAGGAACTGACGAACATCATAGATGACAAGTACGCCGTGATGTGCGTCCAGCCGATTATACACCAAAGGAAACGACCAAATGGATGGGGCGGTACAGACGGTGTATCCAAGGAAGAACTGGTCGTCCATGGTGTTGTACAACTGTGGACACCCCCGAAGAACAAGGTGTTGACTCCTGAGGTTGTCAACACCCAAACGGGGGCCTTTCTGCATAGGTTTCAGTGGCTGGAATGATTCAGAGATTGGGTCAGTGCCCTTTGTTTGGAACTTTCTAGAAGGGCATAACAAGGTTGTTGAGGGTGATGCGTCCACTTTCCCAAAGGCTATTCACTATACGAGAGGAGGACCCTGGTTTGAGGCGTGGAAGCATTGTGAGTTTGCTGATCTCTGGTTGAATGAGAAGGAGTCCTACCTCAAGGACGCCATCACAAGTCTCCTCCTGATCATTGAGAGAGAGATAGTTGGAACAAATCCCAGTTATCTGTTTATCTTTGTTGGTTTCAAGATTAGATTACCATTCATTATTTGTCTCCTGCTTTCCCTCCCCCCCGCCCCCCCCCCCTTTTTTTAATCAGTATTATTCATTGTTATATATACAATTATATATATAAATTGTTCTCACTGTTTGAATTCTTATTGGCCTGGTCCAACTCCAACTCAACTCCAACCCATATGTAATGAAATGCAATGTAATTCATGTGGTTTAAATATCTCTAGTGAAGTGATTTTTTTTTTTTTTTTTGGAAGGGAATTTGTATATATGCGTATTGCTTTGAATGATGTGTAATTTTAGTGGTTATTTTCAAACAGTGTATGTGGTTGGAGTAAGTAGTAGCACTCGAAGGGATGCTTGCTTGCTTGTTGTTTGTTTGTTTTGTTTGTTTTTTTTGTTTTTTAATGTTGAAGCGATTAATGTCTCTTTCATATATTTCTTTGTACAAAATTGTGGTACGTAATTTGGTGGGGAGCATGAAAACGCAACTGTGATAATTATTTGGATGATGTTAACACGTTGGTTATGTGCACTAAGCAATACAACCCCGATAAAAATTGTCTTTGTAAGTGGGTTTCTTATGTCATTTTGTTTTTGTTTTTTGTTTTTGTTTTTTTTTTTTATGTTTGATGTGGTGGCGACTCAAAGCTGCATAGTAGCCAAACATCAAATCATTCATGATAGGCCAAATTGGTGCGCGGGCACCATTGTTCTATTTGAGGATGCCATGTTAAAAATTTGACAGAAGTTATAATTCTTAAACAAGTTATGTTGAAAAAGAAAAAGAAAAAAATGAATAACCAAAAAGAAAGCAAATACAATTTTAATGAGTATGGGGAAAAGAAATAGGGATCATAAATAGGCGTAATGCTGTTTTATGTTTATTAGGTATTTAGGAATATACTAGTTTATTAGTTTTGGTTTGGTAAATGAAAAGAGAAGGAAAATGGAATTGAGGGGGCTATTTGTATGGAAAAAAGGTTGGGTTCGTGGAAATTGGAGGGCCCACCACATTAAATGGTATTGGTAGCGAGTGAGTGTGGGAAGACAGGGACATGGTGGAGGCGACAAAAAATGGGCGACAAAAAAAAAAAAAAAAAAAAAAAAAAAAATCCTCTGCTGACTGCTTCTGGGGGAATTCTCATTTCTCATATCTCACTGCTTTCCAAGTACCCCCCAAATCCCCATCATGATTGGACAGTCCAAGATAATATTTATACACAAATATAATTTACTTTTAGAAGAATTTTTTGTTTTTGGTAAATCGAGAAAAAAGACATTACACATAAAACTTGGAAGAAGCAAACAATTGCTCAACTGCCACTCACGGGGGGCGGCTGTCGTGTCATTTGTATTTGTATTTTTTAATAATAGAAATTGAGAAATCGAGAAATTGAATTAGAATATTAGGAGTTGGGGGAGCATTCGCACACCGAGCAGGGAGCAGTGGGACAGAGAGGAGCGTCCTGACTTTGCCTGTATTGGTGTTTTGACTGACTCTGTTGTTGTTGTTATTTATTCATATTTACATTATATATTAATGGCAGTCGTACTCTCATCGGAGACAACCACCCCCATCCCACTACGTGCCTTTCCTTTCTGTTCGTCTTGGTCTTGGTCTTCGTCTTATTCTTTGAGTAGCGTCAGCGTGAGAGAGAGGCATCCACCACTCCATCTCCATCTCCATCCCCATCTCCGCCTTCGTGTGCGGGGGTCTGCCCATCTCCATCTCCATCCCTATCTCCGCCTTCGTGTGCGGGGGTCTGCCACGGAGACGGAGGCCACCACCACCACACAATTGGACCACGACAACAACAAGAATCTTAAGATGTTGAATCAGCAGCAGCAGCAGCAGCTGCAGAAGGGCATAGCTGAGTTCTACGACGACTCGTCCAGTCTCTGGGAGAACATCTGGGGGGACCACATGCATCACGGCTTCTACGACCCCAACTCCGACGTTTCCCTTTCCGACCACCGCTCCGCCCAGATCCGCATGATTGATGAGGCCCTTCGTTTCTCTTCTCTTTCTGGTCTCCTCCTTCCCTTTCCCACCCCCCCGCTTCTTTCTTCTCACCCCCCTCTATCATCTTCCCTACATATATGTCCAAAATATTTACATGTATGTTACTATTAATGGATTGTTTCCTTTTGGTTATAAATTGTGTTTACTAATTCAGTTTCACTCTTTACATATCTATATATATATATATCTGTGTATATGTTTATATAATCAGAGGCAAAGAAATGTGGTGGATGTTGGATGTGGGATCGGAGGGAGCTCTAGGTACATAGCTGCCAAATTCGGTGCCAAATGCCAAGGCATCACTCTTAGCCCTGTCCAAGCCCAAAGAGCTAATGCTCTTGCTTCTTCTCAAGGCTTGTCTCCTCTGGTACCCTTTTTTTTAACTTTTTCTATTTCTATTTCTCACTCACCTTTGTATCTGTTTCTTTTCTTTTCTTTTTTTTTTTTTTTTTCTTCTTTTGGATATATATATATATATATATATATATATTTTCAATTGCTTGCTCGTCCATGAATTAATCATTGATCACTAGGTGTCCTTCCAAGTTGCTGATGCTTTGGAGCAGCCTTTTCCGGATGGCCAATTCGATCTCGTCTGGTCCATGGAGAGCGGTGAGCACATGCTGACAAACAAAAGGTTGTTCCTCACTTTCACTCCTCATCAATTCTATCTATCTATATCCATATTGTCTCCACACATCTACATATTTTTTTTTTTGGTTATTTTCATGCATTTCACGGATACATGATACAAAGCATAGGTTGTCACAATTATTCACACTGTAATTCTAACTGTATTTCCCTATGGTAATTGAAATATGTGGGATATATATATATATATATATATATATATGCAGTTTGTGAGTGAGCTTGCCAGAGTTGCAGCTCCTGGAGGGACTATAATCGTAGTGACATGGTGCCACAGGGACCTCAGGCCCGGCGAAGAATCTCTGCAGCCATGGGAGCAAGCTCTGCTCAACAAGATATGCAATGCCTTTTATCTTCCCGCTTGGTGTTCCACTGCTGATTACGTCCGCCTACTGGAGTCTCTCTCGCTTCAGGTAGTGAAACTAACTTAACTTAAACCCCTACTCTTTTACAACTGAATCACCCCATATAACTGCTGTAATGTGTTCTTTGACAGGACATCAAGCAGCAGATTGGTCTCAGTATGTTGCTCCCTTTTGGCCTGCCGTCATACGCTCTGCCCTCACATGGAAGGGCCTCACCTCTCTTTTGCGCACTGGTAAATGCTTTAACATCTTTCTCTTGCAATCTGAAAAGGAAAAAAACACACACACACACACACACAAATGTATTGATCCTTGTTATGCAATTTGGTTTGTCTTACAAGCACAGAAACACCTTCACCCGCAGCTGAAGTAGTTGCTTGCTTTCGCTTTCACTTTCACTTTTCACTTTTCACTTTTAAGTTATGATTTCTGTTGTGTGTTTTGGGGGGGTCCAGGATGGAAGACAATAAGAGGAGCCTTGGCAATGCCATTGATGATACAAGGATACCAGAAGGGCCTGATTAAGTTTGCCATCATTACATGTCGAAAGCCTCCTCATGCACATGTGGATGGATCTGCTTTCTGCTACAACTTGAAGTGGCGTTTCACAAGTAATTACTTTGGATTGCATTATTGGATTCTTGATGCCAAATCCTCTGGTTGTTGTTATTGTCGTTCTTACTTTGTCCTCCTCTTTTTTTTTTTTTTCTCCTCATTTCATTATAGGCTGGCAAGTAGCAACATTTTCATTTAAAGCCAGCTTAGCTTACTTCTGAATGTTGTTGGGCTGTGCAAGAGATTTCGTATTCATGTTTCTGTGACTTTCGCCATAGAGGGGGAAGAATAGTAATAATAAAGAAAAATTAAGGACCAGTGTTTTCCTTTTTTTTTAATAAATTGTTTCACGTGGATGAGGGCAGACTGGCCAACATCAACATAACATCAACGTTAGTTGTGAGTGTTCGAGTGTTGACATAAGAATGTGTTGGTATGCAAAATGCAATTGGAAAAGTAGTAGAGTGGTGGACAATTACCAAGGAGAAACATGCTTAGGAACACCACTAATTTTAGATACTATTGTTAATAAAAGGTGAGTCCCTATTTGTTTCTTAGTGAATGGTGCTCAACATCATCATCGGCTCCTTTTAGCATTATTTTTATTAAGATTAAAAAAAAAAATAGTTTTGAGGACATCAATGATGTATAATAGTTTTGAGTAATTTTAGTATTATTAATACTATTCCTAAAGTTCATCTTCAGAATTTTCATCAAATCAAGACAAGCTCATGTATAAGGTTCAAAAAGCCCCCTCTCTAAGAATTCTTCGAACAAAAGCAACTCAGGAGTGCACCGCGGGTAGATTTGAATGTAGTCACATATTGAGGCTTCTCGAGGATGACAGTGAGAGCATCAAGTTGTTCCTCCAAAGAGGATCGATCAGTCATCAACCTCGTTTGCTCAAACGACAATTCAAACATTCCAATTTTCAAAAGCATCCGATCTTTTCGTTTTTCTTGCGATTTGGTGTAGAAGAAGTTTCATTCACTGATTTTGATGACTCATTTTCCATCTCATCCTCCCACTCTTGATTTACACTTTGAACCATCTCATTTGGTGTTTCTGCAGCATTCCAGTTGCTCTTCTCAATATGTGGAGTAGCTTTCAATTCAGAGTAAGGACATAAACTGTTCAATGCCTTGTTTTATGTCATTCAATGTTACCTGTGTCCTCACCGATAGCCTTTTGCAACAAAATCCTCAAAGTACAATTAAGAGAGCTTCTTCCTCAGCTTTTTGTCCATGACCTTGTAGAATTTTTCTTTCCCCCCCCCCCCCCCCCCCCCCCCCCCAATATTCTCATTGACTTGGCTGCCACTTGCGTAATCCATTTCTTAGATTAAAGAAAAAAAAAAAAAAAAAAAAAAGCATGATGAAGATGGATATTTAAGACAAGCAATGCATGAAAAGATTCTTGGATTGAAGAAAAAGCTTCAATCTTATATTAAAACCAGTAGCCTACATCCTGTTGTACTTTGTAGATAAGAGTACACACCTTCCCCAACTTCACGACAAACAAACCAAAATGAATTCTATTAAGCAAGCATTTAAGGAATGTGATATAATACAAAACAATGAAAACCCAGTATGCCTAGAAACAAAACCTAGCAGTGTTCTATCAACACAAGCCCACCTAAACATAATCAATATGTGTCCTAAAAAAACAAAAAAACTATAGTTGCAATACTAATCCCAAAAACAAAGTAAAAGACTAGAAAGTACGCTAAGGCGTCAATCTTCCAGCAAAAAAAAATTAATAAATAAATTTGAAAAAGAAAAAAACACTCAATATTCTATTTTTGGTTCATTATGAATAATTACACCTTCTTTATTATAAATCAAAGAAAAATTTTAAAATTTTCTTTTCTATCAATTCTTTTTGTAATTTCATTAAATCAACTTTAGCCCTATTTGACAAACATTTTAGATTCCTTCATTTTTTTTTTCCTCTTTGTAATTTCTTTGTTTATTAATTCTCCATTCTTTATAAAAGATAATATTATTTTTATAATTACTCTTTTAGACGTTTATGTAAATAAAAAAAAATAGGTATATTTTAAATCAATACCTTTAATTTTGGACATCTATGTAAATAATCCTTAAAATAACATAATATGGTGTTATTATACGGGCTTCCAAACATAACCTCTAATAAAAAAGTGAGTATCAAAATATGGCATCTATAATGTGTTGTTAAACATCATTATATTGTTTTGCAATGTTCTATCTTATGCCAGTGCATTGGCCTTTAGTCGGAATAATAGAATCGCTTGTGGGGAGGAGTTAATTGTTCTGTGCGATGTTGCCACCTTTTTTTTATTAAGGTAGATATGCTATTTATGCACTTCTTCATATGGTACCAAATACCTACTACTCTCTCTGTCTCTTTACTCAATTTATGAACTTTAGAACGAGTAACCACCACCCTTGGTACCAAAAAACAAAAAACAAAAAACCAACAAGAGGAACAACTCTTTAGTAGCTATATACGAAAGCAATCGTCAGTTTTGCTTTCATATAGCTACTAAAGAGTAGGGGTGACAATTTGTGTCACGTGTCAAATTCGTGTCATATTAGAGCCGTGTCGATTTTTTTATTTCCCAACCCGAACACGACCCGTCACACGAAAATTTCTTAAAACCGCACACATGAACACGATGGACCCGTAACGGATTGACACGACATGAACCGAACTTGACACGCAACTCAAACTTGACCCGCGATACAAATTTGACCCAAATTAAAACTGCAACTCGAATTAGACCCAATTTGAACCCACACTTGAATTTGACACAAAATCAATTCAATTTAAGCAAAATTATTTCCCAATTCATAAAAAACCTAGAAGAATAATAATTTACCTTCAACAAGAACATACCATTGACAAAACAACAAGTTTTAAGGTTTGTTTTCAAATACAAAATCATAAAATTAAACTTCCAACTCAAGTGTAAAGTTCACAATCATAGTTAGACAAAGTCATATTACAATACAACATCATAATAAAGTCCACAAATCCCAATACAAACATTAAAAAGTCTAAATTCAAACAACATAACACCAAATACCGAATTCTAGTAGAAATATAAAGACTAAAGGTTAAAAGGATTTAGGGGGTTTTTTTTTTTTTTTTTAAAGTATATCAAACATTTTTTCGGGTTTGACCCGGATTGTATTCGGGTTGGACCCGAATTGACATGAAATTAACCTGCATGAAAAACAGGTCGTGTTCGTGTTCTACGGGTCCAACCCGAACACGATCCGTTTTTTCCCATGTCCAATTTAGGTCATCCAAATTTGATCCGACCCCTATTTTTCCCAATCTGAACCTGCAAAATTCGTGCCGTTTTCGAATCGTATCGTCGTATTACGACCGAGGCCTACTAAAGGTTTTTTTTTTTTTTTTTTTGCATTATTATTCTTATTAATAAATCGTGAAAGGAAAGGTGGAATAGAGGGTACAATTTGTGAGTGAGGCACATAGAAGAAAGAAAAAATAAAGAAAAAAATATATATCCTAACAATTCTAAAAGAGTCTGTTAGATGTATATGGTCCTCTAAAACAATCTCCAAATGTAGTCGTTTTTAATTTTCTCTCTCTCTTCAATTGTGTAGGGGCCTCTAGCTCGGTAGTCTCAAGTGTCTGATTTAAGCCCCTCTTATTGTGAAAGGGTGTGGATTCAAAACCCACCTCTTATGTTTGTTTATTTATTTATATTTTTTTATGTTTTTTTTCCGTTTTTTTTTTTTTTTTTATAAAAAACTTTTTAAATTATTTTACTTCTTTTTGTTCCCTTTTTTTTGTTCTTAATTTATTTTTACTTTTCTATTTCTACATAAATTCATCAGATTTTTTTTTCCCAATATGTTCCTTCATAAATGTGTTTCTCATTTCCTAAAAAAAAAAAAAAAAAGGAGTTTTCCTTATTCATGTATGAAATATGTATATGAAAAACTTTCCTATATGCAACTTTCAATAATTAAAATAACAACTACAATGAAATTTGAAAATATTTTCCATCGAATTTTGCTTCTTTTATGCAACTTTCAATAATTAAAATAATGACTAAATGAAATTTAAATATTTCCATCGAATTTGCAAGATTGTTCCTATTTATTCAAATTTTCTCTTCTTGCACAAAAATATTTTTCACAAATGTTGAAATTAATTTAGCATCATCAATTAAAATTACAATATCTCAGTATTTTAGTAAAAATTATCAAATTATAATATTTATTACTGTATTATATAAACACATGTACAAATCATGTATATCCATCAATGTCAATATATATATATATATATATATATATATTCTAACAATACTAAAAGTGCGGGTTGTAAGATATCCTGCTCATTCTAGGTCGTCCGAAACAGTGCCCATAAGTTTAATTAAGTGCTCTATTATATGTATTAATCATATTTTATTATTGCAACTTCTCACTAAGAGTGGTCTATTTTTTGAAAGGTTTGATAATTCACAATCTATTCATCTTTCGGTTGCAACAGTTCAAGGCAATTCTATTTTGTGAAATGTTTTTAATCACTCACAATATTCATATTTCAATTGCAACTATTTAAGACAAATTAAATGCTCTATATATGCATCGTATCATGTTTTATCATTGCAACTTCTCACTAAAAGGTGTTTATTTTATGAAAGGTTTTAATCATTCACAATATATTAATATTTCAATTGCAATTATTCAAGACAACTTTATTTTTATGAAAGATTTTAATCATTCACAATTTATTCATTTTGATTGCAACTATTTAAGGCAACTCTAATTTACAAAATGATTTAATCATTCACAATCTATTTATTTCGGTTGCAACTATTCAAGACAAACTCTTTAATATTTATGTTAGACAACACTTATAAGTGTGTTTGTATGTTGTCAAGTTTTCAATCATTCAAAACAATTATGAGATAATCATATTTTGCTCATAAATTCGTATGTTTATAAGTAATTAGACTTCTCCAAATAATCCCCACTCAAATAATCGGCATGCATTAATCTCTCATTCTCTCTTTATATGTATATAATTATTTGTTTCTCTCTCCAAGGCGAAAATGCACCACCAAAACATCTTTGTAGATATAATTCTCTCATGCAGACAAGCACGGAGAAAACCTTAAACATGTGTGTGTGGAGATTTAGAGGAAATGATATTTTCTTACTGAAAATGTTGTGGCTGTTGTTTCGTGTTTGCGACTAGATTATGAGATGTTTATAACTGTTTATTTTCGGAAAACTCACTACAAAAATATTAATTATTAATTTGATTAACTTTAGATCCATACACATATAGTAAGCTAAAGAAATTTGATAATTTTTCTCAATCTATATTAATTATAAATCTACAATATTAATTACACATTTTGTATATAACACGTACAATATACGTTTACAAACTAGTATATATAAATAGTAGAATAAAAAGCCCCAAATCCATAATGAATACTTGACAACCTGAACCCCACAATCCCAGCACGCTTTCGCTTTCGGTATTAACATACACATATAGATACACATATTTACATATGTTTTTCATATGCCGCTTAGAAGAATATATAACGTATGTTAGAAGAATATATATATATATATATATCTATAGAGAGAGAGAGAGAGAGAGAGAAGAAGAAAATTATAAGAAACCACAAGAATTGTTATCGACAGAAGAGGCAGCAAGTAAAGCATACATTATATCTGTAACTCAAAGAAAGGAAAGTGATGACCCTTTGAAAACCAAAAAAAAAAAAAAAAAAAAGTTTGTGTCTTTATTTTGATAGGGTACCTATCTCCATGACGAACCCTCTCTGGCCCCCAATCAAACCACCTTGTTTTTTTTAGCCCTTTTTTTTCGATTAAAAAAAATCATCATACATCATTTCACATTTTTTTTTTATTAGAATTAATTTAAATTTAGAAAAATATTGTGATTGAATGTTAAAAGAAAAAATGAATAAACACAATTCTTTGACACTCAGATTAATTTCCAAAACAAACTCCTCTCAGATTATAAAAAATGGATTAAAACAAAAATTTGACCAAAAAAAAATGACTGTTTATCATAAATTTCTCTGCACAATTTTTTTTTAAGAAAATAAAATAATGAAACAGAAGAGAAAGACAAACAATAATTCGAAAAAAATAAATAAATAAATAAAATAAAAGAGAGAAGAAATGAAATAGAAGAAGAAGAAGAAGAAGAAGAAAAATAAAGGGGTGGCTGTGGAGACCAAAAGCCGCCAGAGAAACAGAGGGCCTTCGTTCATTCTCTCTCCTAATTTGTCTTTCCATTAGATTGCCCCCTGGAGTCTGGAGGACTGGAGGACTGGAGGACGGAGGAGGAGTAGAAAAAGGAGAAACCATTAGAAATTATTATTATTATAAAATAATTAACATTATTATAGAAATTGAGATTTATAAAACACACACACACACATATATATACAAGGAAAAGAGAAAAAGTGCAAAATAGTCTCTGAGGAAAGAGAGGGAAACGAGAAGAAGCAGCAGCAGAAGAAGAAGAAGAAGAAGCAGAACCCTAATTAACACCCCCTCCCCATTGGTTGCTTGGCGTTTTGGTGGGACTTTTGGGGCTTCCTCAATATCATCGAAACCATGTACAGTCCTCTTTCTTCTTCTTCTTCTTTTTTCCCTTCCTTATTAAACCTCTCTTCACTTTCAATTCTTGTTTTCTTTTTTATTTTCCTTCTTCTCTCTCTCTATCTTCTTTCTTTCTTTCTTTCTTTTTTTCCCCCTATTGAAATTAGATTTAAGTGCGTCAAATCTGGTAGATTGCGTGCCTCAACAGTCTGTGTTTGGAAAACGAAAGAGTATTTTCGATAATTTTTCTTAAAAGAAATTAGACTTCTCCTATTAAGAATTAACAGAACTGTTTGACAGATACCGAGCCGCTGTGTGTGTGTGTGCATATATATATATATATATATATATGAATACTGAAAAACCAACTGAGCAATTACAGTCTGGGTTTAGTCTCTCCTTTGGCAGAAATAAAAGCCAGTTTGCTTCCACGCATCATTTTACGCAGAATTATCTCTGCATTTTTCGAAACCTTTTTTCTACTTCTTCTCTAGTCCATTGTCCAAACTGTGCACTGTACATTACAAGAATAATTGCTGGCTTCTTACGATTAGAGATTCTATTATCTTATGACTATTGAATGGAAAGTTAAAAGTTCTTTTTCCGATCCAGATGATTTTCCTTGATGGAACTTACTTGCTAATTTTATTGCTATTGGGGAATATTTTACACCTTTCGTTTGATAGTTTTAGGCATCGCCTTTCATTCACTGCTGTTCTCATACCAGATAGATAGATAGATAGATAGATAGATACCTTTCTTTGTAGACATATCTCTCCTCTTTCTCTCTCTCTCTCTCTCCTCTCTCTCTCTCACACACACACACTCACACATACACAAACACAAAATATTTACAAATTCAATCTAACTAACCTATTTTCACCGTTCGTTCGGGTTTTGCTAACATGTCCAGCATGTAGATTGCAATGGAGTTATGGTGCATAGTTGATGCTACTCTTTTCAGATGAATCAAGATTTCTCTCTCCCGCAATTCCGTAACTTTTAAAAATGAGACCGAAAACAACTGGAGTTCCTAGAGCTCAGAAGTCTAAATTTTCAGGGCGAGGGTGGACCCAATTGGATACTTATTGCTGGTGGCGCGGTGTTAAGTACATTATCAATTCGTCTTGGATACAAGCTGAAGCAAGCTATTGACACCAAGCAGCAAGAGAATGCCAATATTGGTTCTAAAGGTCTCTGCTATTATGTTTGTTTGTTCACATATTCTGTCTCTTCGATTTCATGCTTCTGACCTTTAATTGGTCTTGTGATTTCAGGAAATGGAAAATTTTCCGACAGAAGGAAGTCTGCTGGAAGTAGTCGCATGCACTCAAATGCTTTTTCCTTCACCGAAGACGATGGCACTTGCTTTAATTGCTTGTCAGGTTTGCCTTATTGTTTTATTGTATATTCTAAACTTATGCAGGACAGGTCAAAACAATAGTTTTGCTTTATCCATATCCTTTTCTCATAGAGCTTGCAGCAGTATATGTTTGGATTGATTCAGTGTTGCCCTGTTCAATTTTTGAGGTTTTTTCCTTCCAGATTAACAATGGATGATTTTTTTATAAGTTCTAAGACGCTGATTTCAAAAGTTCCTCCTCTGTTCATCTTTTAACGAAAGATTAAGGCTCAACAGACACCACAACAGTTGAGAATATCTTTTTCAACTGACATTCTACCCCAATTTCTTTTACTTTTGTCCGATTCTTTTGTTATTATCTATTTATGGTTCTATAAATTATTTACTTGTTGTTTAAAGTGTGCTTTAGTCCAAAATAAATTTAAAAAAAAAAAAATGATGTGGAGAAGGTAGAAGTTGTTTTCTATTGGTTCATGTTATCTCTTCCGTTTTGAATCCCTTCCAGAATAGGGGTTTTTTTTGTTTTTTTTTTCTTTTCTTGGGTCATGAATATTTAATGACATGCAGACTTGATTAGTAAAGTTTTTGGTTTACTCATATAACATGTTCACTGATTGAAAATTATGTTTATCGGAAGTTGCTGAAACTCTTTTTTTTTTTTTTTCCTTTGTTACTCGGTTCCACTGTGGTGAATGGATGGATCAATCGAGTGTTGAATGTGGCCTCGTGATTTGTATTGTTATTGTTTGTGCTTGCTACAATGTTGGGGGTGCTAAACTTGATTAATGCTCTTTGAAATAGGTACGGGAGTTTCCATGGACATTACATGCCAACCAGATGGGCAGTTGCTGTCTGAATCGGATAGTGCCATGCCTTTGGTAACAGTTCCAGCTCCCGAGTTTAACAAGGAGAATGGTGTGCTCTGGGCATCTTCTCCTGATAGACTTGAGTTGCCTCCTAAGCCATTTAACCACCATTCAAACTGCTCGGACTCACCATGTGTCTCGGAATCTGGCTCCGATGTCTTCAGTAAGCGGGAAGTTATACACAAACTGAGGCAGCAGTTGAAGAGAAGGGACGATATGATAATGGAGATGCAAGATCAGATAGTCGAGTTGCAGAGTTCGCTAAATGCCCAGCGGGGACGTTCCACCCATTTGCAGGCGCAGCTCGATGCTGCAAACAGGGACTTGTTTGATTCAGAGAGAGAAGTCCAGAGACTTAGGAAGGCCATAGCGGATCACTGTGTGGGGCACTCGAATGACAAGTCCTCCACTGTTCCGACTTGGGCGTCTGAGCCCGAGGGCATGAATGGGCATGCCAATGGGTATCATGAAGGAGAAAGCAATTTTGAGGCGCCAGAGAAAGGAAGAGCGAGGGTGAGAGGATTGAGATGCTGAAGAGGGAAGTTGTGGAACTGAAGGAGGTAATAGAAGGGAAGGACTACTTGTTGCAGAGTTACAAGGAGCAGAAGGCGGAGCTGTTGGTGAAGATCAGGAGTTGCAGCAGAAACTGGATTCACAGCTTCCTAACATTTTATAGGCACTCTAGAATTTTTTGTGTATTCTTTTCTTTGGTTGTTTCCTCTGATTTAAGATTCCAAATTGCCCAGAATCTTCTATCATCTTCTTGTTTCTTTTTCCTTTGAAATACGTAGTTTTAGCTTTAATATTGTTTGGCTACATACATACATACATATATATAATATATATAGTGTCTGTGTGTTTGGATGTCGTACCGAGCGTGGACTCCGTTGAGAGATTTTGTAAGGCTTGGAAAAAGGGTAGAAGGCTTTGCCCTTTGATTTTTGTTACTGTTTGAAGCTTTCAAAGAACTGTTTGATCCATATATTTTTGTTACTGGTAGTATTAGTCGGGGGGGAAAAAAAACACGAGGGAAGATATTTGTGTTAATGGCTCTCCATCCAAAATGCTTCTCGATATTCAAGTTACAGCAGCTAGGAAACCTTCATTCTTTCCTGGTGGAGAGTAACAAAACACAGTACATGTTCAAGTTTCGGAATCGTACTCCATTGGTAATTCCTGAAAAAACGAAAAAGAATAAAAGAAAAAGAAAAAAAAAAAAAAAAAAAAAAAACCGATGTTCGTGGATTGTCAGCTCATTTATAGCAAGCTTTGAAATTCAAATAGAAAACCTACTAGTATAATATTATTATATTAAATCCAGTTACAGGAGGGCTCGACCAAAGGCAGTAATAGCCTACAAATTTGGAAATTATGTTACTTATGAAACAAAAGCATCTCTCTCTCTCTCTCTCTCTTGCTTGCTGTGGGTTTCCCAAATGCCAACTACAAAAGTCCATCCCAGATTTGCATTTTGATGATTATTCATTAGGCCTTTGGTAGAGTAGAGAGATTTATCTAGTGTTCAAATCAAATTCCCCAACTTCACGCCATCCGTCTTGCATGCCTGTTTCTCCATTCTCCGCCTCCTCATCGTTCAGAAAATCAGAAGGCTCCTTTCCTCTCTCTGAGTATTGTTTCCCCATCCGTTGTTCATCATCTCGTCGTTAACTCCATGTTCCTGCTCTCCCATGTTCTGCCCAATCGACGTCGACACATCATTGCCCTGCGAAACTGAGTGCACTTGCCCTGATGGGCCCCGAGCCATCATCATTTCAGCATGCGCTTGTGACTCCGCCCTTACATGCTCTGCCTTCACAAAGGCTGCCATGCGCATTTTAGCTTCTTGAGCCTCGCGTCCAGCTTTCTCTCTTGATTCCAGCTCCGTTTTCAATTCCAGGTAGGCACGCTTCTCCTCTTGGTATAGAGCTTGCTCGATCATCATTCTCTCTTCGGACCTGAACTCCCAAGAGCCCGTTTGCGGGAGATGAGTTGAAGGCGAGAGCCTGCTTCTCAAAGGTTGCAGTAAACTCGGCAACTTTGGCCGATATGTTATGATCCCACTGCTGTGAGCGGGACGGCATTTGGCCAGTCGTATCGGAGTCGAGGATCCTATCGTCTTCCTCGGCCTCGTAATCAGCCACCACATGTAAGGCAATAACCTGCACCGCAAGGATTGGACTTGAAGAGTCATAATCTCAGATTATTTAACAATCACAATACTCAACCATTTGTTATTATGCTGCAAAGAAATGGAGAAGCAAAAAAAAAAGAGAGAACATTCAAAGTAAACAAAGAGAACATTTGAGCAAGGGCAAGGAATGGAATTGGGAGTAATGTATGAAATCCCAATATCATTGTTCATAAAAAATTAAAAAATATATATTTAAACAAAAAAGAAGCAGATAGATGATGTTTGCGTCAATCATGAAACGAAAAGAGAATTGCAAAAAAAAATAAATAATAATAATAATAAATAAATAAATAAAGGTTGGAAATAGAAATCTAAAGAATCCTTCTGAAAAATCCAATTTCCAAGTGGGGTGGGGTAATTGTAAACCATAATAATCCAAACTTAGGTAGTGAGATTTGAAACACAGAATGAATCTTGAAGGGAAAAAAAAGGATTTTAATTTAAATAATTAATTAAGTGAAGAAGAAGAAAAGAAGAAAAGAAAACTCTCGCAGGCGTCCTCGAGGGAGGAGAAGGGGCGCTTGAAGTCGGGATGGCAGACGCGCCAGGCATCCTGGTAGGCCATCGGGCTCCATGTGGTTTCCGGGTCGGATCGACTCTGCTGTGCTGCTGCTGCTGTGCTGATGCTGTTGCTGTTGCTGGAGAGTGCTGGAATTAGGAGGATTTTGAGGGACATTGTTTATGCACCTCCACCGGGACGGAGGGGCCGCAAGTGTGCGTCGATGTTTGACGGAATCGAGAAATGGCGGCTGCCGACGCAGTCCTGCCCAGAAGCAGAAGCCTGTTGTTGTTGTTGTTGTTGTTGTGGAGTTGTTGTTGAAAGAAGCATGAAGTGTTTGTTGTTGTGTGTGTTGTTGTTGTTGAGATTGTGTTGTTGTTGTTGCTGTGCTGTGATAAGCAATTGCTGTGTTGTGGTGTTGGGCCGCCATTGCCTTGCTTCTTCCATTCTTCTAAATCTCTCTTCTCTTGTTCGTCAAATTTCGAGATGGATTCGAGAGCCCCTAGGGAAACCCTTTGCCCCCCTTCCGTTGTCTCTCTTCTCTCTCTCTCAAATAAAGCCTTTTACCAAAACGACCTTAGTCCCTTCCCGATTTCCTATATGTACTTGTCGTTCCATTTCTATCCCAAACAAAACGACACCATTTTACGTTACTTCTATATTTTCACATATATCTTTACAAATGCATAAACGGGTTGGTAAGGTCAATCAAACTCATAAAATTCGAACCAAACTAGTGGTTTGTTTGGCTCTCCATTCTGGTCTTAAAATTTCATTATATATTTTTTATTTTTTTTATAAAATTCAATAAAATTATAATATTAATTTTAAAAAATCAATCAACTTCAACATTAAATTTTTATTCTAAATCGGTATACCAAATCCAATATTTAAAAAAAAATGAAGCGAATTTTGTGTACTGACATGCATAAATCCTTTAGTTTATTTGGTAAATTTTTTTATTTACACATCAATCTTTGATTTACCATGTAAATCTTTGATTTATCGATTTATAAAATTTAAATTTGCTCCGATAAATAATTGATTTACGTCAGATTTGATTTTCCATTTCCGGCAAACATTGCGAGAATGGCATCCCGATTTCTAGATGTCGACTTTGCAATCTCCGGCCATCACCAAATTTAGTTGATGGCAGCGGTGATTCACAATATTCATTTCTCTCTTTCATCTTTCTCCTTGAACTCCTTGGCAGCCACCACCATCGTTGTTGCTTGGCTGATGCTTGCAACACGATGATGAAAAAGTGGGTCAAGGGGAAGAAAGAGATAAGGGGGGAAGGACCATGATCGGGCTCCGAGGCTTCGGCAGAAGTTCAACCACAACCACTGGTGGTGACTCTCACCGAAGCCGTGAACTTCTTCATTGCTTAGACAGGAAACAGTGCGACGATAAGTGAGCCGACGAGGCATGATCATTATTCTTCTTGTTTTTAATTTTTTTTTTTTTTGTTTTTGGGTTATTTTTCATGTGATCCTGGGTAAATATTCCATTATTAATTAGCTGAATCTTTTTAACCTTAGACTACTACTAAAAAATGATCTGATAGTCAAAATTTTTTTAGCTCATTGATGGGTTAAAACATTCTTACCCCGTTACAGAATTTGAGAAATTTTACAATGAGACCATTTACTTTTCCCCACCAATTAGGAAAAAAAAATTTAACCACTAAATCTCATTTCAACGTCCTAATTTCGTCCATGATGATTGTCCATTTAAAAAAAAAAAAAAAAAAAAAAATTGGGACAATTTTGCGTTGCCTTTTTTTCCTGCATATTATCACATGAAAAAAAGGGACTGGATATTGATGAATAGATGGGCCATAAATATCAAAGCTTCCGGATGTTTACCGATGGAGTAGGCGTTGCTGATTGTGGATTACATCTAATACTTTGATGACACCTTGACTTATCAGGAGGAGTAGTGAATAAAAGTTAATCCATTGTTACTTTTTTTTATTTTTTTGAAATGAGAATGATAATGGCTCCGTACTAATTTGAGATTGACAAATATATGTTCTCTCTTTGAACTGTGACTCTCATTCCTATTATTAACATTAAATTAGCATTTTATCTTTAGTTTACTTACAAGATATTATATTAAAAAATAATAACCTATAATAATTATTTTTATTAACTAAATATAATATATTTATTAACTTAATATTATATAACTATCCTAAAAACTGTTAATTTTGTTAGAGTAAATAAATACCTTTTTTTTTTTTTTTTATCATAACATATTAATATTTCTATTTTTATATTTTTTATATTTTCCTTATTTTAATTCTTTTTTTTTTTACTCTTTTTAATTTTTTAAAAAAAAAATTACACAATTTAAGTTTATTGTCTTAATATTATAATGATTATTTATTTTTAATTAATAGAATGATAATAAATTAAAAAATTAATCATTTTTTTTAATTTTTGAAAGCACAATAAATAAAATGGTATACAAGTAAATTTTCAATAATTCATTCCGATTCTGAGTTAAGGTAAACGAATGAATGAGATTCGTAGTGACTCGGATTCCGAATCCTAAAACCAAGTAAACAACTTATTCAGATTTCGAATTCTCACTCCGAATCATGTCAATTCTGATTACGCATAAGTAAACACACCCTAAATGAGTGAACCCCTTTTCCACCCCCATGCCCCCCCTCATATATATATATATATATATATATATTGTGACTATGGACTGTGGGGGTGGTTTTTCTTGTCTAGCTCTCATTCCAGAAACTTTGGAGCCTCTCTCACAGTGAGAGGGAATGGGCAGCAAAGGGGACATCAGTTACGTGACTCTCAAAGCTTATATGTTATTAAAAATTCCTTTGAATTTATAAGAATTGTAGAGAGGGTATAAAATCTACAGTCGAATCGGATCGAATATAGTTAGGGTCTATGGCTGTATCGTTGAGATGACTAAGTGCGTGTTAGGTTGATCGATTGAGTTAGTTGCAAAATAAATGTGAAGAACGTTAAAAATAGAGAATAAAAGAGATTTATAGAGGTTTACTCTTAATGTGAGAGCTAGTCCTATGTGGTGGCTCTGGGGTTTCATTATAGTTGATGTAAAGTATACTGAATGCCATAGCAGTAAGAATGGGAAGAAAAAGACGGGGAATGCGGGACATAGAGAGAGATTGCAGGAAGTAGAGAAGGAGAATTGCAGGAATTGTGGGATGATTCTGGAAGTCTTAGGCAAATTTGGGCGTGATCTCCATGTAGAATGGGTGAAAAATCGGATCCCTGGGTATATGATGATGCCTTGTATTTATAGATGGAGATTGATAGCTTAAATTGCTTGATTTGGTGTAGATCCTACCGTATTTGCTGATTGGAAGTTGCCTCTTTTGGTCTTGGTTGATTTTCCATAGATAACTTGCTTATTAAGTTAGGGAAAGTCCTTTTTTAGTCTTGATTATTTCATTATTGCTTGTAGGAGTAAATATAGAAGGTTTTGTGATCATTTCATACAATGATTTCGGACAAGTGCTTGATTCTTGAATTGATTTTCTTGCTTATAATGCCACATGGATGGTGAGAGGTAATGTACGAAATCTGACTTCAATAAGAATACTAGTAGAAGGGAACGTGCCTCAGGTATGTTCTCCCCATGTTAACAAAAAGTTTTTGTTTTTTATTTACTTTAAATTCTTTTGACTATAATTTCTATGAAATTATTTGGTATACGATAAATTATGTGTGAAACAGTAGAAATAATTGTTCATTATTGTCTCTAATTATGAAAATATACAAGTGTATACATATAAATACAAACTATAAACGTCGATATTGCATAACTATGAAATTTATATATTCTAACATAAACTATGAAACTGTTTTTCATTGCATTATATCGTAACATGTGAGACAACTGAGAAAGTAATTAATCTTATAAATATTAATTAACTAATTTTATACGGTTTGTCTTTAATTTATTACGAGTGACTGGTTATACACGATATATAAAAAATAATGTAACATGTTTACTTATGAAACAATCACTTCAAAAAGATTTAAAATTGATTTGTAATCAGTAAAAGTTTTACGATACATTTTAGGCATCAACACAAATAAAAAATAATTTATAAATTAAAATAATACATATCCACCTAAAACAATTTGTATTTTGTATGCACATTTCGAACAATAATATGAATTTAAAGATAAAAAGTTCACAAATCTTGATAAATATTTAGTTAACAAACATGGGCTTGCTTTGCCCCTCTTTAAAAAAAAAAAAAAAAAAAAGAGTTTGCACTGTTCTAATTGTCCGTTATCATTGTTAACAAATTTTGGTGAGTGATTAAACTTTTGATAACAAAACATTGAAAATAATTTTTTTTGGAGAATTTAAATGAGATTGAAGAAATGAGGGGAAAAATATGAAGGTGAAAGGAAAAAAGAAAAGCGAGAACAAAGTTGAGTTAAAATTAATATTTATGTAAACCACTTTGTGAATAAGAAGTCAATAAAAAAGAAACAATATGAACTATTAACTCATTGAAGGCAAGTGATGCAAATCCGGGATTGACAATAATTTTTATTCATTGAAGTATTAATTTTTTTTTTCATTGTAATAAGAGGAGACAAAAAGAAAAAGTTGAGGAGACTAAATTTTTTCTAAGGTGATAATATTATATAAAAAGAAAAGGGTTAAAAATGTTTCTGGTTGGATTGGCTCTTTCAGATAGAGTATAGATATAGATTATAGATTATAGATACCTATTCTCATTGTTTACTGGCTTTTTATTGTCTGACCTCTTCTGCTTTTTTTTTTTTTTTTTTTTTTTTTTTTGTGGTAGGTTTGTTTTTTCTATTCGTTATAGTATGAACTTTTTAAATGGGCTAAACTTTCTTTTTGTCTTTTGGCGATTTTGTCTTAGGGGAGGCCCCATGTCCCCTCTAATGCGCCGTGTGATGACCACTATCATTATTATGAAATGTTATGTCTTCAATTAGAACTTCAATATTTATCTATGTTTCAAAGGGGCCCGTCCCTAAGTAATTACTTTGATCACAGCTAGCTTTTAATTTAAAAAAAAAAAAAAAAAAGAAAAAAACAAAAAAGGATTGTATATAAATAAAGTAGACACCGAAGGTCACTTTTTGGACTTTTCTTCGTCAAACCAAAGAGAAGAAGAGCAACGTGATTCTTGCGCTTGCAGCTTAATAATAGTAACAATCGGCACCAAATTAAGATTGTAAAAATATATAAATAAATAAATAAAATGTCAGTTCAAACACATGAAAATTTCATCCCCAATTTCCATTTTGATATCATCTTTATATTTATTAAGAAAGGTCTCATCCAATATTTCCACTTTCACAAACAAACAAGTTTAGTGGTGTATAATTTAGCTTTATCAAAATTAATAATTTATTAATTAATCACCCAGAGACTAAGATTAAGGATTGTGGTACATACAACAGTAGTACAATTCTGGAGTCATGGCTCAAAAACTAAATAGAAGATAAAAACACTTATTTTTCAAGCATATACATACGTTGTGTATATATATATATATACATGCAGCAAAGCTAGAAATACATACATAATATATATATATATATATATATATATAGACACAAAACACACAATATAATTAATCAAGAAGAGTGGGAGTCCGATCTAGGAGATAACCTGGCCTTCAAAGGGTGCTTCATGACAATGGTGAACTCCTGCTTCTCGGACAAGTCAACCTCGTCTACTCCATCATTTTCCCACTCAAACCTCCAGACCAAATTGGCCACAAAGTACTCCAAATGAAGCATCGCCAGGCCAGACCCGGGGCATATCCTCCTTCCTGCTCCGAACGGCATCATCTTTATCTCCTTACTTCCCGTTATGTCCACCGCCACCGCCTGACTTCCTCCTAAGAACCTCTCCGGCTTGAACTCCATTGGATCCTCCCACACCTTTGGATCCCACCCCATCTCTGCCACCGTGAAGTTGATCGTCGCCTCCTTCGGCACCACGTATCCCCCCACCACACCTCCTCCGTCACCGCGTAGGTAGCACGAAGTGCCCCGGCGGATGACGCCTCAGCCCCTCCAGTACCACTGCCTTCAGATATGGCATCTTCTGCAAGTCCTCCTCTTCGATCACTTGTTTTTTGCGACTGCGTTGCCGGTGCCACCGCCTCTTTTATCTCTGCGTACAGCTTCTCTTGAATGTGGGTGTTTCACCATGTTCGCCATGATCCACTGCAGTGCCGTCGACGTCGTGTCAGTCCCGCCGGTGAGAAATTCCGAGCACAAACACACGATTTCGTTAATGTTGAGCTTTCTTTTAGTCTCCTCGTTCCCCTCTTTCACCGGGAGCTGGAGATCCAACAGGGTGTCCACATAGCACACGATGCAGGATTCTTCTGAATTGGAATTATTGGAATCATTGGAATTGGAATCGGAATTGGAGTTTTTTTCCCGCTCCAGCTTGACCTTTCTGCGGGCTTCGATGAGCGGGACCAGGACGGCTTCCTGGTTGCGGAGGAGTTGGAAAAACTCGAGCCACCGGTTTCTGAAGAGAATCTTGGTGATTTTGGGCCAAAAGTTGAGGATGTTGAAGCGTCTAATGCTGAGAAGGAGGCGACGCTGGACGGTCTCGATGTCCTTGATCTTGGGCTCGTCCAGCTTGTCGCCGAAGCACATGACGACCAACAGGGAGAACATGGTGTACTGGAAGTGGTCCATGACCTGAACACTAGCAGTAGCAGTATTAGTAGTAGGATCGCAGTGGAGGCGATTGAGGAGGAGTTGGAGGACCCAGCGGCGGGCGCCGGAGAAGGACTTGATGCGGGAAGTGTGGAGGATCTCGGAGGTGAGGTTGCGGCGGAGGAGACGCCAGGTGGGGCCGTAGGAGGCGGAGCTGATGTTGTGTTGGTTGCAGGAGGTGATGCGGCTGGTGGGGAGGGCGGGAGGACGGGAGGCGAAGACGGCGCCGTTCTGGACCAAGGCCTGGTGGGCGAGGGAGTGGTCGGCGACGAAAACGGAGGGGCGGTGGAGGATGCGGAGGGTGACGATGGGGCCGTGCTTGGCGTGGAGGTTGCGAAGGATGGCCTCCATCTCAATGGCGGATTTGCGGAGCAGAGAGATGCCGCCGATGAGAGGGAAAGTGTGAGGTCCCGGCGGAAGCTTTTTCAGAGGACGTGATCCCTTTCCGGACAACCTCCAACCCCGGCGATAGCTATCACCACCAGACCGATGCATACGGTGATCACCATCACCATCCAACTTTCCATATATTTTTTTTTTGGTTCTTAAATTAAAAAAGAAAAGAAAAGAAAATCAATCTCAGTTTCCCTTCCCTGAGAGAATGATATCAGTCTGGATATGGTGGGGGGAGGAAACGGAAAAGAAAAAATATCAACAATAAATAACTCCAACGATAAAAATAGTGGTCATAAATGAAGAGAGACTTTTAACGATGATGCCCAATGTTTTTATTTTATTTTTTTTGGACTTCTTAATGATTTGACGTTGATTTGATGATTTATTTTGTTTGTTTGTTATTTATTTTTTGTAGTTCACCTTGGTTATAAAAAATGAGAATAATTGAGTAAAAAGATCTAAACAGTAACCGTAAGGATAGAAAAACAAGGAAAAAAGAAATGCACTCATAACAAAAGAAAAAATAAAGTGAGTAATTATTTTTTTCCTCGTTTAATCATTTATTTACTTACAAAATAAATAATAAAATTTTAGTGATTTTCACATAATATAGGGAATAAAAAAGGAGAATGTCAATATTAATATCTCCCTTGGTACTGATTCCTTATCAAAAGAAATACATCTCAAATTTACTCATATACCCTTAATAAGTTTTCATGTACTAATATTTTCTTATTATGTAAAAGGATATTTTAGTAATTACATTAAAAAGATTAATAGTATCAAGATTAATAAACACTATAAAGAAAATGAAATTATTTCCTTTTACACAATCCAATAGACAAGTAAACACTAGAAATGTAATAAATAATCATCATTTTTATTCCATTACCTTACTTTCTAATTCTAATATCTTTCTAGTATATTCCTTTACAGTTTAGTAAACGCGCCCTTAATTTATAAGTGTCCACAAGTTTCCTTTCAATTAACAGTTGCCTGAAGTGGTAACTTAGTGGGGTTTACTTATGAGTCAACTAATGTCTTCCTCCTAAAGGCCTTATGGTCGATCTGTTTTGTAGGAATTATGTATTCTTGTCTTTGTGTTTTACCAAAGAAAAAAAAAAAAAAAGCAAAAAAAGAAATGAGAAAGAAAGGGAATGAGGGTGAGTTGGCCGAAATTTTAGGACCGCTTCCGACGTGTATTAGACCTCCGACCTTAAAAATTGATCACGAGACTCGTATTATTGTGGATTCTTTGATTGCAGTGATAGTGATAGTGCTTGACGGAGTGGCTTCATTTGGACGAATCTAATTTCGTTAAGAGGATAGAATCCAAATGGCTTGGAGGTGTTTGTTGGCGCATTCTTTGTCTAGTGGTTGTACTCTTTCGAAGTTTTCTTATAAATAGTGGTGGGTTTCTTGTGGAGTTGATGGTGTTGACTCCAGATGTTATGGTCGTGGCACGTGTGTTTCACGTTTTGCTATTTGAAGGTATCTCGTCGGCTTTGCTACTTATCCCCCAAAGCATTCATTCTACCCTGACGGTCTTTTGTCGACTGTACTTCCATTGAAGACTTGTGACGGTCATGCCTTTGGCTTTAATTGTGTTTGTTTTAGCCTAATCCCACCATGTAATTTTAGTATTTTCTTTGAAATAATGGAGGTGATTCTCCCACCGTTTGTATTTGTTTTTGATCCACTATATTTAAATCTTGATGAGTTAGAAGTTCCGTTAGCTATGAATCTAGGTGAAGATGTTTGTGACCTTAGTGCTACATATTACATGCTCTCAATGGATTGAAAGCTTCCATCGATTATAGTGGTTTTAAAAAGAGTCTTATGCATACTCAAATTAACGTGTTGAGGAATTTTTCTGAAATCGAATATCGTCTTATATCATTTTCTTTGTGATACATCATTTTCTTTGTGCTATATTAGAATTTACCGATAGAACCGATTTTATTAAGTGTTTTGTATTGTGCATAATAAGATCATCTTTGTTATATTAGGTGCCTATAAGATTTTTTTAGTTAAATGAAATTTTATCTTAAAAAAGGAAAAACAAGGAAAAAAAGAAATAGTAAGTGATAAAGAAAGGATTTGTTGTGTACTTTTTTTTTCTTTTCTTTTATATAAAAAAAAAAAAAGGGTAAAAAGACCGGTCCCAGTCCAAGTCATTCTTTAAATTGCTTGCTCATGCAATTTGATTGGGCCATGTTTATTGTCTACCATTGTTATTTTAAAAGTTATTTATATGAATGTCTAATTAAAGATTATATTTTAAAATATGTCTATTTTTTTTAATTATAAGAATGTCTAATTTTATATTTATAAAGACCACATTAATGTCTAATTTGATATTTATAAAAATCATATTATCCTTTCATCAAGAATGAAATATAAATAAATAAAGAATTATAAAAAAAAGGAAAGAAAAATCTGTAAAAACTTCAAACTAAGCAAATCTTTTATTAAAGGAAAAAAAAACCATTTTTCTTGATTTTTATAAAGAAAAAAAAGACTATAACAGATATTAGTTGTATTGTAAATGAAAAAAATCATTATAATAAATAATTGATCAGTAAGATAAAATTTACAATGAACATATAAAGAAAATTAAATAGATGTTGTACAAAAAATTACACACTTTAAAATCTAAAAAAAAAATCATAATGATATAGTAATTATCATAAAGTAAAAAACATCATAATGATATAGTAATTATCATAAAGTAAAAACATCATATTGATATAGTAAACATAAAGAGAAAAAAAAAATACTACATTTAAAAAATATCATAATGACATGGCTATTATCATAAAGAAATATGCAATTGCATATGACATTTAACTTTCGAAACTAACTATTTAAACAATTCCAATAATAAATAAAATAAATTATCATAATAACGTTACAATTATCATAAGAACCTAAATCATACCAAAAAAATTAAGTTTTTAAAAAACCTAAATCGTACTTAAGAAATATATGTTTATAAAAAATCTAAATCTTACTAACAAGCAATCACTATAATAAATAACTACTCGTTAACATAAAAATAAAACAATGATGAACAAATAAGGAAAAAATAAGAATCATGATGAAAGCAAATGATGTTAAATATAATAAAATGGTAAAATATGTCCTATGAATGGTTGTTTTATAAAAATGAATATTTATGTAATATTATCAAAAAATAAATATATTTTAAAATAGGATTCTAAAAATAAACTTTTTGTGTAATTATTTCCTATTTTAATTGTTGATTGATAGATCATAAAGCTAAACTATATGTATATGCATGATCATGGGTTCCTAAATGCCCACAAAATTTAACTGCAACTTTTTAATCAATGTACAACATTTGAGTTTGATGGCTTTCTCACTGCATTAACTTTTTATCAATGTCCTAATTTTATTTATTTATTTTGGTAAAAGAAGTTTACCAATGTTTTAATTTTGATCTACAAAATTATATCCTTTTACTAAATAGACCAAGTAAATATATATAATATATATATATAAACATATATATGTACAATAAAAGTGAGTACGGTTATGATAAAGTTAATCAGCGGATTTTTTTTTTTTTGAACTACTCATGGCGTGTCGCTCAATGTAATTATTTCACACTATTTGACCTTGATATCTTTATTTTGCATGTTCTTAATATCAATGGCCAATTTTTATTTTTATTCTTATTTTATTTTACTGACAATATATTGAATGGCAACTTAATTTACATATTATGGTATTTAAAAACTGATAACTAGTATGATATAATTGGTTGTTTCTTGCTATCTTGGTGCCTAAATGCAAAATCAAAATCCCGTTTATGTTACTAGCTGTTGTTAATGTGATATGTGTTGTGTAGAGTAATAACTCACAATAAACTTTAATTAATTAACTAATTACTTCTACAACTACAAGTAGCAATCATAAGCAGATACAAAGTCAAACCCAACTGTCCCTTCATTAATATTGATGGAAGTATAGAAACACAGAAACAAAAAAAAAACCTAATTGAACTAAACAACCCATCAAAAGCCAATGGAACCAGTCTCCACATTAGTTACATGCAAATGCAATGCATCATAGATTAGAGAGTAACTACTAACTACTAACTACTAACAACTAACTAGAGAGAAAGAGATATAAATGTCTATATAGAGTTTCAGGGGGAGAAAGAGGCTGAACACTGTTACATCATCATCACCAAAAACTCAAAAAAAGAAAAGAAAAGAGGAAAAGAGGAGGGACCAACTTGGAGAGTTCTAAATGCTAGCCTCCCATAGGCAGTGAGGGCTAACATTGGGGGAGTTGTGAAGAAGATGGTGAACCTGTTGAGGAGGATTCAAGCCAAGACGAGACGCCCTTTCCCACCGAGCCAGCCTGCTCATTCCCACGCATGGTCCGAACGCCATGTTCATGTCGAACTGCCTCAACACCTCCTCTTCCTCTTCCTTGTCATACTCTTCTGTTTTTGCAGTCTCAACAGTTTCATTATTGTTATTATCATTTTCAACCATATATATATATATATATATATATTTATAGACACAATTAGAGAGAGAAAACCGAAACATGTTGTTTCTCATGATTCATTATTGTTTGTCTTTGTCGCAACTTACATACACCAACTCCTAACATCATCCACTAACAAAAACTATTTTTGTAAAGGGTACATATATTTCAAAGAAGATTAAATCCATTTTTTTTTTTTTTTTTTTTGTAAATTGAAATCACAACGATGAGTTGTCATTGGCCGTAATTCATAAAGAAAGAGAGAATACATTGAAGAAAATAAAAAAAGAGCCAACATCTCAAACTCATACTTATCAAGTTGCCAACCCCCCAGTATCTAAACAAAAATCCAACAGAAACAACACCACTTTTGTTTTGAATTTTCTTTTTTGTTTCTGTTTTGGGTTGGATTTGAACATATTCTCACTTCCCAACCGCAACTAAAGACCCAACAAATGCCCAGGCTTCTCATTTCTCATTAGTCATCATGAGCGAGAAAACAGCAACTCAAACAGGAATAAAAAGTTTTTCTTTTTTCTTTTGGGAATTGAAATTAGAGAAATGAGTTGTGACCAAAAAAAAAAAAAAAGAGTGGGGGGCGGGACGATAAGTTGGGCAAAATGAAATCGACACGAGTAAAGATGCAAAGAAAGAACATAAACTCTATAAAACTGGAGTACAAGGCAAATACAAGGTTGTTAAAATTAATAAAATAAAACCCTAAGAAACGAAATCAAGAAAGAAAGAACGAAAAGAAAAAGAAAGAATGAAAACCTTGGAGATCGGGAGAGGAAGCGGAGAGGAGAGCAGGAGGGGGTTGGGCGAGGTCGGAGCCGATAGAGGCAGACGGCGATTTCGTACTCGTCTTCTTTTTTGAAATCCCAGATTTCTTCTTTTCCCTATAGAATCCCTTTATGCTTGCGTTCTTCGACGACGACATTTTTCTGATTCCGATCGATTTTCTTATCCTCTTCTTCTTCTTCTTCTTCTATGTTTTCTAATGTTTGTTTTTATACTTGATATTTATTTTTTGAATTTTGAATTTTGAATTTCCCAAACCTCAACACAAGTACATACAATAGGAGATTGTGTGTCCTCCAATTTATAATTTCATTTCATTTCAATTTCATTTCAGACTTTGAGTGAGTGGTGTACCCTGCACGTTTATAGTAGCTTACTCACTGTCGTTTTTTCCCCCTTTAAAATGATTGTCGTTTTTCACGGAAGAACGGCTAACAGAAGGGCCTACTTAAAGCCCACACCCCAATAATAATGGACAAGGCCCTCTCGGCCTCTCAGCTCTGAAAAGGCCACTTTGCGTCCTCCTCAGTCTGTCTGAATTGGCATTTCTCATCTCATCTCCTTCTCCTTCTCTTCTCCTTTTCCTTCCATTTTTTTTTTTTTTTGGGGAAACTGGAAACTGAAAGGAACTCTCCTCTTCCCTTTTTCCCGGGAGAGACAGACTAAAAATTTCCCAGTTTTATTGATATATCAAATTTGCAGTATTAGCTATTAGGCAGCGGCTGATCGGGAGTTTCGAAAGCTTTCCAAATTTACAATCCAATCAATCATGGCCACGGCCACGCCCACCACCACCGCCCCCGCCCCCGCCCCCGCCCCCGCCCCGCCACTGCTACTCGTGAGTTTCTCTTATCCCCCCTCCTTTTTTTGGTTCTTGTTTTTTCCCTTTCGTAATATATATATATATATATATATATATATTTGTGTGTACTCATCTATTGTTATTGTTTTATTTTATTCCGTTCATCTTTTGTTTTTTTTTTTTTTTTTTCATATGGACTGGAAATCATTCAAAATTAATTTCCCTTGTTTTTGATTTGAATTTTATTTAGAATAAAAAAAATCATAATAATCTCAGGTCTTGGTCTGTGGTTTCGTTTTTGGAATGAATTTTGGAGATGAGAGAGTGAGTAGTAGAGACTGGAACTGAAACTGGATTGGACTCTCATATGTCATATATGTTTCCATCACCACGACCACCACTAATTAATAATGATATTTTCGTATATATGCATGTATATAATTGTATGGAACATCAGCAGCAGAAGCAGATTGTGATGAGGTTGAGAAGAGGGAGGAGAAAAAGGAGAAGGAAGAGGAGGGGTTAAGTAGAGAAGAGAGGATGGAGTTGGGGAGATTGTTTCAGAGCGCTGTGAGTTGCTTCGATTGGGTTGTGGCCCAGAGTTTGGTTTCAATGGCCGATCCCCTCGCTCTCAACGATGCTCTCTGCGTCACTTTGGACTCCATCTGGTTCTTGACCTCCCACCACGACCTCTCCGGCGTCACTTCTCTTCTCAAGACTATCATCTCCCACGGCGCTTTCGACTTCACCCGTGCCGCCCCTCCGTACTTCCTTCCTCGCCTCTTGCGTCTCCGCCTGCCACAGTCAGACCCCCTCCATGTCTCCCTCTGATACTGTTGCCGTCATGGCCCAGCGCTTACACGAGCGCCTCCACGAATGCAGTGGCGACGACCTCTTGAAGGCCGAAGCCGGTGCTAAGTTTCACAAGTTCACTGAGTGGGCTCTCAAATGCATCCATTGCCATTCCCATTCCCATTCCCATTCCCCTTCCCTTTTCCACTCGAACAACCACAGCAATACAGTTACACGACTTTCCCACACCCCAGCCCATATTCAACTCCAGTTATCTGCTTTTAAGACCTTCCTGGATCTCGCTGGAAATCAACTTACTGGCAAGGACTTCACCGAGGCCTTCGATGCTGCCTGCTTTCCCCTTACTCTCTTCTCCACTTCTTTCGATCCTTGTTCCGCCACTGCCATCCAAGGTCTCCTTGCTATGTTAGTTGAAGGTGGGGCAGACAACGTCAATCAGTGTTTCCTTGAAGCTTCTCGTTTCGGCAGTACAGAACTTGTGCGCATTCTGCTACAGGTATCTTTACTAATGCTTAATTAAATACTAATTACTGATTACAAACTCTTCTCTTGTCTTTGTCAACCCTTAGCTAGCTACCATTTTATTACACGAAAGGAAACGAGAAACGCGTTTTCCTTTTTGGTTTTAGGATTTTAAATAAACTGCTTTCCAGTCCAATACAATAACAAGAATGCTTTTGCTCTTAATTTGTATGGCATCATAAGAGATAGGTTGGGCAGCTATTTGACCTATCCCCAGAAAGGTAAAATTTACAACTATTTCCTAGTGGGATATATCTTGATTCTAGCAGTAATAATCAGAGCCCTGTTATAGGCTTTAGCATCATTTTCTTCTGAAACGAGTCTGGCCTTCTCTTTTTTTACATTTTCTCTTCGGCACGTCATCATCTCATGCTTAATAGAATAGTGTAAACACTGCATTAGTATTGATGATGAAGAATCAGATACAAATGTATGTACCGTCTTACTTAATGGAAGTTCTCTTTTTTGAATGTTATACACACGTTCCTCCCCTCGTCTCTTGAAAGATGTATCTCTCTCTAAAACTTGTTTTTGTTTTGAAATTGATTGTGGCGCTCGAAGATTGCACAAAGGAACAGCTTGGACGTTGATGTCGACCTGGCATTGGGTTTTGCTTCTCACTACTGCAAGATTGGCACCATGGAGTGTCTTGTGGAAGAGGGCAATGCCATAGCTTTCTTAGGCCCTTTTGATGAGAGCAGCAGAGAGGGGTTGTATGCAGGTTGTGAGTGGTTTATGAAAAGGGTTGCCGAGAAAGAAATGGAGCTTTGTCTTGCCCTGACGGCTGCTACTTCTAGTAGCCAAGTTAATGTTGTGGCCTATCTCCTTCCGCATGTTCCTCGCCATGTTCTTGAAACCCTGAGCATCGAAATTGTCAAAGCTGCAGGTGAACGGGAGTGCTGGGTCGTTGGCTGGTGTAGCATATCTGCTCCGTTCCGACTTTTTAGGTGATCCCGCAGCTACTTATGCTGTTGCAGACATCATCTCTAGGTCTGAGGATGGGGCCGTGGCTCCTAAGCTGAGGCTTTTCTTCAAGAGCACTGGTCAGAGGCAGCTTTCTTGGATGGGATTGAGGCAAGGACAAGAACATTACATGAACATGGTGAGAATATTGAAGTGGGGTGGATCTCCTATTTGCTTAAGAGATCTTCCTGCTCCGCTGGGGTGACAATTGCTTACCTGCCGCTGTACAGGGAGTGTGTTGAGGCAGGTGGGCCTTTGTTATCTCAAAGGCTAAGGGGGCAGCTTGTGGAAGCGTAAGAAGACTTGAGGGCGCGGTGTTAAAAGAGGGTCGGCCAGTGCAGAGAGCTCCTGGCGGTTTTAGAGCATCATCTGACTCCATTTTTGCTTCATCCATTCAGAGTTGCTTAGCAAGATTTTTGAAATATCAAATCTTTTGGATTTTCTCTTTTTTAATCCTTTGAGGTTACCACCTGATATATATGCATATATATATATATATATATATATGTGAGAGAGAATAATAATAATAATGTTCTAGGTGGGGTAAGGGTGACAACAAAACTAAGGTTTTGTCAATTTTCGTTCCATGATATCATAGGTTTGTCAACAATGTGGGCATTGCAGGCAACAAATGGTAAAAGTACCAAATGGTGGATGTTAAAGAGTGGAATGATGAACGTGTTTGTATATTGACCGAGACTGACTCATTCACATCGCATATGATGTTTTTCTATCCAATCCAAATTAATCTTAATCCAATCCCATCCGCCTCTGTTTCTCTATTCAAGTTTGAATTCTTTCACCACCGAGACTCTTGTATTTATTTATTACCTTTTTCTGCCTGGTAATTTCCTTGTTCAATTCAACTTCAATCCCAAATCCCAACTAAAGAGAAGAGTAACAAAAGAGCATCAATAAATAAATATTCTGACTAATCAGACACGGCATAACCCCCCACCGCTGCGCTGCGGGTGGGAAGAAGGTAGGTACATGAGGATCTTAAGTTTCATGTTCGAAATTTGATAGTATTAATTTTTTTTTTATTATAAAAATAATAAAAGTGTTTTCACTAAGGTTCATATCCAAAAATCAATACAAATTAAGTCGGGCACTGCATAATTCGATTGCAATTCCCAGATCACCCATTTCCTAATGCTATTGCAAGACTGTTTAGCAAACGAAATTATTATGACCTACGATGCTTACAGACTCTTTAGACTTTGATATAATTGTTACTTCTTTGCACCACCTTTTTCCAGTATGTACCGCTTTAACAACGGGTTTGATGTCGTTTTGAGGAGGATGTCGTTTAAAACTCATTAGTATCCTCGTTAGGTGGTCATTGAGTTTAACATTAATTGAGAACTGCTCGAGCAAGTTTTCATTCATTCTCTTTCTCATTCTATTTTTCAATAACAGTAGTACATGAATTCAGTTTAGTCCTAACCTATTTCTTTTGTTTCCAATAACAAAAAAAAAAAACAAAAAAAAAACAAAACAAAAAACAAAAAAGAAAGAAAGAAAAGAAAGAAAAAAAAAAAAAAAAAAAAAGGCGGGCAATGGCAACAAACAAGGGTAAGAAAGAAAGCAAAGTGTCTGTCCAAGAAAGAACACTTTGATTTCAACCAAGCCAAGCAAGTGAGCCACCACAAACATAAAGGAGTCGCTATTTGCTATTATTCCTGTTTGGATGAAATCTGTTCAGTGCCGTCATCAGGATCAGGAATACAAGATGACCAATACAGCGGCAAAAGCGTGCAGGCGGCTTGAATGAGAAGGGCTTTAGGGAAGCCTGAGAAATCATCACCAACGAAGCCAGCCAGAGCAACCCCAAGATAGCCGCTGAGTATGAGTGCCAGTGCTATGGCCGACCCCATCAACGCCATCAGTGACCCCTCACAGCCTTCAGTGCACACCCTTGCCATCACCACAGTGAATGGAAGAATCTTAGCAAAGAACATCGTCTCCAATACCCCCGACACTAACACTACATACAACAAGTCTGCCACTCCCACACTTCTGTACACCCCCTTCACAAACAGCACGTCTGATACCATCAACACTGCCATCATCACCTGTACTCCCGCAATCACTTTCCTCGGTGCCATCCGCTTCATCCACCGGTCGTACACTATGCTCCAAGCCAGCATTGCCGCTTGCCCCACTACCTTTGACATCCCCAGCACCCACGAATCTATCTTCAAATGTTCGGTCTGATAAAAGAACATCGTCCCTGCTAGTGTCGGAATTACTGCATAAGATGCCGCAAACCATGTTAGCGAGCGCGTGATGGCTGGATCCTGCAGGGCGACTTTGAGCTTGGAGAGCTGTTTCCTGAACCCGACATTTGAGGATGAAGAAGAGGAGCTCATTGGGAGGTTCAACGAGCTCTCATGAATTGAGATGGTTAGGAAAAACTGGAGAGATGCTATGAGGCCAAAAAGGAGGAACATCTTTTCTGGAGACACTCGGTGTATGGTGAGACCACCAAGGAGGTTCCCAAAGACTCCACCGAGGGAAGAAGCCATCCAAACAAAGGATTGGAGCTCGCCAGAGGAGGATGAACGCTGATGAGTTTTGGAGGAAGGAGGAGGAGGAGGAGGAGGCTGCTGTTTACTAGCCTCGGCAACAATGGCATCGTTGGTAACCTCAGCGATGGAAGCCCCGAGATTGCTGAGGAGAAGATAAATGGTGATGGTGGTGATTGAGACGCCTGACCGGGCGAGGATTGCTATTGCCAACCAAGACACTGCTTGAAGGAAAGCTGCACCGATTCATTATTGGAGTTAAAAACTTTTTGATAAAAGAGTGATTAAGAAGCATTCTTCTTGTCTTGATTTCACAAAATCCCAAAACGGAAAGCATGACATGTAATGTAAGTGAGCAATCTGTTCTGTAATAATGTTATCAACGAATGAAAGTCGTGCTAGTTCTCTAATCTGCGTACAACTGTTGATATTCAGCTTTAAATAAGAGTTGAGAAAGTGGATGACAGATATAACGTGAAGAAATCTATTTAAAGAAAGAAAGAAAGAAAAAAAAAAAAAAAAAAAAAGAGATTCAAAGTGCTCTAGGTAAAGGAAAAAAGAATATATATTAGCATCTTTAGCTTTAGCTTTTTGTTTTTTGTTTTTTGTTTTGCTTTTTTGCTTGTTTTTGTTGAGTCGCCGTCCAGAATCAGAATCTGAAAATAAAGCAAGGCAAAGAAAACTGCAAATTACTGGAGTTACTTTACTCCAAGGAAAGGAAAAAAGAAAAAAAAAAGAAAAAAAAAAAAAGGAAAAAAAGGAGGAAAGAAAACAGAATGTTGAATGAGATAAGGAGTGTAAGATTATTATGAAGGTGAAATGCAGAAAGTTAGTCGAGTGTAATCATCCATCCAGTCTTTAACTTCAACTTGAAGCAGAAGCTTATAAATTTGTAGATTGGTTGTATAGTATAAGATTAAATTTAGTAACTGTTTTAGTTTTAAAAGCAGAAAGAAAGAGAGAAAAAAATAGAGCACATAAGATACAGGTGATGATAAAATGAACGAATGTTGAATAATATTAGAATATTTGGATATAAAATCTGGTCCAAAGATAAAAGAATATTTTTGATAACATATAAAATCACAGAAGCAGAAGAAAGAAGAAATAATGAAAAAGAGAGAGAAATTAGAAGAAGAAGGAAGGAAGAATACCGGCGAGAGAGAGGTAGGGGAGGCGACGCTGGCCGGAGATGGAGAAGGAGTCGGAAAGGAGGCCGTAGAGGGGCTTGAAGAGCATGGGGAGATTGGCGGAGTTGAGGAGGAGCTGCAGAGTGGAGGGATCCATTTGGAGGCTGTCTTTGAGAAAGAAGTTCACTCCCATCCACGCCAGGCTCCTCATTCCCTGCACCCAATACCCAATTCCCAGAACCACTTGTACTGATCTCCTCATTTTCCCACCCCCCCTCAACGACAAAATGAAATCTCCCCCCCCCCCCCCCCCCCACCCTCTTTTCTATTATCACACTAATCTCTTTTAATCTCTCCCAACACGATCTCACAAACGGCATAACCGACTCACCTCCACATTTTACATTCATCTGCCATATTCTCTCTCTGTCTGATATTTATTCTAGTTTGTTCTGGTCCTCCATGTCGACACTACTTCTTACATTTTTATAGTCATTTCTCCCGGGTGATTGGATTCTTGACATCTGTCTTGTTGCTCCCTCTTCTGCTACCACGTGTTCTCCCTTTCTTTTTTCTTTTCTTTTTAAATTTATTCTATTAGATTTAGAGTAATTGACATAAATGATCCTAAATTCTTTAAGAAGTAACATTTTAGTCCCTCTTCTTTTTTTTTGACAGTGTTGACCTAAACTCTCTAAAAAAGTGACGGTTTGGTCATTTATGTCTGATTCTGTTAAAAAACTCACGAAATGATCACGTGAGAAACACGTTTTGTGCTTTTTGAATAAAAAATACCCATAAAATGATGAAAATACCCTTATTCATATCAATAAAAAAAAATTACTGAAATGTCATATCAAATTAGATCACATACGATACACATGACTTATTCCGTTAGAAATTTAACGGAATTGTACGGAAAGTACCAAATCATCACCTTTTTAGAGAATTTAAGGTTAACACGGCTAAAAAAAAAAAAAAACAAGGACCAAAGTGTCACCTCTTAAAGAGTTCAGAGACCATTTAAGCTAATTACTCTTAGATTATTAGGTTCAGAAGTTGCTGCTTTGCACTTTCATGGCTTATTTATCTATCAAACGGTGTAAAGAGTTGCAACTATTTTTGGATACTTTATATAGAAGAATAATAAATGGGAAAAGATGACATAGCCTTTTTCATTGCAAAACTAAATATATATAATAATTATAATAGTTATCCTAAATAACTTAAATCTAAAAAATTAAATAAACTAACTAGATAATTATTAAAAAAAAAAAAAAAAAAACTAATACGATAATTATTAGGAAACTAATTAGATAAACAAACAAAATTTGAAACTAAAACCTAAATTTATTTATTCATTTATTTATTTGTATAAATACAATGGCACTTTGACGAGCCTTACCAGTAGCACATCAGAAAATTAAGGAGAATGTGCCTGCCAGTGCCACACCAGCAGACAAGACCAACTGTTAAAACTTTCTTCGCGTTTTGGTTTGCCAATCCATACCTTTATACATACAAATGCCAAAGCATCCCAAATCTTTTTCTCTAGTTTGTTAACATAGACATTCAAACTTGAGCTCCGAAAACCAACTCTCTCAACGACGTCAAGGGCGAGCTATGTCCATAAACTACGGTGTCCCTCCATAGAGCCATTCCTGCCGGTAACAATTACATTAGTAGCACATCCAATTACATTAGTAGCACATCAGAAAACTGTCACATAAATTGTTCGAGAAGAAACTTGATTCATGACAGTGAGGTGACCACCTATCCATAAAAATAAACCAGCGCTTGCCGCCAAAAAGAATTCGCTGCTGATGCTGTTGAACCTGAAGGACAGGACAGGGCACCACAAGTTTGTTTCACGATTCAGGTCATTCCACCATCCAAACATCATTATATTAGCCAGGAATAACTATATAGATTACGAGCCATACCAGTACAAGCATACGATATTCCCGTATCCATAAAACAAAGAAGCCCAAGAAGAGCCAAGGAACCTGAAATCGTCATGTGATAGGATATTATACAGTTAATCCATCTACCCAACAGAAAAGAAAAAAACACCTACTATTAGATCTTCATGACACAACCTTATCCTCTACGAGTAGTCAATTAGCCTTGTACGCTATGCTTTTGTAGTCATAAATGCATAAAAGCAGAGCATGAATTTGGTAAAATAGAGCATCCTATGTGGGGGGCAAAGATTTTCATGAGATGAGTTTCCAAGGACAGTTTAGGAATGAGGAGATGAGCCATTCCCATGATTAGAAATTAGTAAAAACACACATTTTTCAAACTGCGGTGCACAAGTTTAAAATGTTTAAAAAAAAAAAAAGAAGGCAGATACCACATGAAATCACGAATAAGAAGTGCACGAGGAATCATGAGTCCATTGCCGATCATTGCGAGGAGCATCGAGAAAGCTGATAAGCCTTTAATGTTGTTGGGATTGAGGAAATTCGTCCACTGAAGAGGAAGAGGAAGAGGAAGAGGAAGAGGAAGGCATCAAATGGCGTTCAGAGTGGAAACATTAGTAGAGAAATAGGGAGGAAAGAAACACAAAAGAGACCATTTGAGAAACAGGCATCCACATGAACAGAAGAGTGGCCGTCCATCCAGATATAGCTCCGACGAATTTGGTGCCTTTCTCCGATAGTTTCCCCGTTCGTGCCTGAAAAGTCAAAAGTCGTAGCAGCTGCATTATTAAATAATAGTCGTAGCAGGTGACCTCAAGAAGGGAAACTAAAATGGAAGCTGCATAACAAGCATGTCTCTCCAGACCTATTTGAGTTATTCTTTTTTATTTATTTGTAAAAAGATCAACCCCAAGACAGATGTCTCTAAAGGCATCTGAATGTTGCCTTTGTAAATTTTTTATTATTTAAAAAAAAAAAAAAAAAAAAAAAAAAAAAAAAAAAAAAAACTGACCATGATAACAGCGGTGAGAGCTGCGAGAAAAGCGAAAGCCCCAGGCAAGACAGTGTTTGGAAGATAGGGGACGAATGTGGACCACATAACCTGGCAATGGAGAATGGCAAATGGGAAATACTCTCTATTAGCATTAGAGAAAGTAAGAAATATAATAATTAATTTAAAAAAAAAAAAAAAAAAGAGAGGAGGACCTGACCTGGGGGAGAGCGGAGAGGCCGCCGATGGTGATGAAATCTTCCCAAAGGAGCCAGAGGGAAGGTTTAAGCAAGTAAAAGTAATTGAGGAAGTTGACGAGGAGGCCGGCGGAGACGACGGCGGAGGTGATGAGGAAGAAGGAGAAAGGCATGGCACCAGCGATGGCAAGCTGAGAGAAGACGATGTACTGAGACACCACTCCCAGCGTCTGTACCACTATCACCTCCTTCTCCCTCTTCTTTGCAAAGTATGACAGCAGTGACAGGTTTCCCAGCACTCCAGTCAACATTCCCTACTTGTCATTTCATTTTTATTAATTTTAAGTTATCCTTCTATTAAGAAGTAAAAATAAATAATAATTAAAAAAAAAAAAAAAAAAAGAGAAAACATACGAGCCAGGGGACGGCAAAGAGAGCAGAATTGTTTCCGGCGAGGAGATTGCGGGCGTTGAGGATGATCTGAGGAAGCTGGAGCAGAAGAAACGGAATGTTGGAAGCTCCGGAGAACTTGGCCGTCAACGAATCCCATTGCTCAAAGGCGGAGCTAGAGCTGCTGCTGCTGTTTGATTGAGATTGAGATTGAGATTGAGGATGAGAATGATAATGAGATTGGGAATAATGAGAGGAGTGGGGAATTGGATTCCGGAGGAGGACCAAGGGGCAACGGTGGTGAAGGGTGGTTAAACGGAGATTGGAATGATAGGAGGAGTTGGAGTGAGTGGAGAAAGAATTGAAATTGTTGTGGGAAACACACAAGCGAGAAGACGAATGCCAACGGGAATTGCTTTGGAGAAGCGGAGTCTTGGCGGTGGCGGTGGCGGTGGCGGTGGCGGTGGATACGTTGCTTGCCATTGTCTTTTTAATTTTTGATGAAAAACAAAAACAGAGAAGAGGAGAGGAGTCACGACTCAATTGGGAAAATTCCAATTGCTGGGAATTTGAAGACGAAAACTGTGCCACGAACCAAAGCAGAGAGGACTTTCTAATTAAGTTCGTATAACTTTTTCTTCATTTTTTTTTTTTTCCTTCTATTTTATTTTGAGGTAAACTACTCAAAAGATCTGAATGCATATTCACGTGTCCATGTGCATCTCACCTTTCTCCACTACTTGCCACGTGGCTTCATCCATTTTGATATCTTCCCCCTTTTTTCTTTTATTTATTTATTATCTTTTTCGGACTACAAGTATAACATAGATATCTTATTATATATATATATATATATATGAGAGAAATCATACTAGAGAACATATTTTTAATATCCATTGTTAATACATAGCAGATATAACCTTTTATTGAAAAAAATAACAGGTTTGGCTTTTTTTAGCGGTAGAATTCCTTTTTTGCCCTCAAATCATGGTTACTTGAATTGTAGCTACCGGAAATCTCCAACGGCGCTCCGGTGGGCTAATGATGCGAGCGGCGGCTGCGTAGATCAACACCTAGATCGTTGTTCTTGTCCGGTCAGTGGAGGACCTCAGATCTCGCGTCAACAGCAGGATGAGATCGCGAACAAATCTCCAAGGCGATTGGATGTTTTGTGTGATAACGATCTGCAGACTACATGCGTTTCCCAGGTCTGTGATGATATTGCGGTGGCAGCGACTTTAGAAGCTTGACAGACGATCTCGTCGGCAAGACGACGTTTCGCTAGCTAATTGTGATTTGTAGACGACGTGCTCGGATCTCCAGCGATTGGGCGATAGCGGGTGCTCTCGAAACCTTTGGGACGTGTTCTCCAGCGATATGGCGACGGCGATAGAAGCAACGGCGGCGGCGATGGTGACAGTAATTGGGGATTTAGGGTTAGAGTTTGATTGAATTAGTGCTTAATTTGGGATAATTTGGGATACATTTTGTAATTTATGAAATTTAATAAAAAATTAACATATTTATTTGCAATTATTAATATTTATTTAGTTTTTTTTTTTAAAGAATAGATTTAGCGAGTAAAATAAATAGATTCATGAAGTAAGTCTATTTATTTACAGGGGATATACCAAGTAAAATAAATAGATTTATCAAGTAAATATATTTATTTATCTGTAAATATTTAGATTTACCAAGTAAAATAAATGGATTTACAAATACTGAACTTTGTAAAAATTGTTATTAATGGATTTATCGATTAACTATCAGATTTATCTACAAATAGTACATCAATATAATATCATAAATACTTAATTTACAAGTAAACAATCATTTTTTAAAATATAAATAATCACATTTATTGGGTTAATAACTAGATTTACATCATTAATATTAGTTTTATTTTGTAAATACAGAACTTGGCAAATAAATTAAAATAAATAAAAGTACCAATATTTATAGAAAAACAATTGGATAAACTGATTTTTATTTATCATACATAATAAATCTATTTATTTATGTGTAAATATTTAGATTTACTGGGTAAAATAAATAGATTTATCAAATAAATATGATTATTTACCTATAAATAATTGGTAAATATTATGATTTTTATTTATCATACATAATAAATCTATTTATTTATGTGTAAATATTTAGATTTACTGAGTAAAATAAATAGATTTATCAAATAAATATGATTATTTATCAAATAAATATGATTATTTACCGAGTAATATAAATTGATTGTTTGGTAAATACAAATTGAAAAAAATTGTAAATCCAATTATTGCTAGTATATCATGATTTTTATTTCCAGTTTTTTGATTTATATAGTAAATATGTAATTTAAACGTTTATTTAAAATACATTATTTACCCATTAATTAGGAAAAATATCAAATTAGCCCCAAATTAGAAAAACCCCAAATACAGAAACCCCAGTCTCTTCTCCAAGATGCCGCCGCTATCGGTGTTGCAAAATGGTGAACCTCACCGTCGTGAAGGAAACCCAAGCCGGCGATGCTCCCTTCCCAACCAGGAATGGTCATTGCTGCTAGAAGTCGATGCCAGAGCGATGAGTTTGGTGATAGAGACAGCCGGTGATCTCATGGCGGGTGATCGTTGCTTGTCGCTTAGTGGTATTCAGCGGGGAGATCGGAGCTTCAGCGAGGTCGCAAAATCGCGATCGCGAGGCCTTAACCAAAAAGTTGTTGGAGAAGAATCTGTCGTTGGAGAAGATGATGATCTCGGCAAGTTGGAGGAAGCAGGCGCTCACGGGATGGCCGGTGAGTTTGAGTTGAAATTTTTAAGTTGAAATAGTAATTTTTTTTGAATTTTTAGAAAAGACAAAAAACTTTTGTAGAAAAGACAAAAAACTTTTTCAAAAAAAGACAAAAATTGAGTTGAAAAATTTGAGTTTGAGTTAAAATGCCAAACTCCCCCTTAGTAGACGCCAACGAGGAAGATCGTGATTTTGGATCGCAATTTTTGCGATCTAGGTTCGATTGGGACGGCGGTGACCACGACTTTTTCGGCATTGCGAGAGAATGGTTGACGATGCGATTCTCCAACAAGGGCTGGCAGAGAGAGAGTCAGAGGAGAGAGATTAGTGGGGAAAGAAACTCAGGGGTATTTTTGATTTTTGACCTTGTTATTTTATCCTAAGTATCCTAAGTATGCTATTTGGTAGCAATAGTTTAATTTATGTTATTGTTTTAAAAGCTTATATTATATTATGGTATTTTGACTAATCTCTCGTGTATATATGTGTATATCTTTTTGAGAGAGAAAACAAGAAAAAGAGAGATATTTCCATTTGTTTCTTTCTTGATCCAATCAATGCATTTAACAGTTGGTTAGGCATCCAAGGCTATATCCCCATTACTCAACCCAAAAATAAATAAATAAATAAATCTCTCTCTCTCTCTCTCTCTCTCTCTCTTTTTCAATTAAGCATAACTTTAGAATATGACCTCTTATTTTGCAATCATCTGTAAAATTGTATAGGAAAATTTCCAGCTGGTTGCAATGAAATGTCTTGTAAGTACTGGAATCATTGTCATTTACTTCCTCAGCCTCAGCCTCAGCCTCAGCCTCTGCCTCAGCGTATTGTTATTTTTGGCTGACCAAAGAATATTGATCTGGCTGCACCTTTCTTTGCCAAATTATACCTTTATTAGTAGGGGGGGTGAAAAAAAAAAACCCAAAACCAAAACCAAAAACCATTAACGCAAAACCACTCCTCTCCCAATACCATCCCACCTTTCTTTGCTTACAATACTACTTTTGTGCCACATACTAACAGAACTAAGATTACTACTAAATTCTTTTTTTTTTTTTTTTTTTTTTTTGACAAACATTACTACTCAATTCTTGAATGCCAAAGTCACTACTAATTTACTGAGAAATTATTCAATAGACTGGGTACAATTTTATCATATATATTTTGTTCTCTTGATACTGATATTGATACCGGTCAGTCAGCTACTTCTAATTGATTCTCGTAATACTATATTTGTTTTTTTAAAACGAAAAAGAATACACCAACGTACAAGCTCTTAATCAATCAGTGTTTCTTTGCTAATGTTACAGAACGTTTAGGTCACACAGACACCTCATTTTTCTATTCAAATGAATTTGACGAAACAAAAGTTGGAAGATACAAATTTCCTCTCTGTAAATATACAGTCTTGTATGGTTTGTACATCACTTTTTAATTTAATGTTTCACAAGCATGGCCTCCATTGTTTTCCTTCTCGCAGCGTGTTTTAGTTTCTCCAGCGCAACCAGTCCGACTTGCCTAACTCGTTCTCCTCGACAAACCTATGCTGAAAGAGAGAACCCACACATACAAAAAGTAAGTTAATTCTTTGCAGAATAAGCAAACATGAAGAGATTGAAGCATGATAGAAAACAGTGAATTTTTTTTTTCGTTCTTTCCTTTTAACACCCAAAAATATGTATGTTTGTATACTAACAAAAAGTTTTCCAAATGAGAAACAAAGGTCATGAGACAGACGTTTGTTACTATACATTTTCTCCTTTCCTTTTTTCCTTTTCATGACATAAAGAAAGCACCCACGTTCATTAAAGTTAATTGTCTCTTCAACAAAAGCGAACTGATCATAACAACTCAACACATAAGAGCGACCGTGTTTGTTCGTACTCACCGTTTGCTAATATCCTCCCAAGTAAGGCATTCATTATCCAGACCATAGTAAAGCCGTATGATGTCTCTCTCCCTCTCCCCAAGTGTCGTATTTATGAGCTTGTTTACTTCTTCCTGCACGCATATTTTTCGTTGGTTACCTACTAATAATTCAGGAGACTAGCACCACTTGGCATAATGATACTACTTAATAATACAGTAGCATGAAATTAGAACATGATTTTTTTCATTCACTTTTGACTATTTTCCAGTTCAATGAAACACCGAGACTCTGCGCTCTGCAGGATGATGAACCCAAACCAATGAGAGATGCCTTATTATTCTAACGTCATTGCTCTTACCTTGAGTGCCCACTCATCTACTCCATGCCACGGGATGTTCTCAAGGCACTTATCTGCAATGTACTGAAAACAAATAACACATTAAAAAAAAAAAAAAAAAGTCAATAATGTGGCAAGGAAAAGACACACAAGGGTAGATAAAAACTCTCCAAAAGTAGACTTTTAAAAGAGTTGAGGAGAGTTGTAACCACACTTACACTATGATGAGTTTCTCCGGGAAGACCATTCAAAGAGGGGAATGCTTCCCTATCGAGTGAGAATACCTTACTGATTGCCTACATATCCTCACAATGGTAAGTAAACTAGAAAAAGAGGAAGAAGAGCACAAAGTTAAAAAAAAAAAATAATAATAATAATAAATAAAGGATATCGTTTTACAGTGTACCTCGGTTGCGTTCCTAACTTTCTTCTTGGACATGTTCAAGCATTCTGCTATCCTCTGAAAACAGTACGGATTGCAACAGATGATTAACGGATCGAAACAACATTTTCAACTCAGCAAGACTTATATGGCAAGTGGGATAAAAGATAGAAATAAATTGGCAATGAGGAAATCTCTCATCAAGGAAGACAAACAACTTACATCAATGGATGGCGTTATTCCTTTCTCTTCCAGTCTATTTTTTGCATTCCTTATTGAACTTAACCTTTCATGCAAATGCGTGGGCAATCTTAAGGTTCTCGAATTTTCAACTAATGCTCTTGAAACACCCTGCCAAAATACAGAAAATAATATAATTAAAATCAACATTAACTTCCCCCCTTTGGTAATCATATCCATACCAGAGAGTAGGAATAGAAAAGCACTTTATTTAACTTTTTCGAAAAGGGAAAGCAGCAACTGAGTTAAATAAGGATCCTATACAGTTACAGCAATACCACTGAGGAATTTTAACTTCTCCAAGTTTTGCGTGGGGATACCATGTTACACATTTCATACCAAAATGCGCCATCTCAAGGATTAAACTTTGGCTGCAACTACTGTTTTAAAGAAAGCTATTGAAATGATGGAAATAATAATTCCTCATTTTATGTGATAAAACTGAAAAACTGTTGTGCCTGTGTATATATATGTATATATATACATATATCATCCTTTAAAGGAAACTATAGCTCTACCTGACGTATCCACCAGTAGACATAGGTAGAAATTTTGAACCCCTTTGAAGAATCAAATTTCTCAATCCCACGCAATAGACCGATTAAACCACCCTGCACGAGAGATTACGAGGTTATAGAGGAAATTCAAAACTCTCTACCCCAGTTCTGATAAGTAAATAAACAAATAAAAGAAAATAATGGCTTTCAACATTCAGCTCAGGGATCACAAGAAACAACCTGAACAAGGTCAGCCATTTCAGCGCCCATATTATCATATTTTTGAGCAATGGACATAACCAGACGAACGTTGCTCATCGCCAACTTCTCTCTTGCCAAAGTAGCCTCGATCAATTTGGACTGTAACTCAGCACGTGAAATCCTCAAAGAAGTTGCAAGTTGTTCATCTGAGGGTTCGCATCCTAGCCTTTCCTTGAGTCTAAATTTAGCAGCTGACAATATAGTTAGAAATCAAATTTGAACAATAATATAGACAACATAGAAACTAAAAATACCTAGACTTGCGCTCCTCTAAAGAAAGGCCAATCTTGATCTTCTTGGAGAGGCGCACAACCTCGGCATGGGTGAGCAAGTGTTCGCCAACGACACCCTTGAGGTAACCCTTGAAATGGGAACGAGTGTCAGGAAGGACAACAGGGCGGGGGCGGGGCGTGGAGACTTTCTTCCTAGCACTCACTCTTCTCTGGCGGGCAGAGACCCCAGAACAAGTGACGGGCAGATTCTGATTACTAGAAGTACAAGTTTGGAAGGGGGACATGATGAGTTTCCTCTCATTAAAAGAAAGGCTCCATTGTTTCTCCAGCATGGACTTTTGGAGCAAGAGCAGTGCTTCAACCGAGCAACCGAGAGCGGAGCTCGCGTCCTCATCGTCGGGGTGGTCCTCATGGTCTGCGTCGTGAAGCCAAGGGGGAGCGGAGTGGGAAGCAGCGTCGAGATGCTCCCTCAGAGCTCTCCTGACAGAGTGGTCGTTTCGAGTGTAGTTGGAGGACTTTCTTGAAACAATTGGGTACTTAGAACAAGAAGAAGAAGAAGTGACGTTGGAATGGGGATGTTCATTGACAAAAGCCAGTTTGTCTGACATGTCGGAATAAAACAAGGACGAACTCAAAAGCCTCTTTCCTGAACTAAGCCCAATCACTGCAGCAGCTGTGGCCATCATTCCAATTTTGTCTGACTGTTGTTGTTGTTGTTTTTGATACGATGAAAAAACTATCACCATAACAAGGCAGGTAAGGTTGTTAAAATGACTAAAACTAAAAACCAGCCTCAATAAAACTTCACTAGTAGTAATACAACATATACATATATATATATTTGCGTTTTAATTTCGAATTTCAAAATAGAAATGCTTTGTTTTGTTTATATTTAAATAAATATATGATCTGTTAGATCAACGGTTGATTCCAAGCATCAACTTCCGTACGACATTTTCGTAACAAGTGATTTGGTGTGATTTTTCATCACCTAGATTGCAAAAATAAAATTAAAAAAAAAAAAAAAACAATGAAAATGAAAATAATACTATTTCACTTTTTGCACAATTTTAACCTATGATTTATGAAATGATAATGATGCAGAGAAACAAGAAAAAAGAAAAAAGAAAAAAAGAAAATAAAGAAGAAGAAAAGGCAGACATAAAAATGGAGATTGAAAAAGAGAAACTGCTGAAGAGAGAGATGGAGGGAGGCGTAGGAGTTACCAGAATTGGTACTTTTTGTTAGTTATAAATTGTTAGCTGAGACTTTATAGACTTTTGAGACAACCCACCAACTCCGAACTCTAAAACTCCGAACTCCAAACTCCAAACTCCAAAAAGGCGGTGAACCCAATGTGAATGATACAACAGTTGCAGAAGTTGATACAACCAAACCAAATACCAAAATCAGCATCAACCGCAGTGCTTTTATTATTTTTATTATTAATTATTTTTTTTTTTTAAAGAAAAAAAGAAAATTTTATTTTATTTATTTTTTAGAAGGATTAAAAAAAAAAAAAAAAAAGGAAAAGAAAAGAAAAGAGTTATGGGTGAGGAAGCCAAAGAGAGAACATTTGGGAAGATATAGGAGGGAGAGATGCGATTGGCTGGAACAGATATTGGGTTTAGCTTTGAGTGGTCTGCACTTTGCCATTTCATTCTTTTTGCATCCAAACTCCAAATACAATGAGAAATACTTTTGTAAAATCTTTTTTCCCTTCATATAATAAAACAAAACCCAAAATAAAAAATAAAAAAAAAGAATAAAAATACTTGGCGTTTGATGAGCCACACACACATGTGACATGCAACAGACCCGGTCTCGATTTTTGTTACTTTTTCTTTTCTTTTTCTTTATAAAAGAGGAGACTGCACAAAGGACCAAAAAAAAAACAAAAACAAAACAGAACAAAAAAGAGTATAGACGAGGACGACATCATGCTTAGCCAACTTGGCCTTTTCAAAACTTTCGGAAGATGGGCCATGAGCCCAATCTGCCGTTTTCCTAACAGAAAAAGCGGCCTTCACACACCGGGCCCACCCAAATAACCCCCCAACTAAGAAAATTACCTAAATAAAAAAACAACTACGACAAAATTACATAAATTATCACTTTTTTTTTTTCATCTATTAACACAGATGAGAAAAATTTCTTATTTTTTAATCAACAAGATACAAATTTTAGATAACTTTAGTTTAATTTGTATTATATTAATTTAGTGTTAATTTTTTATGTTATGTTAATGAAGTAGTCTTTAAATTGAGGAAAATACTTGAATAATATAAATTTAAAAACCATTACACCAACATGATGTAAAAAATTAACACTAAACTAGTATGATACAAAATTAAACTAAAGTTAACTAAATTTCCGTGTCTTGTTGATTAAGAATGAGGGATTTGTCTCATGTTAGTAACAAAAAAAAAAAAAAAAAAAAAAGGTTATTTCAATAATTTTCTCTTTTATTATAAAATTTGTGTCAAGGACGGCCTCCCAATTTGCACCTCAACATAGGGGTCTTGAAGCTTATGACTATGATAAATGCGCTATTTAATGGATATCATGCCAGAAACAGATCCCTCACTAGATCATCGAACACTCATTTTCTCTTATTCTTACCAAATATACCCTTAGCAACTATACACTTCAAATCTTTTGGAGGTTACTGAATTCAGAGCCTGTTTGGGGGCATGGTGTTAGGAAGGATTATGGACCAGATTAGGATAACAGACTCAATCCCATGTTTGGGTCCAACTTTTTTAAAGGACTGGAATGCATATCGTTTATCCTGTCCATTTTTCCCAATCCTCTCGAAAGGTGATTATACTTTCTTGAGAAAAAAACATGGGATAGCATAGGGCACCACTTGTCAGCTTACTCTTGATGAATATAGATCGGTGCCTTTGGAAGCCTTTGATATTCGATTAAGGTGATTTTGGCATAGGTGAGAAGTTCGTGATCTAAGATTGCTGATCAATCAGAGACTTAGAAGTCGGGGTGTTCAACAACATATATGCGCGCGCACACAAACCGATAGATACACGCACATGGTCAGATCTATGTAGGAATGGCAATATTCCCCACGGGGACGGGGTTTCGTGGGGATCTGCCCCGAATGGGATGGGGATGGGGGATAAGATTTGGCGATAGGGACGGGGATGATGAAGATTTTTTTTCCACAAAGATTGACGGGGCAGGGATGGGGAAAGCACTCCCCGCCCCGCACCCGTTCCACTCTATATGTATAAGATTTCATATGTTCATAAATATATAATATACAACGAAATTTATTTCTAAAAGTATCTGCATCCATGAAAATGAGGATTGAAGCTATGAGTAATAGACAAATGAGGAGAATTTCATGTTTATTTTTTATGGTTTTAAGCTTTTTTACCTTAAAATGTTTTATAAATGTTTAGTTTTCAAAGATTGTAATATTTTAATGAGATATTTAATGGCTTTATGGTTAATATTTCATTTGCATATATTTAGAATTTGATTTATTTTATAAAATCTTTGATTTTGAACTAAACTCACGGTGCATATAAACTTTATTATTTGTTTTTACTTTAATTAAATTTTCAAATATATTTTATAATAGATGGAGAATGTGACGGGTATGGGAAAATGCCATTCGACGGGAAATCCTTATCCCCATCCCCGCTTAAATATAAGTGGGGATGAGGATGTGGATGATTTTTGGGGGTGGGGATGGGGACAAGAAAGCAATTCCCGGTCCCGTCCTGCCCCGTTGCCATCCTTAGATTTGTGGCTAGGCCAAAAACAGGACAATCGAAAAAACACGCCACTGATGCTGAAGATCGTGATGAGAATTATGGAGGTCAAAAAAAATTGATTTGTGAATTTAGATCTTGAATTATTCTTCTTCGAAGATCTTCCATTTTGTCTTCGAGTTTCATGGTATATAAGACTTCATACTTGTTGATATAGCAAAAATTTTTTGATCTTTGCATGTTAAATGTTTGTCAAATTTCATCAGTCAAAAGATAAAACTAAATTCCAAGTAATTGACAATAAATCAAACATATTTTGTTATTTTTGTGTGTGTGTGCGTGTTTTTTTTTTCCCTAAGAAAATGCTACTCCTTCATCCCAACCCTTGTATTTCAATCACCAAACATAGAATAGTATTAACCAAAATCCAATCCTATCTTCTCCCATTCACTCTAATCCAATACTCTAATTTCATGCCATACAATTCTGTTTTATCCTACACACCAAACGGTTCCTCAAAGCATTAGGAGTTCTAGGAGTTAGGGACCTCCATTTTAATACAAATGGTTACAACATGCTTTAAAATATAATAGCAATTTCTTTTTTTAATATTTTAGGAATGGCCTTATCACGTAATAATTATTACAGAACTAACGCGTATTAATTATTATGAAGCTGTTACTTTTCTATTTATGATAAGAAAGGGAAAAAATTGTGTGTTTTCTCTAATATACTCTTCTAAAGATTGGGAGAAGCTAAAGTCTTGTGTATATAACATTAACTGTCATTGGTTTATACATGGTGTCCCAACGTCAGAAAGAAAAAAGTTTTTTAGTCCCATCCTCATCACCTTCATAGTATAAATACAACTAAAGCACCTACTATAATTTTAGCCAACAAATAAAAAAAAAAAAAGTGCACCTATTATAACCTCATTAATCACTTTGAAATTCTCCACCTATCAAGCACTTTAAAGGGGGAAAAAAAGGACATAAATCCCAAAAAGGGGGGAAAAAAAAATGAAGCACGCAAATTAAAAATAGGCAAAACAATTACCCATAAATTATACTTAACGCAAGCAGAAACAAATATAGAAATTGAGGCTATTGAAGGATCATAATCAAAAGAATAAAGATCGCACGCAAACTACAACAGATTAGCAAAGCATTAACCATATAATTACGTTGTTGCGTGCGTAATGAATAATGATCATGGTCGGGATGAGGAGCGATTTTCTTAGGACGAGACCACTATGCAGGTGAAAGGGAACATGCATTGTGAAAGGGAACATGCATTGTGAAACAACTTTGTCGTCAACTTGCAGAATATGATCCCTCACCACACAAATTGAACAAGCACATTCCCAACTTAGGCAATCCTTCCATAATCCTTTTTGCCACGGGATGCCGGTGGAATGCTCGTGACGGGATGGTTGGCCCTACGCCCTACGATAGTATCAACCGCAATATAAGTTAAATCAATCCATGCCTTAAGGAAGGAAAGGAAAAGAAGGGAATATAGAAAATGAAAAAAAAAATAAAACCATTATCATGAAATAAGTGGCAGCACATTAAAACTCCCAATTTTTACTTTTTTCCTGTGTGACAATTCTCTTTTACCCACACACATATGGTGACGCACAGGAATGCTCAAAACCAGTAGGTACAAGGTAATAGATGTTACCCCATGACATGTTATTGCCAAATGAGCTATTTCCTGCCCCAGAATTATAGCCGGAAGGAGGCTGCTGGACCTTCATTTGGTTCCAATCATTGCCCCTAACTGCAGCAATAGGTCTCCCATGACTGTACCGCTGCTGATGCTGCTGGCCCAAACGGCTCGGAGAACCTTGTGAAGCATGTGGCATGAAATGAGAAGGCTTTGACATCAAATGTGAATATCCGGCATGTGCTGCATCAGGTGGAACGCCGCCGGCCATTTCTAAACGTGTCACTGATTGAAGAGGTCCATTTGGTCTGTAACAATATCACACCGTAGATCAAAAGCAAACAACAAATAATCAAAATTTCGTGTATATGTACTATATATACACACGGTTTCAATACTTATATGCTCTCAAGTAACTTGATCCATGATATTAACAAATTTTTCAATACTATCTCAAGATAATATCAGTGCACATGAGATTTACTGTATATACATACATATACACATTTATGACAATTTAACTTTCAGTTCAGAAAACAACGCACAGAGACAGAAAATTATAAAACTAAATCACTGGATAAATGAGACAACTCACCTATGGCTTGTACTTGGCATGTGGTTGAATCTTCCTTGTTCAACCAAGTGTTCTGCAGATCCAAGATCCATAGCTTTGCTGAACTCAGTAGCTATGCAGTTCAGATCGGAACCATCTTCTTGCAAAAGAAGTTCATCGCTGTAGCAGAATTTAAGAATAACATTAGGGAAAAAAAAAAAAAAAAATACAAAAACAAGAAAAAAAAAAGGTGCATTTGACATTGCCACAAAATGTATTTAGCACCATGTGACCAGTGGACGAAAGACGGCGGCTGGACCTCTCACTTACTTAAAATCATTACTGTGATGAATATAGTTTCCTCCAAATGTTACGGGCAACAAAACTAGTAACCAATACTCTAATTACAAATGCATACATGTTGGTACAAACAAAGCATACATTAATATTATTCATAGTAGCACTTAAAATGCTGTTAACTTACCTATAATTAGGATCCCAGTCCCCGGGATCAGGCAATGTCAGGCTACTCTCATGCTTATCATGAGTCACTCCTGTTTGTGAATATTGCACACCAGGACTGAGGGCAAAGAAGCCTGACGCACTTTGTACTGCAGAATAACTGGCAGAGATGCCACTGCCACCTCCATGATGCTTCCACCTTGCAGCATTCGCGTTTGAATGCAGATGTGATGGTGAAGTACCGAGCAGTTGAGAGTTCCCCTCAGCCTGGCTAGAGCTGATGCCATCAGCGGATTGCCCTTGCCAATTTGAAGATGAAGTCTCTTGAGATTGAGAGCCTCCAGGGTATCCCCAACCTTTTCTTCTGTTAAACTGGCTAACAGCTGCCATCTTCCCTAAAGGTGATCCGTGACTACTGCCTCTTGCTGGAGAAGTTGGACCATAATGTCCCGGGGAACCAGATGAAACTTGACCATATGAGCTTGGTGGAGTAAATTGTGAAGGACTAGTGCCAAGGGGCAGTGGTGCGAAATTCCCCGCTGATGGACTTATGCCAATGCCATTTCCATGTGAATAATGAACAACTCTCCGTCTAGAATCAGGACTACCTCCGAGCACCGACACATTACCTGGTACATGCATGTTCATGCCAGATGGACCAACAGGCGAAAAATATGCATACATACTATTAGTATCGCCATAGCTTCCGTAACTGCTTCCTAGCCCTGTACTATCATTGTAGCTGCCGTAGCTTCCCATGCTGCCATAACTGTTAGCATGCGCATATGGAACCATTTGCAAATGTGGGCAATTATGCACAGCAACCCTGTTCCTGCCTGGAATCTGCACAATGCAGAGAAGTAATTCAGTGCGGAAAACTGTAATATAGGTGATGTAGCAACACCGGATGAGAATATTCAACGTAATTCAAATATCAAAATGCTTTGAAAGATGAAGGATTAAAAAAAGAAAATCAAGCTTACGTTAGGGGAGAGACCAGCAGCAAACCAATGCCCTCCACCAGGATGATGGTCCACCCTTACATTTTGTGCAACGGGCTATGAAAGAGGAAAAAGAAAGAAAACAAAATACATGTAGATATTAACGAAAAAAAAAAAAAAAATGGATGGGATCATCTCTATCACACAAACAAATAACTAAACTGATAGAGGTTGAGCAACTATCCATAAGTTGTCATCCTTGAAAAGATCAGGATGAAGCATAGAAACAAAATTTAATCACTGATAACAACTCCAATAGCAATACAAGTAAAACAGTTAACTTTCCTCGTATAACATGGGATCAAGCTAAAAGCAATCTGTACCAACATTTCACAGATAATGTAGTAGCAACATAAATGTAGACGTATGGAGAGAATATCAAGTTTAACAAATCTGTCTGAGGCCAGTTTCACCATGTTGTAATATCAACAAAGAAATTTAATGAAGCAATTCAGGAAGTAAAATACATGGATCCACTTACCACTCGAGGGGTCTCTGGCAGAGGTTTGTACGGACATGTGAAAGGTTCCCCAGTCACGAAAGGGTGTTTTGAAGCCTGCAGGCACATCATTACATCAGAAATAAAGCAACTCGTAAGAAGGAAATCTAAAAAACTGGAGATTATTAAGAACCTGAAAAGGTGACCAACGTTTTGCAGGATCAAACTCCACTAGTCCCCTCAGAAAATCAACCAAAGCTAGACGTATTTGACTTTCTGCCACACATATAATAAACAATTCATCAGTGACTTCATCAGAAGAAATTAACCTCATAGTCTATTGTGTTTAGGATATTAAAATCAAGAGAACTTAATTGAAGGAAGTTAAAAGAAAAGAAAACCTTTAAAAATATCTTCCTTGGCCAAGTTCTTTCTATATGGGTAGCTGCTGACTATTGCTTCAAGATTCATACGATTGAAATACTCTTTACCAATGGATGGCTTTTTCAACTCTCTCTGAATTAATGTAGATAATGAACTTCCGCATAAGTGAACAAAATGATAAGAGTAATTTATTAAGATTATTGACTTTTTAAACGAAATCCCACTTAGAAATAGATTATCAAAACACTTCGAATTGGGATATCATCACTTTTTCCCCTTTAATTCATTGATTTTCCTTCAGCGAAAAAGATGGACGTCAAGACTTACAGCTTCATATTCTTCTTCTGTTAAAGCTTGATAAGCACTTCTTTTGCTGGCAGAATCTTCTCCATTTTCAATATTGTGGACGCTCCCGATGCACTTAAAAAACTTGCTTGTGTTTTTTGCCTCTTTAAGCAAATGATCGGGGGGTTGTCCTCTAGAAAATTACAAGTGTATGCGAGAGGGTTTAAGAAAGGATTGGAAGGGAAAATATATGCACCTTTTTTTTTTTTTTTTAAATTATTTTCTTTCAAGACAAGAAACTGAAATAATATAAAAAATAAAATAAAAAAGGAGAGCAAAGCAAAGCAGAAAGAGATAAAGAGGGACAGGACATCCACGCCCATGCAAAAAGAAGCAAAGGAAAACAAAGAACTAGTGGAGTCCAGAATTTGAACCCAATAACTTCAACTCCTTTGTACCAAAGTGCTAAGCCAAAACATCTCTAAAGCATAGATAACCAAATTTTAATCAACTTCAGCAAGAGAATGACTAGTTGATTAGTTTATATGATTAGTTGATTACTCATTCTTTAGTTGTTACCTTTGAGAATGACTAGTTCCTACAGTAAAATCTAGGATTTATATCATGCAACTGATAGGCTCAAGTTTCAACCACAAACATCTCCAGATTGATTTCAAGGAAGTCTTTTTCAATCTTCCAGATTTCTGAACCGATGAGTAACTTTCACACCTATTACATGTGCAACCTGAAAGTGTGGAGCTTGTTCTTCAATTTTCTGAAATCTACATGTGTTTTTCTTTGCATATGTTCACAATACATTATACACTTGGGACGTAACTAAAAGAAGAAGGAATTTGGTTGAAACCTTGAAGAAACAATTAGTGTTATCCTTAATACAATTGACTGGTAAAACCAATGAAAACATGTGTACTGCCTAATAACTGAACCAGAAGATAGAGGCGTACCCAAGTATCTCAATCATTCTTTTTAGAAGATCAAATTCTGAAGCTCCTGGGAATAACGGCAGACCTAAAAACAATTCAGCAACTATACATCCAAAGGACCACATATCGATAGCAGTAGTATATCTGGACAGGTGTCAAGGACCAAACCAACGGCGCATGAGAACAGGACAGAACACAAAGGCATAAATGGGGATCATAATCAGCGAATCTCATACCTCTAATAAGAAAATGAAAAAAAAAAAAAAATCTTGCTTCATTGTTTGGTTTTTACTTTCACAATAGATCTTTTGGTTTACATCCCATTATTGTAAGTAGCATGCCAAATGAAGTTAACGATATAAGTTAAGAAAGTATCCAGTTGTTGGTTTTTGGTTGGAAAGTATAGTCCTAGGGAAGGGTAGATTTGAAAAAGGTCAAAAGACAGCTTAGATGGGATCAATTTAGCTCAAATTAACTGCGCACATGCTGTTATAATTTGTTATGCAGCTTTCACTGTCATGTAAAGATTCTAAACTTTACAAGGATTGAACTTGCGTTCCAAATAATTATAGGCGAAGTGAGTTCCAGCCTAAGACAAAAGTTTAATGAGAAAGATAAATAACAAAATAATCAACGGAGAACGAATTAACTTTTATTTAAAAGGATACTGATACCCAAGAACAACTTCAGGAGATCTGTAGTACCGACTCTGCACATAAAGTGAAAAGCATACATTTAAAACTTGGGTCTGCAAGATAGAAATGAAACAGAAAACTAAACTATTCTCACAAACCTGAATGTAGGAGTAAACTGTACGGTCCTCCATGCATGCTGATCCAAAGTCAATAATTTTAATCTCGGCTGGCCTAACACTGTTTCTTTAAAGACAGAATGACGCAGTTTAACATGTGAAGATCCGCTAAAATAACGGTTCACAATGCATTGTCATAAAAATAAAATGACTCACCTTGTGCACAAGAGTATATTTTCTGGTTTCAGATCACAATGTATTATCCTGGCATCTTTTAACAGAGCCAATCCACGTAGAATCTAATTTTTTTTTTTAATAAACAAACAATAAATAAAAGAGTTAGTACAAAACGTCATGGGAAGAACACACATGGTACATATGTGATGAGAAGAAAATGCATTGTAGAGACAAATTTAATCCCCAGCGAAAAGTACTGCCAAACCTGTTTGGAAAACAACTGTACAATGCTCAGTGACAATCCCCTAAATTGATTGATCTTGATAAGCTCATACCTGAAGGACTATAAAATGTTAAAATCATGTTGTCGTGCACCAAACAAGAAACATTGTTTCGCAATATGTATAAAGATAAAGTAATTTATATGATAAAACAAAATAAAATAATAATTAATGACTTACAGGTTTGAGTCGAGAAGTTCAAAGGAAATGCATAGATGACGCTGGTAAACAAAGTAATCATAAATACGAACAACGTGATGCTTATCCTCAGGATCATACTTGGTGTTTAACTGCACACAGCAAACAAAGAAACGGTTAGAATTATAAAGAGTTTTTGGGTAATTGGTTAAAAAAAAAGGGAGGGAGGGAGGGAGGGAGGGGAAGGGATAAAATGAGAATACGCTGGTCAAAATAGCAACTTCGACCAAAGCCTGTTGATAGTAGGCAGTTTGATTTTTGATGATCTTGACAGCAACAAAGCTGCCGGTATCAGGAACCCAGCATTTAGCCACCTGGCCAAAAGTACCATGGCCAAGAACATCTTTGACGATATACCTCCGTTGCGTTTCCAAATTAATCAAGACGTAGTTGGCACTGAGAATGAGGTCGGAGTTGACATTATCCAAACCGTCATTGAGGACTCCAATGGAGGGGCTGGTCAAGTATCTCTTAGGATTCAATTCTTCAGAATACCGAAATTGGGGATTGCATATTTGGTATGTTTCAATTATGTCCTTGGTCAGTCTAGCCACCAACTGCACAATCGAATCGAATCGAACCGAACCGAATTGAATTTGAATGGAATCAAATTAAAAGTTGTGTATGTTGTGTTATATATAAATATATATATATATATATATATATACAAATATATATATATATGAATTTACAAAAACAATACTACCAATTTGAAAAATAGTATATCAGTAAAGAAAGAAAGGAATTTCAATGAGAATAAACAATGTGCAGCTAAAATGTGTTTAAAATTAAGAAGAGAAAAAGGACTCACAGGTCTTCTGACAACGACGCGAAGAGATTGAGAATGAGAATGAGATTGAGATTTGGATTGAGGCGAATAGGGAGTGAAGAGGAGGGACTTGGGACGCCATACGGAATCCGATTCCACCGAGTCCTCGGAATCGGATTCAGAAACACCACCTCTATTAGTATCGGCATTAGTATTAGCATTAGGATTAGGATTACTAATACTAACACTAACACTAACACTAGGCCGAAACCCATCCATTTCCTTCTCCATTAAAAATTTTACAATTTTACAATTTTACAATTTTACAATTTTACTATACTTTACAATACAAAGCCCCTTTCTTCCTTTATTGCTTCCTTTCGTTTCCCTCCTTAATCTCATAAGAACATCGCCAATGGAATTGGAATTTAGAAAATTGGAAATTCCACCCCCACCGACTCCAATCCCATCATTCAACTTCGACTCCAATTTCAACTTCAATTTCAATTTCTCAAATATACTACAACCATATGAATATGAATATCTTCTATTTATATATATATATATATATATATATATTATCACCCAATTCAATCACAAATTTACAATCGTAGAATCACTTACACAATGGACTTATTATTAACTCAATAAATACCAAATGAACCTGGACGGGAATTCAGCCGGATTCCGATTCAGACAGACTTAGTTGAGATTTTTTCCCCCCCTTCAAAATCATATTTCTCTATTTTACGGTTATGGGAGGATGTCCACCGTCTTTCTTCTTCTACGAATGACGGACTCACTGCGGGACTTTTCTTTCTTTCCTTCCTCTTTTTCCTTTTTCTTTTCTTTTCCTTTTATTTATTTATATATATATATATATATATATGAATAAAATACTCTCTCTCTCTCTGATTCAACAGAGCAAAATATATCGCTAAAAATATAAAAAATAATTATTAAAATTTTTTTTTTGAGACTCTTTTTTGGTAGTGGGCTTTACTTCAAAATTTCTTATACGGGCCTGTAGCTTATTGGGCCTATATTCTCTCCAGGTGAAGAGTCCCAACGGACCAGGTTTCACACTGGGTTGTTCCCTTTTTTGCATGTTGTTAGGAATTTTGCCACAAATGAGGATAAAGGTCCACAAATCCCGCTCTTTTAAAACCTCCGGACATTTTTGACATTGTTTTTGGACACTTTACCTTTTACCACCCAAAGATATCAGTCAAAAGTCTCAAATTGTCCCTATAAATAAAAAAAATCTACAAGATACCTTAACCAACAGTGACCACCAATAGTGTTGGTTGCCGACTCTGGTTGTTGCCGTTGATCACCGGAATATTTTAGTAGAATGTTTTGGATATTCTATTAGAGTATTATTTGTTTTCAACATGGATGGCTAAATGTCGTCGGCTTCGGTCATCGGTGTCAATCACCGGAATATTATCGTAGAATATTTTTTTTTATTTGTATTTACATGTTTCTTGAAATGAATATTGTATATTATTATAGATCATTTATAATTTCTTAACAAATTAATTAAAAGGGAGGTCAATTGACACCCATCCATTTGCTCTTCCCACCTCATTTAAAAAAAAAAAAAAACTTTGTTATTACTAAATTACGCTTAAACAAAATTACTCTTCACACACCTCATCTTAAAAATAAAAGATAAAAATTATATCTTTTTAAATATAATATTAATACAAATAAAATAATCAAACCTAATCATTTGTTCCTTTTTTTTTTTTTTTTTTAAAAAACTTTAGTTGACACCCAAAACACAGGTCACTCTCAAGTCTCATCTCATACAAAGGCAGAGTTCAGTTATAATATTTCGTCTATTCTCCGGCATCTTTCGTAGGATTTTTTTGCATTCAGTTTTTTTTTTTTTCTTTTAAATTTAATTTTTTGGTTCAAATTGCAATCTTAAATTGCTAGAGTTGGTAATAGAAGAATACATTATTGCCTTTATATATATATGCTGATTGACATCATTGATATGGTTGAAGAAAATATTGAGTTGAGATTTACATGCATGTGGGGTAAATATCAATTATGTTATGGAGACCTTGATAGTGATATATCATGTTTTTTGAGTAGCTATTAAGTTGGTAGTTTAGGTGGGCTAGAAGTTCATTATTGTAATACTCTATGATTATATTAATTGAGTGAAAAATATATCAAATTTGAAATTTGCGTAGCTGATTTGCCCTAAAAATAAAAGCAAGTTCTAAAGTTGGTTTTGTCCAGAAACTAAGCCAAAATAGATAAAACTAACTGCATAAGAAACGGATGCATAATTTCTATGTTGAAACAAAAGAATCTTGTAATTTCTACGTTACAAAACTAGCTTTTTTTTTAAACTTTTGTATCCTTTCTTTTTGTCAAAGACGAGGTTCACCTCAATATTTAAAACTGTGCAATTGGGTTTTGTGAGTTAAGGCATGGGCCTTAATGCGTTATGAGGTCAAAAAAAAAAAAAAAAAAAAAAAAAAAAAAATCTAACATAGCGGCCGTACTTTATTTTAAGGAATGACGGGGCCCGGTGGTGGGAGGCGTTTGACAAGCGGGGGGGGGGGGGGGGGGGGGGGGGGGGGGGGGGGGGGGGGTGTAAGGAGCTGATACTTGGATTTGTCCTGGGAATACTTCACGTAGAGCCTCGTGAATCGTGATTTCTTTCAAGTAGAAGAAGAGCCTTTACAAGACTAATTACTTTGCTCGGTTTAGGAAAGACATTGTATACACCTAGCTCTAGTTTCTCTTCCATTTGGTGTTCTTTATTTATCTTCCAAATGTTTTTCCTCCTTTTTTGGGCTTATTATTGGGTGTGGATGAGGGCATGGGTGCTCTTTTTATCTGACTCTCTTTTCACATTTATCTTTTTTATTTGATTATTCCGTGCTTTATTATTTTCACTTTATTTCCTTATTTGAAAAAGTTCGACTTACACTCTTTAAATTTGTTATAATTAATATAAGTGGACGTTTATTAACACATCTCAATCTACTTTTTTCACCCCCTTTCTTAAATTATCCACTATTTAAAATTTACATAATTTATTATTACTTATTACACCCCCTCTTTTTAATATTCTACAATAATTCATATAATTTAATTCTATTTTTAATCCTTTTTGCACTCACCAACCAACAAATAGCCCCCTATTTTTTGTAGACAATTCTTTTTAATCATTTGTTGTTTTTCTTATTTTTGACTTCTTATTATTATTTTTTAAAAAGTAGTTCAATGATTCTTTTCTCTCTTTGAGATAAGATTTAACGAATTAAAATAAAGTTGTAGTTTAATTTTATTTTTATGAAGTATTATTTTTATGAAGTATTCTTTTCTCTCTTTGAGGCGAAGTATTATTTTTTAAAAATAGCTGAAAGAATAAATGACAAAAAAGAAAAAAGAAAAAAGAAGATTGTTTAAAAACTAGGGGGGCTATTTAAAAGGATTGTTCAAAAAACAGGGAGTTATCTATTGATTATTGATTAGTGAGTATAAAAATGATAACTAGTAGAATTAAATTGTAGGGATTTTTTTTTAAAATAATGATAGAAGTGTAACAAGTAATAATGAATATTTAAATTTTAATTAGTAGATAATTTAAGAAAGGGGTGTTAATAGACCCCCTAATATAAATAACAAACGTTTATGCTTTTGAAGCAATGCAACAAAACATTATCACTTAGCTACTTCCATATATAGTATTTCTTTTTTTTTTTTTTTTTACAAAAATATTATCTAACCGCTATTAAACGGAATAAAATATCGTACTATGTTTTGTTTGCCATTTGAGACCGATACGTTAAGTAATACTTTGAGAAATTGACATAATTATATATTTCAAAGGGGAAAAAATGTTGCTTATATAGATTGACGTTTGTTGTTCCTTGACAAAAATTATTTTATCTGGTTAGAGGTTACTATTGTTCACTAGTGGTTGATAACAAAGGATGAAAAAGGCCACAAACTTGCTAAGAAAACGAAATTATATAGTACAAGTAAAAAAAAAAAAAGGAAATATTTATATAGTAAATAATTAATATCATACCATATCATGTTTTGAGATAAAGTTATCTTTGTTATAAATACAGTAGTTTTATGAATGTTCACCTCCCATCCCACTTTAACTTTCTCACTCTCTTATTTTTACATAACTCTTGTAATTACTTATTAATTTAATCTTCAAAACGTTATGTAATATTCTATCCTACATACACGAGAGATTTGAAGAGAATGAAACACAACAAAAGAAAAGAGAAAATTAAAAGAGAGAAAAGTTATTATCTATCCTTGGTCTCTTTATTGTTTCTTTTGTCTATTATCTTATATTTGCTTTATATTTTATAACACGTTATCAGCACGATCTCTAAAGGTTAATTTTTGTTAAGGTAATTATGAAATTAATATAAAACATCTTATATTTTTATTATACTATAAAACAACAAGTTCTGAAATATGATATGATATGACATGTATGTGTCTATATCTTGTTATAGCATTCCTTTAATATATCATACGTTGGTATAAGCTCTTATTTAAAATTTTAATTTCCTTTATTCTACAATATTTATTGATTGTCCATAATTCATATTTTGTATATATTGTTTGCACTTTTATTTAGGGCCATTTGTTCCATAATATTTATTGATGATTCCATATATTGTTCTTCCAATGTAAGTTCAGCTCCACAGGAGCATCAGTATTGCACCTGTTCCTTATGGCTGAATTAATATTTAATGTAGTGATTAAATAACTGTGGATGAAAAATTCTTAGAAATTTTAAAACCCACGTTTCCGCTGTGCATTGTCCACGGTATTATTTCGATCCTAAACTTATAATTTAAAAAAGTAAAAATGAAGTTAAAAACCAAAATAGAAACTAGAGCACAATCAAGAGACAAGGTGCGTGTCTTGTACACTGCTATATATTATACATAGATAAATATATATGTACATTTACATATATAGACATACACTAGCTAATATCAATTCAAATGTAATAATAATAATAAATTTTTTCAATAATTAATTGCTTCCTTACGTCACTGTTACTATATTTAGGTAAGAATAATACTAAGGGGTACCTGTGGTGTTAAGTACCACATGAGGTGTCAGCATCTTATGAAGTGTAATACCCGATTAAGTTAGAGCTACAATTTTATTTTGGTGGGAAAAAAAAGAATGATATTAGTAAGGATTGATGACGTCTTTTAATTTTTTAAGGTGTAGAATGAGTTGTTAGATTTTTATAGGACTTTTTGATAATTATGCTGCATGTAGTATTTAAGGCCACCTCATTTTAGCTAGCTAGTAAATAGCTTTGCTGATGTTATTCTTTATGGGACATGTCATGCTTGAGTTATGGGAGGATGTGACGACTGGCTTGCTTGTGTGGTTGCCATCCAAGTGCTTGCTGTCAACTTGTGATCCTATATACATGTAGATTTCCTTACACCGTTGAAGTAAAATTCTAAGTATGCATCAGAATAAGAAAAGTATGAAGAAGAAATGAAAGGAAAAAAAAAAAAAAAAATAGAGAGAGAGATGGAAATATTGGAGGCAACAAGAGAGAGAGAAAAAAAAAGTTTTTATTATCTAGTAAGTAGTTAGTTGATGTAAGTATACCTTTCACTGCATTATTTGAGCAGTATTATGTTTTAAAACATGTTTTCAGTTATGCTATTTATTATTGTTTTTCATGATTGATTCGAAGAGATTCAAAGAAGTTATTTTTATGTATGGTGCTTAATCTCATGTTTATTAAAATCAAGTCAGATAAAGATTAAAGGGCCAAATTCTTGAGAAAGAGAGTTAAAAAAAAAAGGGGCCAAAAAGAAAAGTAAATAATTCTAATAGCATGAGATTAACATTATACTAGAGGGTCCTTAGTTAAAGTTAAAGAGAAGTATTTTAATCTGGAAAAGTTATATGATATAGTTTTTTTTATCATATAGTTCTTGTGATGCAGTTTGCAGGTCAGTAAGATCAAGATGTTGACTGATCTAGTGATTTCAGAGTTCCATGACAAAATTAGAGATTTGATTTGATTTATTTATTTTTATATATGAGGGTTTAGTTAGTTAACGTTCTTTTCTAGCTGCTAGTTTGGAAGGGACGTTACATGAAGAGAGAGGTATGGAACCCACACGTTAATTTAAAAATATGACCTATATTTCTTTTAGTATATGGTGTCACACACCTCATGTAGTGTTGGACATCACTGGTGTCTTTTAGAATTGCTCTTTAGGTAAAGATTAGAAAATTGGAATGATGTAGATGATTTGTTCTTGAGATAGAATAATCTTCTTTCTCAAAAAACGTGAATTTTCTTTTTCAATGAGAGGTTGTATTACTATTTGTGATTCCATTCTAACATGCAGGAGTTCATTCCATCTCCATATCGAAGATTTAAAAGTAAATGGAAATCCCCAAAACAACATATAACCATGTCACAAGGAGAGGAGTAAACAAAAACTAATTTTCAATATTAAATCATGCTCTTGACAAATAGAAGCCAAATGTTTGGTTCCCAAATTTTCTCAAGATAAAATAAAATTCTTTCCTACTGATGCAGCTTCCAATTACTACATGATCAGATTTCCTCCTCCGATGACCCAGTTTTCACTTTACCTATCCGCTCCTCTGAAGCAAAGAATGTCGCTGCGCATAATTTTACAAATCAACATCAAAGTAACTGTAGGAATGCGATCAGATTCAACTAAAACAGCGATACGTAAAGGAAGAAATACTTGCCATGCCTGCAAGATAAGTTAGGGGCTTGATTCCAAACTGACGGCTGAAACTGCTGACCCATATATATATATATATATATTAGATCCGTTTTTATCAATTTACCAAATTTGATTAAATTATTGAAAATAAGTAAATTAAAGAGACACATACAATTTTACGAGGTTTGGTCACACTTACTCGTCGGGGTCACGCTCAGTTATCAAATAATCAGTTAATATCAAATGATTACAAGCACTCTCGGCCTTATACAA